>OZ022511.1:7675481-8247804 GCA_963989385.1 Ctena decussata | reverse complement strand
CCTTTCAATCAGTAAGGCTACAGTTTTTAGGGTAACTGTGGTAATAAAACATTTACGGAAATTGTGGCTACGTTATGCATGGGTTGTTTGTGAATACCTCTCGTGGACAGCGTATTGCATGATTTTAATGTGAGACGCATAGTATTTATACGCCTATCTTTTAATGAAAAGTTAGACGTGGCTGTTTAATTCTTGATGGATGTTATATTGTTGTGTGCCCAGATTCTGTGTTAAGACCTAGAAGGGTAAGATTTTATTATATTTATTTAGAATAGTTTGGCTAAGAATGAAAAATGTGACTTCTGATTGATATGGTATGATTATATGTGTCGACTGATTTGATTTTGTTGGCAGTGATCAGGCTGCGCATGTGTCGACCGATTTTGTTAGTAAGCATGCTGCGCATAATATTTGTATATTAGGAAGTTTTGTAAATTTCGGAAATAGTTTATATCACTGATGTTGGTTGCAATGGTGTGCGTCTATTTGACGTCCAGTGACGTCAGTTGCATTCATGTTATTCATGTGACTTCAGTTGCATTCATGTTATTGCGACGTCAGCACTTTTTATATTAGTTTCACGTATACGTGGCCTATAGAAGTAGATTGATTTGTAATGGAACTAATTTATATACTCGTGACGTCAATTGACGCCATAGCATGCACCGCATTAAGGGTTTTTTCCATAAGTTATAATGGTAGCATTTGGTCATCATGCGTTTGATTTGCCTTCATTAGACGGCGTCATATGGTATAACATCATTGATGTCATGATGTCAGATCAAACGTTATGATCCCAAATGTGTGAGAAACGCTTATTCAGCTATTATATTCTATGGCAAATGGTATTACGCTTAGTTTAAAGAAATGAATTAAAACATATGCGAGTTAGATTTTGGTCAATCAATTTAATGTAAATAGGACATTGTTTAGATTATTCATGTTTTATGTTTAGATTATTCATGTTTTATGTGGGGTATGTCATGGTAATGCCTGTTGACGTCAGTATACTTCTTGACAATGTTTGACGTCAGATCCTTCGACGCACATGCGTAGTAGGATCTACGTTTCTTCATTGGCGGAAGTGGTAAGCACACTTTTAGCTTTACATCGTGAGCGCGAGTCGTGTCTAGTGACACGGCTGGCGTGTGCACGTTATGCTCGGCATTCGCCGAGGGCGTTGTATGGTATTTCCAAGACAGGCCCAAGTCTTACGTATTGTTATTATGTAGTTACAATGTATTAAGTGTAAGTTCGTTATTTTTAGGCACATCAAGTCCGGCAGTCAGCTGTTAGGACTTAGAGCCACGTCTCACCTGGAGATTCGATTTACGTCTCCAGGTTAATACCAACCCGGGTAGAGGCAGTTACAACGCCGTTTGTGCAAGGTTCCTAGGCAGAGGCGGGAAGCACAAAATGTAGGCGGAAGTGGTTAGCTCAGTTTTGCCAGATTCTGTGATAAGATCTGAAGGTCACATCAAGTGTGGGACAGTGTTCGTCCACTAAGGTGTGTTAATATATATAGACTGGTCCCTGGTACGATCCAGGGAGCGACCAGTATATAATCGTGCACGTGTAATTATAAGTTGGTGTTCCTCATGATATATGGACTGGCCCATGACATGATCCAGGGAACGACGAATTGAAGTCTACCAACATAAGGCCTTGTTTTTTTGTATGAGCTCAAACTAACGTTTTTTGTTCTTTGTGTTTTCCTTTAGTTCATGGCGCTGAGCCGAGTACGGTGTTGACGTCAGACGGTAATCTATTTGCGTATTGTACGCAAATCGATTACAGATTTGAAACAAACACCTTACTTGGGCCAGCGACATGAACTGATATGTGTTGTATATTATTGTAATTGTGGATTGTTGTAAATTGTATTGTTGTATATAAAATTTACATTATATATAAACTTAAAAAAATTCTAACGTTGTTAGAGTTTCCTTGTTAGTGTATTACACTAGTAGATAACCCTTTAACCGGAAGTCACCCTCCGCCGTCCTGGCGACGCATAAGGCTCTACACCCGTGTCGACCGAGTGTAAAACCTTCTGCGTAACATGGTGTCATGAAGTAACGGGATTTGACTTCTGGTTAATATCTGCCAGTGTAAGACATTGACAATATATACAGAATCTAGGCACAATTTTGTCAGACATTTTTTTTATTATTGACTTTCTGATTGTTCTTTTCTAAGGTGACGTAAGGATGTTTGTAAGGCTGTGAATTTTAGGGGAGCAATTTTGCCACTAAATTCTTGTAAATGTAACCTACACTCAATTAAGGTCAACTATCCTTATTCCCTACGTGATGAAGTGCGATAGCCCATGCATTAATTTATGATAAAATGTAACAGGTTGCATATCTGAGTGGGGAAACTGAGGTATATAGACCTGAATTGTCTTGGCACGGATGATACATATTTAGTTTTAAGGTCCGTTTGAGTACCTTGGCACTGCTGTTGCATGACAATCTGTTAGTTTATTAACTTAAACGTTTTGTACGTTGTGTCGTAACCGTTACTGAGGTCCATTTTATGTCCTGATTTAGTAACGTAGGTCACCCGTAACGTTATATAATATCGTTACAATGGATTAAACCTAATAGCGGAATCTTAAGTTTGATTTACCGTTGGTATCTAATATGGTTTTGTAATGTAGGACGTACAGTTGTCGTGTCAGTGTTAATACGTTGCGTTACATGCGTTACGTTTGTATATCCGATAGGCTAGATCAAGTTGGGCGTAATTGTATGTGGGTTATTTACGTCATCTAATTGTGTCATTTGAAAGTGAAAAGTAATTCTCGGCAAAGTCAACGTCAGTTTATGACGTCATTTCCGGTCTGTTATGAACGTAACTTTAATGGCTACGTCCAGATCGCCAGTATACTAATTAATCAACGTTTTAGTTGGATTAGTTCGTTATTATTATTGTTAACGTTTTAGTTAACGTGTGTGACTATAAGTGAACGTCGGTTTCAGTTAAGTTAACGTGAGCATTACGTTAAGCGTCATGGATCAGTTAGTTAAGACGGGAAAGGAGTTAGGTTATGAGGGGCAGGCTTTGCAGGAATTTGTTAAGCAACAGCAAGAGACTGAGAGGGCAGAAAGGCACGCGGTAAGGGCGCAGGCCGAAAAAGATAGGGAAATTGAATTGGCTAGGATCGCGACGGAAGAAGCTAAGATTGCGGCGGATAGGGAAATCGAGATGGCGCGGATTGAAAGTATAGAGCGGCAAGCCGAGAAAGATAGGGAAGCTAGGTTGTCTCAAGTCGAAAGCGATAAGGAAGCGAAGTTTTCGAGCGAAGTCGAGTTAGAAAAGTTGAAGTATAGTTTTGAATTGCAGCAACGCGAGTTAAAAAATCAGATAGAGTTGCAGAAGGTAACGTTTAGAGTTGAATTAGAAAAACAGAAGTCTGAAAAGTTAGCGCATGCACGAGATCCCAAGTTACCGTATTTTGATGAAAGTAAGGACAAAATGGATAGTTACTTATCAAGGTTTGAGAAATACGCGACGGCGAATAAATGGGATAAAAACGTTTGGGCTGCATATTTAAGCGCATTACTTAAAGGTCGCGCGCTTGATGTCTATGATAGATTGTCTGTAGATGATGCAGCAGATTATGACAAGTTGAAAGATGCGTTGTTAAAGAATTTTGATATGACTGAACGCGGATTTAGGAAGAAATTTCGCTATGATAGGCCTGAAAAGTCCGAAACGTTTGTTCAGTTTAGTAGTAGACTTAGGTCGTATCTTAATAAATGGTTAAAAATGGCGAAAGTAGACCAGTCTTACGAAGCTGTTTGCGATTTTTTCGCTAGAGATCAGTTTTTAGAATCCTGTAGTAAAGAACTATATGTTCATTTGAAACCGAAAACATTCACGAATCTAGGTGAGATGGCTAGGGAAGCAGATTTATTTGCAGAAGCACGTGGCGGTGTCTACGCTTGTGTTAATAAGGGGCAGCGTGATAGTAAGGGCGTAACTCAGAGTAGATCTGATAATAAGCCGAGTGCGAAGCCAGAGATAAAATGTAGTATTTGTGGTAAGGGACATTTAACATATAAATGTTTTAAGAATCCCGATAGGAAGCAAGCATATAGTGCGGAGGTAGGTGCAAGTGCAAGCGGGTATAGCGGAAGTAAGGGGAGTAGTTATGCACCGAAAGATGAGACACAAAGATCACAGAGTAAGAGTGATACTGTACAGACGAAGGGTAGTAATTCAGATCGTGGCCGTGGTCGGGGTTATTCCCGCGGACGTGGTCGGGGTGGCGGACATCAAATGAGTTTTTGTAAAACTATAATGAATAGGTCTCATGAAATTGAAGGTCTCTATAAGAGTAAGGAAGAAAGTCCATTAATCGATAATAACGTGGATAGGGAAGGTGTCTGTTACTTTTTAAGGTCGCGATTACCAACAGCGCAGGGTACGGTTAATGGTAAGACAGTTGTAGTTTTAAGGGACACAGGTTGTACTGGGTGTGTCGTTCGTAGAAACTTGGTTTCTAATGATCAGTTACTTGGTAGAGAATCTGATGTAACTTTGATTGATGAATCTACCCAAAGGTATCCCTTAGCAATGGTTGACATAGATTGTCCATTTTTCACAGGAAAAACTGAGGCATTGTGCATGGAAGATACATTGTATGACCTGGTTATTGGAAATATTGACGGGTCAAAACTTCCCGATATGTCCCATTTTGCAATGGCGGCAGTGACTAGGTCACAAGCTAAGCAAGGTGAAGAGGTCTATAGGAAACTTAAAGTTCCTGATCAAATTATTGCTAGTGATAAGGAGGCATTGAAGCAGGCCCAAGTTGTTGACCCTAAATTGAATGGCATAAGGCAAAGAGTGGAATCTGGGAATGTGACTATTAGTCGTGGATTGAACCGAGGTGAAACTAAGTTTATCCGAAAGAAAGATTTATTGTATAGGCAGTTTACTAAGGGAAACAAGGTCACTTTGCAACTTATTATCCCTGAAGGTTTTCGTGAAAAGGTGTTAAGATTGGCGCACGAAACCTTGATGTCAGGCCATTTGGGCATAAAGAAAACTATGGATAGAGTGTTAACTGAGTTCTTTTGGCCTGGAATTTGTGGTGATGTGGCAAGGTTTTGTAAATCTTGTGACATATGTCAAAGGACTATTCAAAAAGGTCGTGTCACTAAGGTTCCTTTAGGAAAGTTGCCACAGATTGACACACCATTTAAACGAGTCGCTGTTGATATAGTAGGACCGATAGAACCTCGTTCTGACAGGAAATCCCGCTATATTTTAACAATGATAGACTATGCGACGAGATATCCCGAGGCGGTAGCGTTACCCGGCATTGAAACGGAACGCGTAGCCGAAGCGTTAGTTGAGATGTTTAGTAGAGTTGGCATACCTGATGAAATGTTAACAGATTGCGGAAGTCAGTTTACTGCTGAAGTTATGAAAGAAGTAAGCAGGCTGTTATCACTCCAGCAGTTAACCACGACGCCGTATCATCCTATCTGCAACGGTCTCGTAGAGCGTTTTCACGCGACGTTGAAGCAAATGCTACGTAGGATGTGCGCAGAATGTCCAAAAGACTGGGATAAATATCTCCCAGCACTACTGTTTGCAATAAGGGAGGTTCCGCAGGAGTCATTAGGGTTTTCTCCGTTCGAACTGTTATACGGACGTAACGTTAAGGGCCCTATGGCAATATTACGTGAATTATGGTCTGAAGAGGTACAGGATGAGCAGGTTCTGTCTACGTACCAGTACGTAATTGAGTTGAGAGAACGGTTAGAGCAGACGTGTAAGTTAGCACATGATAATTTACGGAAAGTACAAGTAAAGCAAAAGGCTTATTATGACAAACGCGCTAGGTCGCGTAAATTTAACGTGGGAGATAAAGTACTGTTATTACTGCCAACTGACAGTAATAAACTCTTATTGCAGTGGAAGGGTCCATATGAAGTAGTAGAGGTGGTGAATAGAATGGACTATAAAATCGACGTCAATGGTGTCGTGAGTACATATCATGCTAATATGCTGAAACAATATGTCGAACGTCGTAGTGTGCCGTCACATTGTTTATTGTCGACTGAGACTACAGAGTCGGTTGATGACGATGGTAGTGATGAATTTTCTCTTGATGATTGTGCTTTTCCGACAGCTAAAGAGCCGGAAACTTATAACGACGTCAGTATTTCAGATACGTTAACGTCAGAACAACGTATGGAGGTTGAAGCGTTGATTAAACAGTACGTGGATGTACTATCAAGTTTACCCGGTCGAACTGATCAAATACAGCACGATATCAAACTACTCACGTCAGAACCCATACGGACGAAGGGTTATTCTATCCCGTATAAGACGCGTAACGTCATGGAGACGGAGATACAGGATATGTTGGATTTAGGGGTAATCGAGCCGTCGATTTCACCGTATTCATCTCCTGTTGTCCTAGTTCCGAAGAAAGACGGATCAGTTAGATTCTGTATCGACTTCCGGAAGCTTAACAAAGTGACGGAATTCGATGCAGAACCTATGCCAAATATGGAGGAGGTTATCAATAAAATGTCGGGACATAGATTCTTTACAAAGATGGACCTGAGTAAGGGTTATTGGCAAGTCAGTCTTACTGAAAGGTCTAAACCTTTGACGGCATTTGAAACGCCTAAGGGTTTATTCCAGTTTAAAACTATGCCCTTCGGTTTGGTCAATTCGGGAGCCTCATTTTGTAGGTTAATGAGAATCATATTGTCCAATCTCCCAAATGTTGACAGCTTTGTTGATGACATGTGGATATTTACTGAAACATGGAAGGATCATGTGACGTCATTACGTCAAGTGTTAGATCGGCTCAGGTCGGCCAAATTGACGGCAAAACCATCTAAATGCATGATCGGTTATGGCAGTATCAAGTGCCTTGGTCACAATATCGTCGGACAGACGGTACGACCGCAAGAGGACAAGATACAGGCTATCAGAGATGCTCCTCGTCCATGTACGAAAAGGCAAATTAAATCTTTTCTGGGATTAGCTGGGTTTTACCGTCGTTTTATCCCAAATTTCTCATCCATAGCTTCTCCTCTGACTGATTTAACTAAACGGGATAGACCTAATTCTATCAAAGATTGGCAAGATCAGCATGAAAGGGCATTTCAAACCCTGAAGAGTAGGCTCACGTCTAGTCCTATTCTTCGCTTACCTGTTTTTCAAGAAGGTAACCCGTTTGTACTTCGAACAGACGCTTCAGACGTTGGTCTTGGAGCTATTTTGCTTCAGGAGTTCGAAGGTGAAGGTCATTTGCCGATTGCTTATGCTAGCAAGAAATTGTTACCTCGGGAAAAGAACTACTCTGTAATTGAGAAGGAATGTTTGGGTATTATCTGGGGTGTTGAGAAATTTCGTAAGTACCTGTATGGGGCGGAGTTCCTACTTGAAACTGACCACAAACCTTTGTCCTATATGCAGACAGCTAAGGTGCTCAATCCCCGAATCATGCGTTGGGCCATGAAATTACAGCCGTACAGATTCAGGATCGTTGCTATCCGCGGCCAAGATAATTTGGGGGCGGACTACCTTAGTAGATAGTTTGGCCACGTTATGCATCGCACCGTTGTTGTGTATATAGCTAGTTTTCCAGTTTTGACATAGCCTACGATTCGATCGCATTTCGTACTATTTCAGAAAAGAAACATTGTTATGCTTTTTTCTCCCTAAGGGGAAACCTATGTTACGAAATGGATCTAATCGTCCACTATGTCGTCGAGATTATTTTAATCCTTTCAATCAGTAAGGCTACAGTTTTTAGGGTAACTGTGGTAATAAAACATTTACGGAAATTGTGGCTACGTTGTGCATGGGTTGTTTGTGAATACCTCTCGTGGACAGCGTATTGCATGATTTTAATGTGAGACGCATAGTATTTATACGCCTATCTTTTAATGAAAAGTTAGACGTGGCTGTTTAATTCTTGATGGATGTTATATTGTTGTGTGCCCAGATTCTGTGTTAAGACCTAGAAGGGTAAGATTTTATTATATTTATTTAGAATAGTTTGGCTAAGAATGAAAAATGTGACTTCTGATTGATATGGTATGATTATATGTGTCGACTGATTTGATTTTGTTGGCAGTGATCAGGCTGCGCATGTGTCGACCGATTTTGTTAGTAAGCATGCTGCGCATAATATTTTGTATATTAGGAAGTTTTGTAAATTACGGAAATAGTTTATATCACTGATGTTGGTTGCAATGGTGTGCGTCTATTTGACGTCCAGTGACGTCAGTTGTATTCATGTTATTCATGTGACGTCAGTTGCATTCATGTTATTGCGACGTCAGCACTTTTTATATTAGTTTCACGTATACGTGGCCTATAGAAGTAGATTGATTTGTAATGGAACTAATTTATATACTCGTGACGTCAATTGACGCCATAGCATGCACCGCATTAAGGGTTTTTTTCCATAAGTTATAATGGTAGCATTTGGTCATCATGCGTTTGATTTGCCTTCATTAGACGGCGTCATATGGTATAACATCATTGATGTCATGATGTCAGATCAAACGTTATGATCCCAAATGTGTGAGAAACGCTTATTCAGCTATTATATTCTATGGCAAATGGTATTACGCTTAGTTTAAAGAAATGAATTAAAACATATGCGAGTTAGATTTTGGTCAATCAATTTAATGTAAATAGGACATTGTTTAGATTATTCATGTTTTATGTTTAGATTATTCATGTTTTATGTGGGGTATGTCATGGTAATGCCTGTTGACGTCAGTATACTTCTTGACAATGTTTGACGTCAGATCCTTCGACGCACATGCGTAGTAGGATCTACGTTTCTTCATTGGCGGAAGTGGTAAGCACACTTTTAGCTTTACATCGTGAGCGCGAGTCGTGTCTAGTGACACGGCTGGCGTGTGCACGTTATGCTCGGCATTCGCCGAGGGCGTTGTATGGTATTTCCAAGACAGGCCCAAGTCTTACGTATTGTTATTATGTAGTTACAATGTATTAAGTGTAAGTTCGTTATTTTTAGGCACATCAAGTCCGGCAGTCAGCTGTTAGGACTTAGAGCCACGTCTCACCTGGAGATTCGATTTACGTCTCCAGGTTAATACCAAACCGGGTAGAGGCAGTTACAACGCCGTTTGTGCAAGGTTCCTAGGCAGAGGCGGGAAGCACAAAATGTAGGCGGAAGTGGTTAGCTCAGTTTTGCCAGATTCTGTGATAAGATCTGAAGGTCACATCAAGTGTGGGACAGTGTTCGTCCACTAAGGTGTGTTAATATATATAGACTGGTCCCTGGTACGATCCAGGGAGCGACCAGTATATAATCGTGCACGTGTAATTATAAGTTGGTGTTCCTCATGATATATGGACTGGCCCATGACATGATCCAGGGAACGACGAATTGAAGTCTACCAACATAAGGCCTTGTTTTTTTGTATGAGCTCAAACTAACGTTTTTTGTTCTTTGTGTTTTCCTTTAGTTCATGGCGCTGAGCCGAGTACGGTGTTGACGTCAGACGGTAATCTATTTGCGTATTGTACGCAAATCGATTACAGATTTGAAACAAACACCTTACTTGGGCCAGCGACATGAACTGATATGTGTTGTATATTATTGTAATTGTGGATTGTTGTAAATTGTATTGTTGTATATAAAATTTACATTATATATAAACTTAAAAAAATTCTAACGTTGTTAGAGTTTCCTTGTTAGTGTATTACACTAGTAGATAACCCTTTAACCGGAAGTCACCCTCCGCCGTCCTGGCGACGCATAAGGCTCTACACCCGTGTCGACCGAGTGTAAAACCTTCTGCGTAACATTGGGACCGATTGGAAACAGTCCAAAGCCCCAAAAAATTGGTCCCATATTGGCCCAATACTTGGGAAATTTTCTCCGATTCTGTTAGATATTTTTTGTCGCGGATGTTTCGGGTATTTTTGTCGGTGTTTACGACACTGCATTAAAAGTTGATTGGGTTGTTTACATAAATTTAATCAACAACGTGTCAAAATGAAAGTGCCGATTGTCTTGCCAAGGTGTGAACAGTATTAGCGGATGTCACGTGTCACCAATCTCATGTCACCTCATATATACACAATACACAGGCCGACGCTTGGGGAGCAAGGCCGTGTGAAGTAGTCAGTGATTACTTCCAGAGAAAGCATTATATAAAACCTATCATGCGGAAAAAAAAACAATAACAAAGCTAAAACCTTATTTGATTATCTGTAGGCTTGTTATTGTTTTTAGGTGACGTCAGTACTCGCGCAAATAAGTATTTCTTTTATTCCTCCGAAGGTACCTTTTTGAAAGTAAAACACAAATTTCGCGGGCAAGGGAATTAACTCGAATAAAAACGTAGGTTTCCCGCTCAATGGTTTATTGGCCCATGCGAACCGGCGGTAAGACGAATCGTGTTTCTGGCATGGCTACTTTCGCTTTCTTTTTTTGCATTTTAAAACGCATGTTCACAAAAAGTAAGAAGATAGGGACTAAATGGCAAATTCAGTTGTGATTTTCATAATAATAATAATAATAACAATAAAGACTTTATTTCAAGAGGGTAACACAATAAGTACAAAAACTAATCTCCCTTGCGGCCCTCAAATATATACAAATACAAATACAACAAATAGGACATGTTAAAGTGAACAAATATAGGAATATTCATAATAATGGATCATACATCCCACTACATCAAGAACCATCTGATAAATGGGGACTTGGAATATTAACCTTACAGTATCACAAACATACAGTCCTCTCACACACACAAAGAAATCTATTTCATTGTGTCAGGTAAGCAGTAAACATGTCTATCTACCTTGTTTAGGGTAAACAAGCGCTACGAACATGTAAACCAGGGATCAAGCTAGACTCAAAGTTTAGGGAGAAGTGACTTCTCCCTCCAGCTGAAATAGGGAGAAGTGACAGCCGTGAAGGGAGAAGTGGTATTGCACGATTATGACATTTTTCATTCAGTTTTAAAGAAAAATAGCTATTATGCATACTATTAACATTAAATTGGAAGTTTAATATGCTGCAATGGGTTTATACGGTAAATTGTCATAACAGCTTGTTTGTGGAATGATTTGATGAAAATTCTACCAAAAAAAAAAAATTTTTTTTTTTTTTTTTTTAGGGAGACTCCCACTTCTCCCTAAGCCCAATTTAGGGCGAAATTTTGGCCCCTAGGGCGATTATTTCGCCCAAATCGCCCCCCTAGCTTGATCCCTGTAAACATGTTTTTTTTTTCATTAGTGGGTGTGGGTATTCAGCGAAGATCGTTTTATCGTCCCCCGGCACCCGCGTTATAACGGCGCTCCAGTGTAGTTAGATGATGACGTCATTGGCTGGACCGATTCATTTTTCAGTATTTCCCGAGCCCTGCCCACCACCCATTAGTGGCGAGGTAATGTGTTTTCCCGGTGGCTGTCCGTGTGTCTGTCTGTCTGTCCGCTCTTACAAATTGGGTTTGTGTGGCTTTGTTTTGGTACAGAACAGCTTTCAGTGGCTAAATTGGTTTGTGTGGCTAGCCACAGAAACACTTTTTTCTGTTTACAGGGGGTATTTGGGGGGTTACACTAAGACATTGGCAAAAAATCACATAAATCTTATCTAGAATCTTTGGACATTGAACATCCATCTTTATGTGGTCAAGCCACATAAATATTGTGTGTAATTTGTGTGTAATGTTGTTGTAAGATTTCAGATTTGAAATTCCCTCAGAGTAGTGGTTTAGAGCCTCCTATATTATAAACACACAAAAAAAGAACTTTATTCCATTCTTATGGGGTTACCGTAGATATAAATGATTGTAAAAAAGTCACATAAAATTTGTCTATTACCATTTGGTAGGTTAGACCTTTAGGTGACCAGTATACACATAACAGTCAGTAGGCACATAAATTTTTTAGCCCCTTAAAATTTAGACATTTGAAGCCCCACAAACCCATTTTGTTGGTCCGTACGTCTGTCTGTCTGTCCGTCGGTCCGTCCCTGAGCACTTCGTTTCCATTTGATAACTTGGGTATTTATTGACAGATCTAAGTCTACACTGGGTGCACAGCCATTTTGTTGGTTTTCTTGTGACGCGGCTCATGTACATTTTACCCTGCATTTGCACCACCATGTTCTAACAGCACCATGTTTTACCACATACCAAGATTTTGTTTTATTTTTGCAGGATCTTCGTAACAGTCTACCAGCCCTTCTAGAAAATATTTTTGGCTTTGGTTCTGAACCTGGTTGGGGACTGGATGTTATATCAAAGTCACAGAATCCTCACGAATATGATGCGGTGCTCCGTCTTCTGGACCCCGAGGGCCCCCTGCTGTCATTTATCTACAGCTTACAGACAGACATATACCTTACATATGAGTTCCCATTCTCCTGTTTGCCTGTAAGTTTTGCTCCTGATAGTTCACTGGGGTAATCAGTGAGTTCCCTTAAGCTCTGCCTGCCCTCATTTGCATAAGAAAATTTTATTTTCAAACCAGTTTTGTCAACTTTTGTAGATATTTTCCTAATAACATGTAGAAGTTATCTTGCAAGGACTCAAGGGCCCATCCTAGCCCAAAAATGTAGAGAGAAGTCACTTCTCCCTCCAGGCCAAACAGGGAGAAGTGGGAGCCAAACAGCAAGAAGTGGGAGACAAAGAGGGAGAAGTGACTTCTATGACAGACTATAGCAGGACTTTTGTTTGAGCTGAGTCATGGCATCTGTTTTAGTCTCAATAAAGGAAGTAATTATTTACTATGTTATTGTGTTCTCTCTGAGTAGATTATGTAGCTCTTTGACAGTCAAAGACTGCTATTTAACATTGACTACTTTGTTATACATAGGTGAAAAAAATTGATTAAAGTACTGCTAAAACCTGTTTATTTTTTTTCTCCATGTTAAAATTTCTGTAGAGCATTAATTTCAATAAAAACAAGCATTCCAGTTTCTGATCAGTCCAAGATAATTTAAGTATTCTCACTCTGTTACTATTTACACTTTTCATTCAAAACCAAATACACATTTTAGCCTTTTGAAAATTCAATACATTAGTCTTCTGTGGCACTGGATTTTATGACTCAAGGGCATTTAGTCTTTTGCTACTTCACTTCTCAAAGGCATACAGCATGCATGTACCCTACCACTATTCAAGGGCTTTCAGCCTATTGTAATGTAAAATTGGCATTAAAAGAAAAGAATTTAATTATACATAAACGTACAGTGTCGAGCGTGGTTGGGTGTCTTTGCAGGCTGATCATGGCCGCGGGCATATGCGCTGTCGTGCTTGTGGCTGCCCAGCAAAGGCTGCAGTGCCATGTGCCTTCCATGTCTTGGACATACCAATCAAATGAATTCTGGTTTAAATCTTTACTGAGCCAGGGATTGACAAATGAAAAAAAAAAACACTTGCCAACAGGACAAGTAATAAAATTTTTACTTGTCCGACAAAAAGAACCTACTTGCCCAGGTTTTGTTCACACACACAATGAAAAAAAAAAGAAAAGAAAACCCACCCCTCCCTTCTCCCCCAAAAAATAGATAAATAAAAAAAGAGAAACTTCTATACAAAGCTCACATGCCCTAAAATATTGGACATCTTGTCTAATCAAATAGTAAACAAAAATGTTTGCATATAGTGGAGACCCTGATCAGATTTTGGATGGACACTCAGCGTCAAGTGTGTGCAACTAGGGTTACGTACCGCTGAACCACTTGGGGAACATCGTTAGGAGAATTGAACTGAACTGAACTGACCCTGATCAGATTGCATAGGAACTTTCTGCAAAGCCTTTTAGTAAATGTTTCTTACACTTTGATCTACCGTAAGGTAACTGAGCAAGCTTTTCCTTTTAAAAGGAACCTTTATAGTACACCTGTACTGGCTAGGTGTTTTTGGCGGGGGGAAAACGCATGCTTTTGTACTAGTTGACTCAATTGCACTTTAGATAAAAGAAAATGCGGAATGGATTACCATAAAAGTTCTGAATATTGGGACAGGTAGGTCTGAGCAAACAGTGAAACCCAGATCAGACTGCTCCTGAATATGAGCAGTCTGATCTTGAACATTTAGGAGCATTCTGATCAGAGTCAATCAACACTGTTTTGCAATTCCATCTGATTCCATTAGGTACATTTAATTCAATGAAGAAAGAAAAAGCTCTTAAAGAAATAACGACTGTTTGGGTGTCCCGATTTCTAGAATTAAGATTGCTTTGTTGATCAAAGGTACCGATGTATTTTGGCTCGAGGTCATCATGCATGCAAGGACAGTTATGAAATTGATAATTAGATAATAGCTCTGGATTAACTTGACATCATGTTGAACTAATCAAGATATTGTGTCTTGTCAGAATAAACAAACCAGTTTAAAGAGGTTACAAACCGTATGTTATCAATTAGTTACGCAATTAGAGTGAGTGGCTGCAGATTTATACAGTTTTGCATGTGTTTTGACTGTATTTTCTTACACTTGAGAATTACCGTTTTATATGTCAGCGTCAACCTAATACACATTTTTTGTTTATTTTGAAAAGTTAAAATTAGTTCCTGCCAGGTCGTCCACCAAGGCAAGCAACCAGTCACCCATCCAGGTACTAAATGCGATCTCTGTTGCTTAACTTTGTGAAAGAGCCATCCACTCTACCCGCGTCGCTAAAAACCCGGCTTCTACAGCAAGGTAGAAGTGTTTATACACCTAAACCAGTTACATTTCTCCCCCTCTTCTCTTGACTTCGTCCTGAAGTCACCAACTGCTCACATAGGAGACCCGAGGGCAGAGCCTATATAACACATCCAGGGACACCTTTCCCTGTAAGGCTGGGTCCGGAGATGATGGTGATGTCATCTCCCATCCCACCGCTGCCACCAAATGTAGCGTTAGCCAGGTTGTCCACCAAGTCAAGCAACTGGTCACCCATCCAGGTACTAACCGCAATCTCCGTTGCTTAACTTTCTGAAAGAGCCTTCCACTCTACCCGCATCGCCATAAAAGCCGGCTTCTACAGCAAGGCTGTGTAAGTGTTTATACACCTAAACCCATTACATTTTGAAATAATGGTGACATTTTTCACTAACGTAAATGTATGTACCTTAAAGTAGAATGATTTTCTCAACATCTGTTATTAAAATATAAGCTGTGGACTTGGCCATTCTGCTCCTCGATCATGAAACAAAACTGCTGTATTGGAGAGGCTGCAGTGAAGACAGTCGGGAAAAATCGTCTGCTACGACTGAAGTCTACAAGGCAAGTGCGAGCATGCTCTGAAATTGATTGACACGATAAATTGTTTAAACAGTCATGTAATTATTTTCTTTTTAATTGACATGATGCATTCAGTAGAGGCGCAAAAACTTCAAGTGTATGAATCTGCAACCTGTATGAATCTGCAACCTATCACTCTTAGTCTCTAGGTGTTGTTTGTCGCCGCTGTAAACAATCTAAAAACTGACTCACTGTTAGCGAAAATGAAAGACGGAAAAACTGTGCGAAGTCAACTTCGCTTTTTTAGCTCACCTGAGCCTTTAGGCTCATAGGTGAGCTTATAGTATAGCCAGGCATCCGTCGTCCGTCCGTCCGTCCGTCGTCAACATTTTCAAACATCTTCTCCTCTGAAACCACTGGGCTGATCGAAGCCAAATTTTATTGCAGCCTCTATGGGTTGGGGGAACGAAAGTTTGTTCGCGGTATCTGGGTCACATGACCAAGATGGCCGCCACGCCCATATATGGTAAAAACCCTTCAAAAATCTTCTTCTCCAGAACCAAAAGGCCTATGACCTTGAAACTTGGTATGAAGCATCGGGCATGCGGGCCCATCATAGTTTGTACAAATGATGACCTTGCGTTTACCTTGACCTAATTTACGGCATGGTCAACTTTGGTACGTTAGGCTTATATATGGGAAAACGCTTAAACAGTGGATTTCTCAGAAACTATTTCAGTCTAAGGTTTAATACTTGGTATACATGGTCGACTAAATGACCAGATGAAGATATTATGTCACTAAAGGTCAAGGTCATTCCGTCAGACCATCCGTCGTCAACATTTTCAAACATCTTCACCACTGAAACCACTGGGCCGATTGAAGCCAAATTTCATATGCAGCCTCCATGGGTTAGGGGAACGAAAGTTTGTTCGCGGTATCTGGGTCACATGACCAAGATGGCCGCCACGCCCATATATGATAAAAACCCTTCAAAAATCTTCTTCTCCAGAACCAGTAGGCCTATGACCTTGAAACTTGGTATGTAGCATCGGGCATGCAGGCCCATCATAGTTTGTACAAATGATGACCTTGCGTTGACCTTGACCTAATTTACGACATGGTCAACTTTGGTACGTTAGGCTTATATATGGGTAAACGCTTAAACAGTGGATTTCTCAGAAACTATTTAAGTCTAAGGTTTAATACTTGGTATACATGGTCGACTAAATGACCAGATTAAGATATTATGTCACTAAAGGTCAAGGTCATTCCGTCGGACCATCTGTCGTCAAGATTTTCAAACATCTTCTCCTCTGAAACCTGTGGGCTGATTGAAGCCAAATTGCATACGCAGCCTCCATGGGTTAGGGGAACGAAAGTTGGTTCCCGGTATCTGGGTCACATGACCAAGATGGCCGCCATGCCCATATATGGCAAAAACCCTTCAAAAATCTTCTTCTCCAGAAGCAAAAGGCCTATGACCTTGAAACTTGGTATGTAGCATTGGGCATGCAGGCCCAACATAGTTTATACAAATGATGACCTTGCGTTGACCTTGACCTAATTTACTGCATGGTCAACTTTGGTATGTTAGGCTTATGTATGGGAAAACGCTTAAACAGTGGATTTCTCAGAAACTATTTAAGTCTAAGGTTTAATACTTGGTATACATGGTCGACTAAATGACCAGATGAAGATGTTATGTCACTAAAGGTCAAGGTCATTCCGTCGGACCATCCATCGTCAAGATTTTCAAACATCTTCTCCTCTGAAACCACTGGGCTGATTGAAGCCAAATTTCATATGCAGCCTCCATGGGTTAGGGGAATGAAAGTTTATTCGCGGTATCTGGGTCACATGACCAAGATGGCCGCCACGCCCATATATGGTAAAAACCCTTCAAAAATCTTCTCCAGAACCAGTAGGCGATGACCTTGAAACTTGGAATGTAGCATTGGGCATGCGGGCTTAACATAGTTTATACAAATGATGACCTTGCGTTGACCTTGACCTAATTTAAGGCATGGTCAACTTTGGTACGTTAGGCTTTTATATGTGAAAACGCTTAAACAGTGGATTTCTCAGAATCTATTTAAGTCTAAGGTACAATATGTTGTATACATGGTCGACTAAATGACCAGATGAAGATATTATGTCACTAAAGATCAAGGTCATTCCGTCGGACCATCCGTCGTCAAGATTTTCAAACATCTTCTCCTCTGAAACCACTGGGGAGATTGAAGCAAAATTTCATATGGAGTCTCAGTGGGATGGGGGAATGAAAAGTTTATACCCGGGGTCTGGGTCACATGACCAAGATGGCCACCATGCCCATATATGGTAAAAAACTTTCAAAAATCTTCTTCCTCAGAACTAAAAGGCAAATGACCTTGAAACTTCGTATGTAGCTTTGGGCATGCGGGCCCATCATAGTTTATACACAGGGTGGCCACAAGCTCTGGAAAACAGGGAAAACAGGGAAAATGATGAAAAAAATTCCCTGCAGGGAAAAATCAGGGAATTTGAAAATTTGATGAAAATCAGGGAAAAATCAGGGAATTTTAAAAATTCTATTTTGATAACATGAAACTTTTCAAGCAGGTATCATGGTTACTGGTGATTTCTTTCTGCAATAAAATAAATTTAAGTCTCCTTCTGACAACTGTATGATATACAGGCACAATTTAATTAGTTTAAGGGGTATAGTGCTAAGTATTGAATAAGCATTTTCCTTCCATAGGTTTCGAACTTTGTAATGAGCATTTATCTGAAAGCAATGATTTTTAAAAATCTTAATACAATAAAAGAGATTTTTCTGTAGTGGAGAATTGAAAAACAATCTAAATTGAAATATGAATGTCCAGTTTGTGTGGTTACGGTCATATGTGTTACATAATTCAGTAATGCATGCTTCTCTGAATTAGCATTGTATGCTTACCTACTTATTTTCTTGAAATTATAAAACTATTTTTGAGGTAACAAAAAGTAGTTTTAGGAAAAAAAATACTGAAAGTATTCTATGAGCAGCAAGTTTTCAGCTACATTTATATGCATGTGTTAATTTACTTTATGGTTCGCTCAAATAAAGTATAAAATAATATGTATGGTAGACTGTCAAATAGCCAAATGTTGACATCAAATGATCCTTGATGCTAAGTTACTGACACTGTAATTTGATGAAAAATTAAGTATAATTCTATAAAGTATTAAGTATTGTTTGTGCCTCTAAGTTCAGTTCTAAGTAATCTATTCTCCAGAAATGTGTAAGTTATAGAACATTTTACACCACTGGTTTAATGTTGTGTAAGGAGCCATTTTGTATTGTCTGAAGTCCTAGGGTCATCTTGTTAATAGTTTAATAGGTTTTATTGTCTTCAGGACTCAGCTTAGGGCTCCAGAAAGGGAGAAGCTTGCTGAATATCTTTGAGAAATTTGGACCAAACTTTTTGTCTTCCCTTCTTTCCATACATATTAGCTTGTAAATTCTCTGATCTGAAACTCAGCAGGAGGAGCATTTCTTTTTGGCTCAATTATCCTCAGGCTGAACCTTGGTCTGTGTTTGCACAACACTGCTGTAAGCTTGGAAATGGCAAAAATGTTTAGACAGTCTACCATGAACCAAAAAAAAAAAAAAAAAAAAATGAATAAAATAAAAATAAAATAAGACAAAATAAATTATTAAAAAACATTAAAACAGTAATGTTTGTAACATTCATTTGGAGGTGAAGGCATGGCTATGAGGGAAGGTTGGAGGCCATATAAATATTTGACCAATTGATTTTCGTTACCATGTAAGTAAATTGAAAATTATTAACATTATGAAGGCATTATATATCATATGTTGAGGGTTTTTTTATAAAAAATGGAGATACTTTCTGTCATAATGACTTCAAAATGAAGGCTTTTGAGACAGTATCAGGAAATTTTATCAGGGAAAATCAAACCAGATCAGGGAAAAATCAGGGAATTTGATTTCCAAAATTTTGTGGCCACCCTGATACAAATGATGACCTTGCGCTGACCTTGACCTAATTTACGACATGGTCAACTTTAGTATGTTAGGCTTTTATATGGGAAAACGCTTATATAGTGGATTTCTCAGAAACTATTTAAGTCTAAGGTACAATACGTGGTATATATAGTCAACTAAATGACCAGGTGAAGATATTATGTCACTGAAGGTCAAGGTCAATTTGTTGGTCTGTCCGTCATCAAGATTTTCAAAACATCTTCTCCTCTGAAACCACTGGTCTGATTGAAGCAAAATTTCATATGGAGTCTAAGTGTGATCGGGGAATAAAAGTTTGTTCTCGGGATCTTGACCAAGGTGGCAGCCATGCCCATATATGGTAAAAACCCTTCAAAATCTTCTCCAGAATCAAAAGGCGTATGACGTTGAAACTTGGTATGTAGCTTTGGGCACTCAAGCCCATTATAGTTTATACAAATGATCATGCGTTGACCTTGACCTAATTTATGACACTGTCAACTTTGGTACATTATGTGGGCTTTTATATGGGAAAATGCTTAAACAGTGGATGTTTCAGAAACTATTTAAATCTAAGGTACAATATTTGGTATATATGGTTGACTAAATGACCAGATGAAGATATTTTGTCGTTAAAGGTCAAGGTCATTCTTTGACTTTTGTACAAGGTCATTGAGATTCTGTCACCCGTCAACGTTTTCAAACATCTTCTCAGAGGCCACTGGGGTCAATTGAAGCCATATTTCAGATGGAGCTTCACCGGCTTAAAGGAACCATAGTTTGTTCAGATGGTCTTGGTCACTTGACCAAGATGGCCACCATGCCCATATATGGTAAAAACTCTTCAAACATCTTTTTCTCGAGAACCGAAAGGCCTATAACCTTGAAACTTGGTACCGGTATGTAGCATTGGGCACTCAGGCCCATCATAGTTTATACAAATGATTACTGTATTTCATATGGAGCTTTTATACTGGGTCAAAGGAATCACAGTTTGTTCAGATGGTCATGGTCACATGAACATGGTGGCCACCACGCCTATATATGATAAAAACCCTTCAGAAATCTTTGTCCAGAAACAAAGGCCCAGTGACCTTGTGGCTTGGTATATAGAATTGGGACTCAACATTAATCCCCAAGGGAGGGGGGTTATCTGCCCCTGCCCTAGTGCTATATACATGTATAAAAGCATTAAAATATATACCAGGACCAAGTGTCAGGTGAGCTACAGGACCATTGGTCCTCTGGTTAGCTTCTTGGGGAGAAGTGGTTGGCCTTAAGGTGACTATGTCGCCTAAATCGCCCTGTCGCCTGGGCTCTGTAAGACTTAAGGAATCCAAAACTAATGACTTTGTTAGGCTAATGATGCTCTGAGCAACAGGCCCTGATGTTTGACTTAAAGCTCTTAAGAGCCTGGGAGGGAAGTATATTTTGTTGAGTATAGATTTAGCATGAAATGTACAACAAAAGGCTTAAAATGAAGATAATGAATGATGGAAAAACAGTAAGGACTTTGTTCTTTGTGGCTGTAACAGCTTGTAGGCTTTAGGTAAGGGGAGCTTTTAAAAATGTTTCAGATATAATTATCTACCTGAACTATCTATTGTATCCCATAACCTTACAAACTTGGCGGGGCACCACAGATTACTTTAAAACAGTCTGTCTCCACCTGGTCCTGTTTCAGCTGGCCTAGTAGTGCTGGCAAAGCCCATTCCTGTACGCACTTTTCAGTTTGGTTTTCCCCTCTCTTCTTCTGTCAGCCTCTTTTCCTAATAATTGTATCTTCATGGAAACATGCACTTTTTATAAGCATTCATGTCCTGAAATATATATGAGCCGCGACACTACAAAACCAACAATGTGGTTGTGCGCCCAGTGCAGACTCAGATCAGCCTGGACATCCGCCCAGTCTGATCAGACTCTTCCCTAAGCGCTTAAAGGGTAGCTAAGGGTCCAAGCTACCTTCATGCAGACAGTGAAGACTCTGATCAGACTGTGCGGATGCCCAGGCTGATCTGAGTCTGCGCTGGGCGCACAACCACATTGTTGGTTTTCTCGTGTCACGGCTCATATCTATTCTAGTTCCTTTTATTAAGCACCATATACGTGTATATCTTGCTTGTTTCAGGCACCAACGAGACACATGATAGAAGACAGAAGTATTCCAATATTTTATGTGAATAAACTACAGTATCAGAACTATGGCAAACCTGTGATAGCACTTAGTATCCTTTTGGAGAGCAACTCAATATATAAGTGCAATTTACCTAGTTACAAGATGCAGAAGGAGTGGGTGGGTAGCCCAAATTATAACTGCTATTTACTCAGTTGCGAGATAGGAGGAGGATGGGAAGTCCTTCCAAAACAAACTCAAGAATCTTGATCTCTCTTATTAGATGGATCAGGATTGTTTTGGAAGTGAAAAAAGAAATTAATAGACTGATTTACTATAGAAATGAATTTTATTTTTGTGGATTTTATCGATGTGTAAACGCCGGCAAATCACTCACAAACTGAATAAAGGGCTTTATGTTAAGTTTTTGAGTGATTCGCCGGCGTTTACACATCCATAAAATCCACAAAAATAGAATTCATTTCTTATAATTCCAACTCGGCCATCTTTTTGTCAAAATTGTCAGCTATAGTGAGTATCTTAGAAATCGCCGCCAAGAAAATAGTTCCAAGTAGTTCAGATTTCTGGTGTTGGGGGTTTATCGAAGTATAAAAACGCCATTTTCTGTTTGCTCTTGACCAATCAAATTGCGCTAAATTAGTATTAGAAAGTTGAGTGGAATTATACATGTATATGTGTGGTCATGTTGGAGATGGAAAATGCATCAGCTTGTACCTGAATAAATACGGTATGGAGTCTTCCCTGTTTGCAGAAGCAGTATTAAAGACAACTTTTGTTTTGGTGTTTACCATTTATTATAGGAATGAATTTTATTTTTTGTTTGATTTAAGGGCTTTATGGTAAGTTTGTGAGTGATTCATTGGGGTTTACACATCCATAAAATCCACAAAAATGAAATTCATTTCTTATAATTCCAACTTGGTCATTTTTATCTTAAAAATGTCAGCTATACAATACATGGTATTTTTGAAACTGCCGCAAAGAAAATAGTCAAAGTCGTTCCCGATTTCTGGTTCAGGGGATTTATCCGAGAGTAAACGCTGTTTTCTGTATGCTCTTGACCAATCACGATGTGGTAGATTAGCAGTAGAAAATGTAGGTGGAATTATTATCAAAGAAACAGTAAAATCTGAAAACATTCTTCTAGTTGGACAGACAGGTCTGAGCAAACAATGTAGTCCCAGATCAGACTGCTTCTAATCAGGGCCTACACTGTTTGCCAGTCTGTATGCATCTTTGGACATATGAGCCGCGACGCGAGAAAACCAACAATGTGGTTGTGCGCCCAGTGCAGATTCAGATCAGCCTAAGCATCAAACCAGTCCTATCAGACTCTTCGCTAAGTGCTTAAAGCGTAGCTAAGAGTCTTAAGTTACCTCCATGCGGACAGCGAAGACCCTGATCAGACTGGGCGGATGCCCAGGCTGATCTGAGTCTGCGTTGGGCGCACAACCACATTGTTGGTTTTGTCATGTCGCGGCTCATATTATTATATTGTAAAACCAAACTGTTCAGTTTCAAGGACTATTACGGAAATCATTATTAGCTCCCCTGTATGAAAATACAGGAAGAGCTATTGCACTACTCTTGGCAACGGCTTTAGCAAAATTTACATTTAAATTTTTTATGTGATGGGCAAGGTGCTGTCAGGCAAGCTATCCTGTATGCGGACAGTCCTTGTTGGCATCCCAATTTTAGCTAGTTTAACCTTAATTGTTTGTGGTATAACTCCTTAACATTTTTCAGGTGCATTTGAATTCTATTTATTTCATTTCTGTTACGTTCTTGTGAACCCACAATGGCAGACAAAACCCTACAACTGGAGCAATATGTCAGATATTGTATATCCGTGTCTGTTCGACAATTATCTGAGACATTTTCTGCCTCTAAACAAGAAGAATCTTCCGAAGTTTCCGCAGACCAAGTTGTCGCCTGTGAGAAGTCCCATGATGCAACAGCAGTCACCACACGCAAGGTAGGAAATACTCAGAGCCCCAGATAAGGTGGGATTTAAGGATGATTCAGAGATAAATTATCGTATTTCTCAATGAAAATGTATGTTGTACCCCTCATTGGAACTGTTCCAAAGTGGTGTCACAATTTATGTTTTGATGGAAAAATAAAGAAAATTATCCCTAAATTATTGCAATTTATACCCTACTTATCTGGAGGACTGATTAATACATTGAAGTACTGCAATAGGAATTACCATTTAGCATTACCATTAATGGCTATAAATAGATCCGCGTGTTCGATTATATCTACTAGAGAATGGCACTTTCTACGAAATTCATTTCAATTACGGTCATAAAATCATCAAAAATATCGGGAGAAAGTTGATATTCATTTCTCTATTAGTGATAATCTGAAGTAGCCTGCATGCGGTGCATACATAATTACACCTATTCATCTCAAGTGGTAGATAAAATTACCGGTAGCACCCTATCGAGCTACCAAGCTGTCTTGTCGGCGTCTTTGAACTTAAAAGCAGCTTGAATGGCGGCACATTATAAAAGATACTTTGCGTCCTGTGGACGCAGACGGTAATTTTTTTGCGTCCGGCACTAGTTAAATTGCGTCCCAGATGCATATTTTGGCGCTAACGCAAAGGCTGATCACGATACTATCACTATCGGAGAAACCCCTATCACGATACTATTACTAGCGATGGTCTTACATCACGATGCATTACGATACTATCACTGTCTCTGAATATTGCAATTTCTTAAGAATTCAGATGATTTAAGTAAGTCCCCCAACTCTAAATTTCATACCAGTGCTGTCCACTATGAGTGTAAGCTTTACCACCATCTTAACAAATGTGTTTTGATGCAAAGCAGACACCTTTCAGGTTCCTAAATGATATTTATTTGGAAGACAAGTATCAAAAATCAGTTCACAAGGTGAAAATCTACATGAACAAAAACTATCAAAACTATCAATAGTTGAAAACACTATGGGCGATAGTTATCGATAGTTGAAAACACTATCCAATAGCACTATCAAGGCAACCACTATCGTGATGCATCGATATTTCGATGTATCGTTACACCCCTACTAGTAGTGTGCATGAAAATAAAAGAAAATCACAAATTTAACAGCAAGTTGTGAAGATCAAGATGAGACTGCTTATTATGAGTAATCTTGTCAGGGTTATTATAGTTGGCAGATGAATTTCGTCTGTCAAGCTAATGTGAGCCTGCATGTCTTAATTGACAGAGAACTTTATTTTTAAATGACCTGTATTAAGCACCTGTATAACCTTCCCTTTGAGTGCTTAAGACAGTTTATTACTATGTTTTCAGCAGCAAGCACACCCCAGGAAGTGGAACACACCCCAGGACAAGGTCCCACTTGGGTCTGTTCAAAGCCAACCTACTGACCCCTCAGAAACCACATACTCAGGGGTCCCCAGTCTCAGACAAGATGGAGGCAGAAATATGGTGGTCAGAAACATTTCTACAGGTAAAATGTATCTTTAATATTTGCAAATATTCTCGGGAAATTACATATCTCAAACAATTTATCTTAAGGTGGAAGGACTTCTTTACAATTTTTCTTCCCTTATCAATCAGGGTCAGTGCTTAAATGGAAGAATTTGCTTCTCTGGGATCAAATTCTTTCCTCTAAGGGAAGGCCCCATTTTGGTATGGTTTTTATCCGCCAGGGAAGCAAACAGGCAGTCCACAAAAGTTGTTCCCCTTTGTAAAAGCAATAGGAAAAACATGGAGAAGTACCCATTCACCTTATGATGTATAGATATACCTCACAGGAAAATATTGTGGATTTTTAACAGATTCAGTCATGGATGGATAAGAGGTGTGGATAGAAAAAAAATCCCTTAGGATCACTGTTTGGGATCACTCAGCAAGCCTCATGATGCCCAACTGTGATCCTCTAAATGGATGTTTAGCTCGCCTGTACGAATGTACAGGAAGAGCTATTGCAATACCCCCGGCATCGGTGGCGGCGGGGCTAGCAAAATGTTAAAGTTTTACGTTAAAGTTTTTTAGGTGATGGACAAGGCACTGTCAGGCAAGCTATCCTGTCCTTCTGACAGGTCTTGTTCTATCAGCCTTTTACTCCCATGGAATAGTGAGGGCTCACAACATAGGTTTTGTATGGAGAAATGAAAAACTTTGAATTATCTCAACCTTATTGTTAAATACTTCCCATAGCTGGAGGTCTTATAGTGACTGTTGTCTCTTTTCTTGCAGATTGTGGCTGAATTCTGGTTAAATCAAAATTCTCTAGAAGTGGAGAGAAATGTTTCTAATCAAACACTGGTAGGTATAAATTATGATGTCCAATTTACCAGCTAACTCATATTATACAGTTTTGTTTCCAAGGGGAGCACAGTATGTCTGATATACCGTAATGACGCTAAAATTTCGGACACCCAAAAGTTAAACAGTTATTGTTTGAAAATTCATAGAAAGAAGATTTTACTTATGTTAATACATCCAAATGATGCTTAGCGAATGGCAAATGTTGTAGACCTTGATCAAACTGCTCCTTCAGGAGCAGTTTGATCTGGGTTTGTAATGTTTGCTCAGACCTGTCTGTATATTAAGGGTCATTACGGTAACTTAAAATAAAGAGCTAAGAGAATTTAGATTAACATAAAAAATGAATACCATATTCTTTAGTTATAAGATGGTGGACTGGGGTTTCTTCTCCAAAACAATTCCAGAATCCTAAATTTGTCATAAGACGGATCTTGATTTTTGAAGGGAGAACCCATCTCATAGCAGAATTTCATAATACAGTCGAACCTGTGCTTACGGTCACCTCCGAATAACGGTCCCCTGTAAACAACGGTAGGTTCGAATTCCTCCCGTCGAATTTCCTGGTTAAATTACCTGGGAATAGCGGTCCACTGTGAACTACGGTCATCCGAATCCATCCCGAGACGCGCTAATTTCTCCGAATAACGGTCAGTCCTTGTGTCAAAAACACAGTTTCACTTTCAGACACACGTGTTTGTGTATTGCCTTATCTATTTTTAGCAGTAGACTGGGTTATTGATTTTCGGGTGCAGTATAATTTATGTAACAAAGTGTATTCTACGCAATTGAATAGCGCATAATGCGTTTGATTCAATAAGTGTTAATTTCTGTAAGGTAATTAAGGTCAGTTTTATTCGGCTAATCATGTCATATACAGTATGCTCAGTCAACCGATAATTAATCATCTGTAACTGATTTAATCAGTCAATGGAACGTATCGCCGAAAGGTCGTGTGCGTCAACGGTGAAAGCAAAAGTATTTTTACCGATACGTGTGTGTAAACAAATTATTACAGAATTCAAACCTATAGCAACAATGATATTTCGGAAATTTATTTTCTTGAGTATTTTAATGGTATATATGCACTTTGAATATTGATTTTGCGCACGTGCAAAAAACGCGGGAAATCTCCGATGAAGTTTACATATATCTGTCAGTCGATCAAAATCGTGAAATTATTGAATCTTTGAACAACGGCCACCTGTAAACAACGGCCAATTTTTTTTTTTCCCATGGCTGACCTTTGTTCACAGGTTCGACTGTACTCATTTAGATACTTGGGGTTACTCTAAGGATGAAAAAAAAAACATTTTATAGCCGAAAATGGTATTTTGGTTGTATACAGCATTCTCATAGCAAACAGATGCCCTGCCTTGAATCAGTGGTCATTAATATGCCATAAACATTAAGTTTATCAACACTTAGTGAAATGCTCTATCACCACCCCTGGTTAACTATGTATATACATGTACAAGGGCTGTTAGGAAACGAAAAAGAGCTGTTACGAAACAAAAAAATGTCATAGTTACCAAACGACCTAATGACCAGGTTGTTTGGTCCTTATGACTCTTTTTTGTTTCGTAACAGCTCTTTTTCATTTCGTAACATCCTTGAAAACATAGTTAACAAGGTGTGATACTGTAAACGAAAAGTTTATCAACACATATAGAATCGGTCTATCCCTATAATGTACAGTATATGAACACAGCCCCAGATAAGGTGAGATTTTGAG
Organism: Ctena decussata; assembly: GCA_963989385.1. Taxonomy (NCBI): domain Eukaryota; kingdom Metazoa; phylum Mollusca; class Bivalvia; order Lucinida; family Lucinidae; genus Ctena; species Ctena decussata. Next base: position 8,220,446 of record OZ022511.1, on the reverse strand, counting down.
GATAATTCAAAGATAAGTTTTCTTATTTCTCAAGAAAACATATGAGCCGCGACACGGGAAAACAAGCCTCAGACCAGCCTGTGCATTTGCCCAGTCTGATCAGAGTCTTCCCAGTGCGATTAAAGGACAGCTAAGGGTCTAGGCTAGCTATATGCAGACAGCGAAGACTCTGAGTCTTCGCTGGCCTCACATGCCACTTTGTTGGTTTTGTTATGTCGCAGCTCAATTATGTTGTGATCCCTCATTAAAACCATCTCATCGAGGAGGTTCTAATGAGGGCTCACAGTACATTTTATGGAAAAATTAAGAAAATTATCCCTAAATTATTCCAATTACCTCTCCTTATCTGGAGCAATGTTTGAAGTACAGTAAAATCTCGCGAATCTAGACCACTCAAAATCAAGACCACTTCCTTATTAAGACCGGTCTTTGCCAAGCCCAATTGGTATTTTCCTTGTAATTTTATATGTGATATTAAGACCTCCTCACTAACAAGGCTACGTATAGGCAGTCTGAAAGTAGGTCTTGATGTATTAATGACTCCATGCCTTTATGTCGGGATTCATGTTTGAGCATTTACTTGATGAGGTTTGATATGATATGCTTGTTAACATTTTTGACATTACATTCTCCCGTCTATAGCTGCACACCACATGGTATGGTCATGGGTCTATACAAGACCCATATACAAATATTTTTGTAAGTATGACATGTATCCTAGTATGCTCTTGGTTCATTGCCATATAATTGCTAAGCACCATGATATTTACAGATTTTTTTCTTTTGCATTTAGCCCTTATTTATTTTCAGCATTGTTGAAGTTGTTAAATCCAATTTATATGTCTGCCGTGACATGAGAAAACCAACAAAGTGGTTGTGCGCCCAGCGCAGACTCTGATCAGCGTGGGCATACCCCCAGTCAGATCAGAGTCTTCGGTGTCCGCATAGAGGTAGCTAAGACCCTCAGCTACCCTTTAATTGCTTAGCAACGAGTCAGATCAGACTAGGCAGATGCCCAGGCTGATCTGAGTCTGTGCTGGGTGCTCAACCACTTTGTTGGTTTTCTCGTGTCCTGGCTCATGTAATGGCTTGTTTTAGTGTTTACTGTCTTATGAATCAAGTTGAAAAATCAGTTTCCAGTGTTGTAATGGTTTGCTATCTAAGGTGTCTGGGACACCTCCATGTTTTACCACCAATTTTTCAAGGGTGACAACTTTTGTGACTTCCTGTATATGTCTCCGGATGTTGTAGCCATCCCAAAAAAAGGGGTGTACTCGTATTTAAAAGGAAAGTAAAATAGAAAATGGCAGAGTTTCTTCCCCTGAAATTGTATCCATAATCATAGCTGTAAACTGAGAAGCATTTACGAAAATTTTATTTTCACACAACTTGGTGAATGTTAATTTATTTGTGAAAATAAATTCATATGATTAGACAGTCCAGAGAACAATTGTGAAAAAATGATAACTTGAAAGTTTGCCGAGATACCTATAATTCCTTTAAATGCATGGATACAAGTGACATTTTGCTATTATTTTCACTAACTTAAAGAAGGGAAATAACCTTTGACTGCCCGTATGCTTTCCTGGACACGGCAGCACATGCAGAGTTAGGTCTATTATTAAAAGACAGCATTTGCTTCCTAAGAGTTGAACTGGGTTTAGAAGGGAAGCAAAAATAAAATTGTCAAAGTTGTTTCCCCTGAAATTGTACTTGTTCACCTTACTGGAGATTGGAGAAGGTATGTGCATTTAGTACTGGTTAACAGCTTAGGAGGCCTAACCTTGCCCAGGAATAATGTTAAGTTAACTGACAGTCCAGACATGACCATAGCTGTTTACTGTGGACGTAAAACAACAAATTGTTCACCTTAACACTGATTTATGAAAATATGCTTTTTGCTTGAATTTCCCAGTAAACAGTTGTTTGACTATTAAAAAGCAGCTGGCCATAGATTACGGTGAATTGGTAAACTTTCAGGGAAGCAGCTCTGCAATTTTTGCATCCCTTGTAAGCAGGTTCAACTCCATAAGGAAAGAATTGGCTTTCATAGAAGCAAGTTCTTTCTTTAAGACTGGGCCATTTTTGGAAGGGTTTTGTCATCCAGAGAAGCAAACACAGAGTTACACAAGCTGTTCCCCTTTGTGAAAATGGCGGAAAACCATGGAGGTATACACATACACCTTAAATGCTTTTCACATGCTTGTAGTTGAAGCTTGGTATTTAAGTTGAGGCATGCATGACTGTAAAGTGAGTTCATTCTGACGAAGATGCCATATACAGTCAACTCTCGATATCTCGAAGTCAAACTTCTTCCCAAACTACTGATATCTCAAAGTAAATTTTCTGGTACCAGAAAATTTACTTTAAGATATCAGTAGTTTGAGATAACAGGAGTTAAAATGTAATTATATTCTTTGATACAAGAAGATACTTTGAGATATCAGTGTTCCAGATATCAGGACTTGACTGTTCTACATACATTTGTCAAAGACTCAGATCAGCCCACATATTCATGCTTCTAATCTGAGTCCTTTTATGTCATGCAGATAGTCGTGGAAACTTACACAGGGCTGAGTAAATATGACAGTCCCGTGCCTAGGACAAAACATGGAGTTACATGACTTGGGAATAAATATTTGTTTGAGAAAATTTGAAAATTCTGTTGAAAGAATTTCAGTTTGTAACATCATTGAAAAATTGGCAGAGCATGGCATACACTGTTCGCCATGCTCCAGAACCGATGATGTCATGTATCTGTTCTGTTACCATAGCAACTAAGAGTTCATATTGATGTGTAAGTGATCGAAATGTCATTCTGCCGAGGTACCAAGTACAACAGGTGGTAATATCATAGTTGTTATGGTAACAGATCTATAATGTCATCTCCTTTATACAGTGTATGCCATGCTCCTCTCAAGTTAGATGCTACCTGAAAATTTGGAACTGTGAATAGAGTGTTCTAGAACCTATTATTGATTCTCAAATAATACAAGTCCAATTTTCGATGAGACAACTAAAAAGTTCCCAGTGAAAGGTGCAAAACATTGTCAGAGCTTGAGGATTTCTAGAGGTAACCTGTTTGGACAGGTGGATGAAAAACATTTTGCTGAGCCCTGACTTACACATCTCATTATTGGATTGTGGCATGGTTAGAGTTGGGCTACAGCAAGTTCATACAGTGCAGACTCAGATCAGCCTGCTCGTCTGTACAGTCGGATCAATGGTACATACAGACTGAGCAGAATCTTGCTGAGTGCATCAGTAATCATGGATCCTGAGGAATCTACAGTGTCACAGCAATAAGCAGTGGCTGGATCCACCAGGAATAATGCTCAGGATGATTTGCAGCAGTGCATAAGTTCCTCACACGTTTTTCAGGAAAAACCATGAGCCCTCTTTATTTTATGCATACTGGAAGGCTTAACAACTCACTGACTAATGACTTTGTCAGGCTAATAATGCTTTGAACATCTGGACATAGTTTTTGTCTCGCCTGGGAAGCAGAGGCGAGACTATATGTATTGCTTTTCCGGTGTTGTCGTCGTCGGCGGCGGCGGCGTAAACTTTGTCGAGTTTTCGCGTATAGGTCATTTTCTCAGAAACTATAAGGGCTAGAGCCGTGAAATTTGGTTCATGCATACATCTGGAAGAGTAGATCTCAAAGCCATTATCAATATTGAGTCTTGACCTACATTTTACGGTTGACTGACTTTGCAATTTTTTGTCGGGTTTTCGCGTTTAGGTCATTTTCTCAGACACCAGATGGGCTAGAGCCATGAAACTTGGTTCATGCATACATCTGGAAGAGTAAATCTCAAAGTCATCATCAATATTGAGTCTTGACCTACATTTTACAGTTGACTGACTTGGCAATTTTTTGTTGAGTTTTCGCATTTAGATCTGTTTCTCAGCAACTATAAGGGCTAGAGCCATGAAATTTGGGTCATGCATACATCTGGAAGAGTTGAGCTTAAAGTCATAATATTGAGTCTTGACCAACATTTTACGGTTGACTGACTTTGCAATTTTTAGTGGAGTTTTTGCATTTAGGTCTGTTTCTCAGAAACTATAAGGGCTAGAGCCAAGAAACTTGGTTCATGCATACATCTTTGCTAATTTAGCTCTGTTTTGTGACAAAGCGCCAGCAGGCGAGACACCGCATTCCGCGGAATTCTTGTTAATGAACTTAATGAGAATAATTTAAGAACATATAAGTTATAACTTATATGCACCAAAGGGTATATTAAAACACAGCTTATTTTAAACAGTGATAAAGATAAAGTATTTACATTTAGAGACTAATGTATGCATGCTTTCGGAAAAAAATCTCGGGGCTTGGGCTTTTATCTCCAAGAAGGGCCATTTAAAGAGCAATATATTTATACACCCCTTTTCCCTGGTTATGGCGAAACTGTGTATGGATGATGGGGCTTGCTTTAACATACAGCCTGAGGATATAGGAAGTTAAAGAAAAGAGTTGTCAGTAGACAGTAGAGCGCTCCTTATGGAGTTGCTTGTCTTAAGGTCAGTTAACGAGCGTAGTCATTACATGGTAGCACTATATCCAAAACAGTATTATAGAAATAAGTAGTATTATACTGAAACACTACTGTAGGCGAATCAAAGATAGACTGCTTACAAACCATTTGAGCTGTGGCACAAGAAAACCAACAAATTGGTTGTGCGCCCAGTGCAGAGACACAGATCAGCCTGGGCATCTGCCCAGTCTGATCAGAGTCTACGCTGTCCAAATGGAGGTAGCTAAGACCATTAGCTAGCCTATAAGCACTTAGCGAAGAGTGATCGGACTAGGCAGATGGCCAGGCCAATCTGAGTCTGCAGTTGGCTCACAACCACTTTTTCTTCACCACTTGTATAAAAAATTGTGAGTTTTAAATGAATTACTCTGTCCAGCAATTGTTCCTATACTTGTTAAGTTGTTTTTCTTCGTATCTTGATAATGACATGAAATTTTGTTTTATTTATAAGCATGTCAGTAATGTCAGCTTTTATTTCTTTCAATTAATATTGAAGAAAGAAAGCTTTACCTTGGTAAGTGGGAATATTTATCAGTTACATAGCTCCAGATAAGGAGAGATTAAGGTGAATGGGTACACTTTCAGGGAAGCAACTCTGTCATTTTTGCCTCCCTTCTCAGTGGATCTCAACTCTTAAAGAAAAGAATTTGCTCCTTTAGGAGCAAATTCTTTTCTGTAAGAGTAGACCCCATTTTGGAAGGGCTTTGTTGTCCATGGAAGCAATTAAAAAAATCACAGAAGTTGTCTTCCTTTGTAAAAAAAAGAGGGTGTACCCTAACACCTTATGAATGAAAAATTCCGTTTTGGCACTGCTAGAAGGTGATTTTTATACAGCTTAGGTTTCAAAGATTTTTCAAAACAAAAAAACTTGGGGTTAAAAAATCTCCTTACCTGAAGCTCCTGTTATTGTTTCAGTGCATTTATCCCATTGTTACAATTCTTTATGCTCTGTTCTAACTTGTTTTCAAGCAGATATATGAGCCGCAACACAACAAAACCAACAAAGTGGTTGTGCTCCCAGCGCAGACTCAGATCAGCCTGGGCATCCACCCAGTCTGATCAGAGTCTTCAATGTCCGCATGGAGGTAGCTTAGACCCTTAGCTACCCTTTAAGCACTTATCAAAGAGTCTGATCAGACTGGGCGGATGTCCAGGCTGATCTGAGTGTGCACTGGGTACACAACCACTTTGTTGGTTTTGTCCCGTTGTGGCTCATATAGAATTTGCATGTCTGTAAACACCATGAAAATTTATCTTGCATTTATCACAGTATCCGAACTACATGTACAATCTCTTCCGGTTTTCATAGCATTGAATCGAGAGTACAAACATTCGCTTATAACCAGTAGTCGGAAATCATTATGTTTTGAGATTTTATAAGGAATCTGCTGTGTCATTTATAGCTATTCAGCTTCGAAAATGTAAAGAGGTAAGTTTAATATAATTTGCTCTTCGGTCTTTTACTTTATTACCCTGTACAATGTCGTGTATGGGTGGGTAGTAATTGGTACAGTATTCAAATCGCCCTTGGCATGATTCTTAAACCATTTTGAGCATTTTCTTACATGTTTTATAAAAAATCTTTAGAATAAACGGAAGACGTTATCAATCTACAGTTTGTTAGTTTTGATAAAAGAATGATAGCTATGTTTTGCACGACACAATCTCGTGTTAAATTAAGCTGTTCGGGAAAAAAATCTGCGACGGCAAGGAGTTTTTCATTGTACAGGGCAATAAAGTAAAAGACCGAAGAGAAAATTATATTAAACTTACCTCTTTACATTTTCGAAGCTGATTAACTATAAATGACGCAGTAGATTCCGGATAAAAACTCAAAACATAATGATTTCCGGCTACTGGTTATAAGCGAATTTTGTACTCTCGATTCAACGCTATGAAAACCGGAGGAGAGGGTACAGTGCGTTCGGATACTGTGTTTATGGTACATTTATAAGTAGGCAGTACTGGACTATCTTGTTAGACCAGTATGAGGAAGGAAAATAGATTTCTCTCATATGAGGATTTCAGGAGATTTAACTCTTGCTAGAAAATCTTATCTGTCCCCTTTGTCCAGCTATAGGACTAAATAAAAAATACAATGTATCTGTAGTAGTAAGGAAAATAAATACTTTCATCACCAGATATTTTTAAGGTCACTGATGAGGCTTTATTAGTCAAAACTATGTAGTCTGGCCCATGTTCCTTCTTCTGAACGTATTCTCTGCTCTTGAAGGAACTCTTTCAGATTTTAATTTCAAAAGTGATGCAGTTTTATCACCAGTGTCTGCATTCATGTACTGTCTTTACAAATGTTGGTTATGGAAGGTACTCTTGTAATATCTACCATTGTTTGCCATAGCTGATGATGTATCTCATGAAAAATCCATGTTCCCAGTTCTGTTATAAGTATCTACATGTACAGTCAAACCTGCCTTAAAGGCCACCTCTATTAAGCAAAAACCTGGCTTAAAAAGCCAAAATCTCATATCCAAAAGGAGCATTTTCAATGTAAATTGACCTGTATTAAGAAAGCAGTTTTGGCTTTTCCATAGGGTGCTTGCTTAAGACAGGTTTGACTGCATATACTTTATTGTAATCTCACCTATTTCATTGACCCTTGTAACATTTTTGCATATTATGGCAGGCATGCTATTTTGTTGGCTTTGCTCATTGTTAATGCACAGGCTAAATTCTAGTTGAAGTTAATTTCACTTGATCTGCTACCATTTGACTTCTGAGAACTTCCTGATAAAAAGTTTGGTTTCAAAGTACCGTAATGACCCTAAATATTTGGACAGACAGGTCTGAGCAAACATTGTAGACTCAGATTAGGGTCTACAACGTTTGCAGTTCACGAAGCATCATTTGGATGCGTTAACGTGTGTAAAATCCACTTTCTAAGAATTTTCAAAGAATAATTGTCCAACTTTTGGGTGTCCAAAATTTTAGGGTCATTATGGTAAGGTTTATCAAGACTGTGGTAAATTTTTAGCTTGCCTGTACGAATGTACAGGAAGAGCTATTGCACTAATCCGGGCGTTGATGTTGGCTGCGGTGGCGGCGGCGTTAGCAAAATGTTACCGTTTTACGTTGAAGTTTTTTATGTGATGGGCAAGGCGCTGTCAGGCGAGCTATTCTGTATGCAGACAGATCTTGTTTACAGGATAACAGTTGCAGGATACAAATATTATAGTTGTAGAAATGTTGGCAATGCATTAATATTCAAGATTTTTGCGGTCAGCGTGAATTCGGGAACAAAACCGGCAAACATGATTTTTTAGTTTAAACATATTTTATTTCATAACATCAAAATACAACACATGCATTTACATAACATGAGAACATTTAAAGGATCAGAACGGAAGCTAAAGCTTATCGAGTTCTTATCCTATGATGTTTTTACAAAAGAATAATAAGAAAATAAATTTGCAGTCTGATCTGGGTTGCGCTGTTTGCTCATGCGTGTTTCTCCAAATATTTTAAGGTATATGGGTAGCAACTCTGCCATATTCATTTTTGCCTCCCATTTCAGTTGGGGTCAACTCTAAAAGGAAAGAATTTGCTCCTAAAAGAGCAAATTCTTTCCTTCAAGAGTAGACCTCTTTGGAGGGGGTGTGTAGCGAAGGGCTATGTAGCAGGGGGGAAACAAACAAGATGGCTCAGGAATTGTATCCCTTTGTAAAAAACAACAGAAAAAATGGTTGTACCCAGACACCTTAAAGGCCTGGGTGGACTATGAAAGGCAGAATTAGGTAGCTATTTTCAGTGTACTCCCCATTACTGCAGCTATGAATATGTTCTGCTGAGTTGCAGGGGTGGGGGGGGGGGGCATCAAATGCACACTCGATTTTCAGTATTTCTTTAGACACCTGAGTGTAAACATCTCCAATAGGTCATAAAATTCCAGTGCTTCATCTGATTGGTTGTGGCTGGCAAAGAAGAATGTGAAATGATTGACAGCTGACTGGGATATATTTTTATCAATAAGACAATTGATTGGGACTAATTTTATCAATAAGACAGTAGCCCTGCCCACTTATAGACTTAAACAGTAGTTTAGTCCTTTGCCGGTGGGTATAGAATCTGGGCCTTTAACTTTGGATTTAAGAAAATGAATTTGTGCACACCCTGAAAAGACTACACAAGAATGCAGATTGGCTAGATCACCGCCATTTCGTATGTGGGCTGGTTCCAATGCAATGGCTTGACCCATGTGATATATATGTCATTTCAGGAGACCTTTAGTCCAAGTAACAACCATGTGAGGCTGACAAGACTGTTCTTGAAACATGTTCATTTATTTGTGAGTACAGCAGCACCTGAAACTGTCACAGCACAATATCAAACACCAGAGGTCTCGCCATTGGATGAATTCAAAAGGTAGGACCAATCAGATTGCAGTAATGGTTAAATGCACATCAACTGGATACAGACCTGAATGGGACAAACAGAGTGGAAGTGATGTGCAAATTGTACACATTATTTGTTAAATGTGCAACAAAATACATATTAGCTCACCTGTACAAAGTCAAAGGAGAGCTATTGTAATCATGCCAGTAATCTGTGCCCCTTTGTACATTTATGTCATACTGTCCAGACATGACCATAGCTGTTTACCCTGGACGTAAAGCAAGAAAAGAACATTTACGTCACACTGCTATTAAGTTATATGTTCAAAAGCTTTTAGAAGCTAATATCTTGGCAAGCATTTGTCTCGGGAAGATTCCATTTGCAGTGAAACCAGGGTTCATGGTGGTAGGTGGGGCTGCATGTCCTAATCTAGGACACCTTTATGAATTATTATACTGCATTTCTTTGCTAACAACTTCAAAGATCATTCAGTCTACCTTATGACACTACTTCAGGGAGATTTCTGTTTCAGATCTCTACTTCCTCAGGTACTTCAGAAGAAAATGTACACATTTCTTAAGCACAACTTTGAAAGATGGCCATTAGACACATCCTTCAGATATGTAAGTATTGGTTATGTTACAAGCAGTATCCAGCACTCCAGATAAGAAGGGATAACAGGGATAATTTAGGGAGAATTTTCCATAATAATAACATATGATAATAAAATGATAATAATTCTGAGAAAATACCTGGGTTCGAGGTTATAAAAATTGAGAATAATCTCAAACTCAAAATGCAGCCAATCAGTGTGCTTTATTTTGAGTTTGAGAATGTACTCAAATTTCATAACCTTTGGGCCTGTTCTTCCAAGGAAAGCCCTAGTATGCTCAAAAATGTGTTATTGCTATAAAATCCAGAGGTTTGGTTAAGGTGGGTGTATGGAGGATAATTCTGGGACAATTTTACTTATTTTCCAATGAAACATACATTGTGACACTCATATGAACTGTCTGTGAGATGGTTGTTGGGAGGGTTCACAACATATGCAAAGAAGGTTCTAATGAGGAGTCACATCCTAAGTTTTTATGGAGAAACATGGGCAATAATCCCCGAGCTATCTTTTTACCCTTCTGGAGCACTGAAATTTTGTCTGATAAAAAAAAAGACAAAAAGCCATAGCTTTATTCTATAATCTTTAATATGAACTGTTATTCCAAAGCAAGCAGAAAACAAAAGAACAGAAATAAGCACTGATTTTGCATTTGTGCAAAAATGATGTCCCAGTAGTGACATGATTATTATTGCATTGTTAAAACTTTGCTACCTAAGGACAAAGTATTAATTGAAATAGGCAAAAATATAATAAAACTACATAATAAAAGGATTATTGAACTGATATTGGGAAAATTTTCCTGAGTTTAGGTATCAGAGAACACGCGCTGCCCATTATCCAATTGATATTTAGGAGAATTGCCACAAGTTCACAGGGTATAATGGATTCCGCCAATTTTCGCTTCCTGTAGAGACTGTACATCATATTTGGCTTACGCCAAGACTGTCCGCGAACTCTTGCTTCCTGCTGAGACTTCTGTTCATGACAAATGGCTTCCTGCAGAGACTGTCCGCGTGATTCTGCTTCCTGCCGAGGTTTCTGTACATGATAAATGGCTTCCTGCTGAGGCTGTCCGCTTGATTCTGCTACCTGCCGAGGCTCTCGGCAGGAAGCAGAATCACGCAGACAGCCTCAGCAGGAAGCCATTTTTCGAGGACAGTAGTCCCTGCAGGAAGCAAGAGTTCGCGGACAGTCTTGGCAGAAGCCAAATATGATGTACAGTCTCTGCAGGAAGCGAAAATTGGCAGAATCGATTATACCCTGTGAAGTTGGAATGTTGAAGTGTACTCCCTAGCTGATGTCTTTCCAATTCAGGACAGTATTACCCAATATCACTTTGATAACCCTATACAGTATAAGACAACATTTAGGAGCTGTGGTAGTGTAGTGGATAACACACTGGACTACAAGTCCAGGGATCGCAGGATCGATCCCCTGCTTCTCCTGTCTTTCGGATGAGACTTTAAACCGAGGTCGCGTCTCCGTATGACCTAGTTGTTGGTAGGATGTTAAACCCAAGTACACTCAATCACTCATTAGACAACATTGTAGGTACTAGAGCTATGGTTGACCTACATACAGCCCTGGAGATACGTAGAACCGAGTCAGCCCAGAACCAGGGTAGAGAGGGATTCAGAGAGGGAACAGGTGGATGATTGCTGGTGAGTTGTAGGGAGGGTAGGGGAGCCAGGGCTGATAATTATTTGGAAATCTTAAGTTGTACCTCCTCCACTAAAACAAAGTTTGTGAAATACAGTCAACTTTCGGCATCTCAAAGTCAAATTTCACCTCAAACTACTGATATCTCAAAGTAAATTTTCTGGCCCCAGAAAATTTGCTTTGAGATATCAGTAGTTTGAGATAACAGAAGTTGAAATGTAAATCAAAAAAGGAAATAACTCCAAACTGTATTCTTTGATACTGAGATATCAGAGTTCTAGATATCAAGAGTTCACTGCATATCAATACTTCTGCTAGGCCCATGCTGTGAGGAATATACTTTCTGTTTTGTATAATTTGTACAATCTTATCTTGGTATACGCAGTTCACATTATGCTGTATGGTGAACGGGTACACTTTCAGGGAAAAGAACTCTGTCATGTTCTTTTTTGCTTCCTCTTCCAACGGAGGTCAACTTTGTAAGAAAAGGAATGAATTTGCTCTAGAAGCAAATTCATTCCTTTAAGAGTGGACTGTTTTAAGGTAGAGATTTATGGGCTAGAGAAGTAAACAGGAAGTGTCCAAAGTTATCTGCCTTTGAAAGAATGGCACTTTCTTCACAGTGTTGTTCACATGTTAAGTGAAGCAACATTACCATCGTTACTTGGAACAGAGCTCTAGATAAGAGGGGTATTTGATGATAATTGAGGGATAATTTTCTTTATTTTTCATTGAAACCATATGTTGTGACCCCTCATCTGAACCGTCTCATTGAGAGGTCACAACATATGTTTTTATCCAGAATTAACAAAAATTATCCCTAATTATCACCAAATACTCCCTCTTATCTAGGGCTCTGTTGGAACATTTCTCTCTTCATGAAAATGGTGCTTTAGTGCATATTGATTCTATATTTGTAGGTTTCCATTTATCCGAGATAATTTCCTGTTCTATTCAACCCTGTTACAAGACTTCCTACAGAGGGCCAGGCGAATGCATCTCACTTCAGTGCAGAATGCTTACATGGTGTTCAGAGTTTCAAAGGTACCATATTTTTGTATGTATGTCTTGAAGTAAATGGATACACTTTCAGGGCAAGCAACTCTGTCAATTTTATTTTTGCCTCCCTTCTCAATGGGAGTCAACTCTTTAGGGAAGTAATTTGCCTTCTTCGCCAAAGAGTTATGAAAAAAGAAAAAAAAAAAACAAATGAAAAATAAAAAATGGAAATCAGTTTGCAATGGCAGGGTATCATTCATTTGCCTGTGGTGCTTTCATTTGTAGGTCTGATTTCGTGTAAGCATAGCTCTAATTCAGCATTTTTTATCGCACCTGCCTCAGCAAGGTGCGAAATAGGGGTCCGGTTTTCCATCCATCGGTCATTCTGTCCGTTTGTCCGTCCATATACAATTCTGCTGACCCTAGCTTTAAAATTTATGCAAACCACACCAGTTAAGCCCCCAGTAATTTCATTACTGGCCTAGGTCCAGAATCCAGCTAGGTCCAGAATCCAAGATGGCTGTCATACCTAAAAATAGCAAAAACTACAAAATCAAGATTTTCTCCAGAACCACTGGGCTAGAGAAGCAAACAGGAAGTGTCCAAAACATCATTGACTATCTTAAGAACCCCTTAATAGATTTTGTCCAGATTTGTTAGAATAATCCTTACCAAGAGCTTATAAGTCCAATTCTATAAATTTATAAAACCTTCTTACACTTTGTTCTCGCCATGATCTCTGCTGCTGTGACAGTGCATTGCAGGTGTGACATGGCATTCGGCGGAATTCTTGTTGTACCATCTATGTGCATGTCTACCTTAGCTATTCTGAGACCCTGCCAACGAATTGCATTGATCTACATGATATTTAGACTAAAGATACATTCTTGTATACTTTCAGGTGCTAAGTTTGCCAAACCTTGTTCAGTTAATGAGAGAAGGTAAGATAAAAAAAAAGTTTTGTGCATATTCAACAGTAAAGGCCAGACCAGCCTGCACAACCACACAGTATGGCCAGAGACTTTGCTGTTTGCACACAATGTGTATAAACACTGGGGAATATACAGGCACAAAATTTTGGGATAAATGTACTCAAAATTCTCATTAGGGAGGTAAGTCATCAATTTAATTATTGCAAATTACAAAATTTGCAATAATTAAATTGAAGACTTGCCTCCCCAAATGACAGTTTTCAATGCAGGTCTTTATGCACTTCTCCACATTTTCACCTTTCAAAGTGAACTAATTTACACCCAAAGCAAGCATTTCATTATGATGTTGGATTGCTGATATTTCAGGATGAACTTTTAAAAATGTTTTGAAGTTATTCAATGAGATATTGCATGATGTTCACAAATGCATTGGAATGAAGGCTCAAGCTTGACTTCACTGGTTCACAGACTGGCTTGAGTCTTCATGATATGCAAATACGGTAAGCAACCTTTTTGACATCGCTCAAATAACTACTGTATTAATCCTATTAGATGCACCGTGGGCATTGCATTCAGCAATAGAGGGGCTTTATTCAGAGCCTTAAGCTTAGTAAATCAGCCACTGCCAAAGTATCTCTTATAAACACTATTAAGGTGAACAAGTATACTTTCAGAGAAGCAACTCTTTCTCATTTTTATGCCTTCTCAGTTGGGGTCTACTCTTAAAGGAAAGAAATTGCTCCTCTGGGAGCAAATTCTTTCCTTTAAGGGTAGACCCCTTTTCAAAGAGCTATCTCATCCAGAAAGACAACCATTACTTCATGTAAGTAAATATAATTGGAATAATAAAAAAATATTTTTGGAAAAGAGGCAGAGGATGTTTATTAGAGCAGGATTTGTTATTAGGATTAGTACGTTAATTGGATTTTGATTAACCATTATGCATCATGTCTGATGCTCTGGAAGAACATGACAGAAAGGTTAGCATAGGCGACAGAAACATTACCAATCTGCGGTTTGCCGATGACATAGACACTCTAGCTGAGGAAGAGCAGGAACTGGAAGCTCTAGTTGAATGTCTGGACCTAACCTACACAAGGTATAAGATGGAGATCAGTGCTGAGAAGACCAAACTGATGACAAACAGAGCAGATGGCATGAAGAGGGAGATCAAGGTAAAAGGGCAGAAGCTGCATACTGTAAAAGCTTCAAATACCTTGGAGCAGTTGTCTCAGATAATGGGTCAAAACAGGAGGTTCTCTCAAGGATTGCACAAGCCACTTCAGCTCTTACCAAGCTGAAACCAATTTGGAAAGATAACAACATATCTCTTGGATCAAAGGTGAAACTTATGTGCTCCCTTGTCATTTCCATATTTCTGTATGCCTGTGAATCGTCGACCATTACAGCAGAGTTAGAGAAAAGAACACAGGCCTTTGAGATGAGATGCTACCAAAGGTTACTGAACATTTCGTACAAGGACCATATAACCAATGAGGAGGTTCGCAGGAAGGTCCAAGCAGCCATTGGAGAATATGATGAACTCCTGACGCTGGTCAAGAAATGGAAACTAAGGTGGTTTGGCCATGTCTCAAGGTCTTCTGGCTTAGCAAAGACGATTCTTCAGGGCACAGTGAAAGGAAAAAGAAGAAGAGGTAGACAGAAGAAGAGGTGGGAAGACAATATCAAGGAGTGGACAGGAATGGATTTTGCCAGCTCAACTTGGGCAGCTGAAGACAGGACAAGGTGGGAAGGGATTGTTTCGAAGTCATCTGTGGTGCCCCAATGACCTAGTAAGGTTATGTGATAGAATAGAATAGAACCTTTATGCTCAGCTGCTCTGTGATGATAATGACAATGAATTTTAACATAAATCAGTCTAACGATTAGAGACCCTGGTCAGTCTCTGTATGACCTGATACTACTTGTAGGGTATGGTGACCTGAATTTCATGATCCATTGATTTAGCCCTGTACCTCTTTTACTATTGAATGGATTTCCATCATACTTGTAGTATTGTAGTGGATTGACACTGCAACTGAGCTCATACTTGTTATATGTCACTGTGACCTATATTTCATGGTTCATTGAACTATGACAGCTACAGTGATGACCATTATTGAAATTGCCCCATTTAAAATCAGTTGAAAATGCCCCGTTCAAAGTCAGTTGATATTGCCCCATTTGAAGTCAAGCACCCACTACTATTTCAGAGTTAACCTTCCTTCCTTCTGAATCTCATTGACATCAGAATGTTGTTTTTTCCCCATAGTTGAGAAGATGATGTACAGCTCAGCCTTCAAGACATCTCACCAGGACCTGGGCGGAACTTACATTGCTCCAGAAATCAGCATGGTGCTCAGGGTTCAGATCTCTGAGTTAGAGAGGTCCGACTTCAATTACTGCAATCTGTTTGGCAATGAAACATTGGCCGAGGTAAAGATATTTTAAAGTTATCATAAAAATCTGGGGCCGTATTCATAAAACGACTTAAGTGGTTGCTATGCTGTTGCTAAGGCTAAATTTCTTTGAAGGAGATTCCCTACAACTATGAAATTTGCTCTGGAGGAACAGTCTTATAGTCCGTTTGCTCCCAAATGCAAACGGCATCCCCAATATTTTCTCAAAATTGGTGAGAGGTAAAAGATTTTAGAATCGCTCATTCTTAATTTTTATCCTATACATAACAAAATTATAATTTTGCAGAAATGTAAGGTTTTGCATAAAAAAGTTTCAATACAAAAACAGGACCTAAATATGTCATTTTCACATCTTAATTACAGGGGAGTAAAAGTTGGCTGTTGGAATTTCCGTTTAGTTTTACGTGTTAGAGCATGTGACCAATGTATGCTATCCCTAGAACAAAATTTGGATAATTAATTGAAATTTTATTATAAATCCATTTTTTCTACTTTTGTTTCACCCATATATTATCAAATTTTAAAACATACAATTTTTTACTAGCAAAATAATATAATAGTTCAATATTTATTTACAACATAGAATCACCTGACCAGTGACACCATGTGTTACGCGTGAGGACAGGTGAATACAGTTTACTATTTCATTCATATACGCCCACACCTGTAGTAAACAACGAGTTTACGCTATTGCCTATCAACAATATTTTGGCTGCTCTAACAAGCATACGCCTCCCTTTAGAGAAACTGCTCAGTTTTTGCATTAAGGTCAATGGAAAATATTTTACAAAAGCATCCAAAAATTTGGACTTTCCGTATTCTGTTATGTATAGTTATAGGAATCATTAGGACATTGGAACTTTTGATGGAACTTTCATCGTTTTCGAGAAAATAAGCAAAACCCTGTTTGCACTTGGAAGCAAACGGACTATACAAAGACTGTTCCTCCAGACCAAATTTCATAGTTGTAGGGAATCTCCTTTATAGATATTTAGCCTTAGCAACCGCATAGCAACGACTTAAGTGGCTTTATGAATACAGCCACTGGTACATCTGAAATTGCTTTCAATTCTGTCACCTTGAAGGTGTGAGGATACAGTTCCATGTTTCCACTGTTATTATAGGAATGATCTTTATTTTTTTGTGGGTTTTATTGATGCAAAACTCACAAACTGAATAAAGCCCAAAGGGCTTTATGTTTAGTTTGTGAGTGATTCACTGACGTTTACACATCGATAAAATCCACAAAATAGAATTCATTCCTTATAGTTCCAACTCTGTCATTTTGATCTTAAAATTGTCAGCTATACTGAGTATTTTAGAAACTGCCACGAAGAAAATAGTCCAAGTAACTCCCAGTTTCTGGTTCAGGGGATTTCTCAAAGTATAAACACCACTTTCTGTATGCTCTTGACTAAATCAAATTGTAAAATTAGCAGTAGAAAGTTGAGTTGGAATTATGTTGTCATGGAGACAGTTAGAGTAGCCTTTCCAAAAGGGGGGTAATGGATGATATTCAGTTTACATTCCTTTCAACAGTATTTCAGTCATATTTGGATGACCCAAATGGGTGACTCTTAAAGGAAAGAATGGCTCTTAGAGAGCAACTACTTTACTTTGTTGGTTGTCTTCTTTAACAAGGAAAGCAGATATGAGCCGCAACACAACAAAACCAACAAAATGGCATGTGTGCCCAGTGGAGACTCAGACCAGCCTGGGCATCCGCCCAGTCTGATCAGAGTTTTGGCTGTCCGCATGGAGCTAGCTTAGAACCTCAGCAACTATTTCAGCACACAGTGAAAACTCTTATGAGACTGAGCACCTGCCTAGGCTGATCTGAATCTTTACTGGGTGCACATGCCACTTTGTTGGTTTTGTCATGTTGCGGCTCATAGTTCTGTATCCCTCAAAGGCATATACATTCACCTTAAAAATGAATACCCTTAAAATTTGGACACCCGAAATAATTACCGTGATCGTCCTTAAAATGAAACATTTTGGTTTTACAATGCAGTAATGTGTCCAAAATATGCAGATGGAATGGCAAACATTGTACATGTAGACGCTGATCAGGAGCAGTCTAATTTGGGTCTGCACTGTTTGCTCGGTATCTGTCCCAATACTTAGAATTTTTCAGGGATTAGAAAGCAGGAACCTTGATAAGCATACAGAGCTTTTTACAATACACCGATCCTGTAGGCCTGTCTGCAGTCTTTGAAAAGAGGGGTGCAGATTTCAGGACATTTTCAAAGGGATGTGCCAAAGTTAACTCTTTCAGCCCCAGTGACGAAATTAGCTAAATTTGCAAACGATGTAGATCCTGATGAGGCGGCTCATAATGAGCCGCCTCATCTAGATCTACACTGTTTACCCTCTAGTCTTTGAATTCTCAATATGAAATGTCTTGGACAAGGCATTTTTTTAATTTTTGCAGACCTAAATTTTGTCGTCTGCTTTTCGGTGCTTAAAGAGTTAAGAAAACCCAGATCTTGAGGTCAACTTCAGAGGTTTTAATTTAGTTTCTGGCATGATTGTGAAATAATTTGCCCAGTTAGGGGGTTGCATTTGCACTCTTCGCACCCCCTCTGTGAATGGGCCAGTCCTATGACACTAATGGTGTTCTTTTTTACATGTATGATTGAGAGAAGAATCTGTTCAGTGTAAACAACACTGAAATCAAATACTAGTGTCAAACAGTGCCTGACAGCAAATTTGGCTTGCGTCTCTAACCCTCATGTTCATTATGTCTCCCCCCTTAAGGGTCGGGAGACATATTGTTTTTCCCCGGGTGTCTGTGCGTCTGTCTGTCACAAATCGTGTCCATTTTATAACTTGAAAACCGCTCAAGCTATATTCACGAAACTTCATATGAATATCAATCAACATGAGACGACGTGCAGAGTGCAAGAATGGTAACTCTTGCATTTATACTTTTTGAGTTATTTCCCTTGGAACTTAGTCCATCACAAATTGTGTTTCAATTGTGTCCGCTCTATAACTTGAAAACTGCTCAAGCTTTATTCACGAAACTTCATACAAATATCAATCAACATGAGACGACGTGCAGAGTGCAAGAATGGTAACTCTGGCATTTATACTTTTTGAGTTATTTCCCTTGGAACTTTGTCCATCACAAAATTGCGTCTCAGTCAAGTCCATCTATAACTTTAAAACCATTCAAGCTATATTCATGAAAGTTCATACAAATATCAATCAACATCAGACGACGTGCAGAATGCAAGAACCATAACTTTAGCATTTATACTATTTGAGTTATTTCCCTTAGAACTTTGTCAGCCACAAAATTGTGTCTCAGTCGTGTCTGCTCTATAACTTGAAAACCATTCAAGCTATATTCACAAAACTTAATACAAATATCAATCAACATTAGAAGAATTGCATAGTGCAAGAACCATAACTTTTGCATTTATACTTCTTGAGTTATTTCCCTTGGACCTTTGTCAGTCACAAAATCGTGTCTCAATCGCTTTATTACTTGAAAACCGGACAAGCTATATTCACGAAACTTCATACAAATGTCAGTCAACACTAGACAACCTGCAGAGCACAGCATTTATACTATTTGAGTTATTTCCCTTGGAACTTTGTCATTCACAAAATCGTGTCTCAATCGTCTAAGCTCTATAACTTGAAAACCGTTTAAGCTATATTCATGAAACTTCATACAAATATCAGTCAACATATAAATAGACGACGTGTAGAGCACTGTTACTCTTGCATTTATATTTTTTGACAAAAACTAAATATGAATATCAGTCAACATTACATGTCATGCAGAGCATAACAACTATAACTCTTGCATTTATACTTTTTATCCCCCGACCGAAAGGTTCGGGGGATATAGCGATGAGCCTGGCATCCGTCCGTCTGTCCTTCCGTCCGTCCGTCCGCCGTCCGTCCGTCCGTCCGTAAACATTTTCTTGTCCGCTCTATATCTTGAATACCCTTTGGAATATTTTCATGATACTTCACAGTTATGTAGAACAGGTCATTACGATGTGTCGCGTACAAGAATGGTAACTCTTGCAATTGTACTTTTTGCATTATCTCCCCTTTGGTGATTTTTTTGGCAGATTCGTGTCCGCTCTGTAACTTGAATACCCTTTGGAATATTTTCATGATAATTCACAGAAATGTAGAACAGGTCATGACGATGTGTCGCGAACAAGAATGACAACTCTTGCTCTCTTACTTTTGGAGTTATTTCCCCTTGATAGTTTTAGGTGTGATTTTTTTGGCAGATTTGTGTCCGCTCTATAACTTGAATACCCTTTGGAATATTCTCATGATACTTCACAGTTATGTAGAACAGGTCATGACAGTGTGTCGCGAACAAGAATGACAACTCTTGCTTTCATCTTTTTAGCTCACCAGAGCCGAAGGCTCCGGGGGAGCTTATAGGATAGGCAGTTGTCCGTCGTCGTCGGCGTATGTCGTCTGTCGTATGTCGTATGTCGTCGTCGTCGTCCGTCAACACTTTTAAACAACATCTCCTCTGAAGCCACTGGGCCGATTGGGCCCAAATTTCATCTGTAGCATCCTTATGCTGGGGGATTGAAAGTTTGTGTTTTTTATGAAAATCTGCCCTTTAGTTTGGTTGCTATGGCAACTTAGATTTCCCATAGACTTGTAATGGGGAAAATTGAAAAATGACATTTTCTGCCAAGCCTTTGCAGAAATGTTGACAGAACTTTTATAGAAATGTTCCTTGAGAAGTCTTCTATCATCTGTATGTTTTTTTGGCCCACTGCCTTTTTATTGCTTGCCATGGAAACCAAAATGCAATCAAAAAGTAAAAAAAATACTTAAAAACTATCTCCTCTGAAACCACTGGGCGGATAAGACCCAGCTGTCATCTGTAGTATCCTCAGGCTGGGGGATTGAAAGTTTGTGTTTTTTCTGAAAATCTGCCCTTTTGTTTGGTTGCTATGGCAACTTAGAGTTCCCATAGACTTATAATGGGGAAAATTGAAAAATAGCATTTACTGCCAAGCTATTGCAGATATGCTTTATACAAGACTTTTATAGAAATGTTCCTTGAGAAGTCCTCTGTTAGCGTTGATGTTTTTGGGCCCACTGCTCCTTTGATTGGTTGCCATGGAAACCAAAATGCAAAAATAATGGAAAAAAAAATAATTACAAAATTATCTCCTCAGAAGCCACTGGACCGATAAGGCCCAGATTTCATCAGTAGTATCCTTAGGCTGGGGGATTGAAAGTTTGTGTTTTTATGAAAATCTGCCCTTTAGTTTGGTTGCTATGGCAACTTAGAGTTGCATTGACTTATAATGGGGAAAATTGAAAAATCACATTTACTGCCAAGCCATTGCAGATATATTGACAAAACTTTTATACAAATGTTTCTTGAGAAGTCTTCTATCAGCTATATGTTTTTGGTCCACTTCCCTTTTTATTATTGGTTGTCATGGAAGCCATAAAGCAAAAGAAGGAAAAAAATCCCTTAAAAAATGATCCCCTCTGAAGCCACTAGGCCGATTGGGCTGATTTTATCTTTAGTATCCTAGGGCTGGGGAAGTGAAAATATGTGTTTTTCTTTTATGAGAATCAGCTCTTTTGTTTGGTTGGTATGGCAAATTAGAGTTGCATTGACTTACAATGGGGAAAATTTTACTGCAATCAAAATATGGAAAACAGTTATATATTTTGTTATCAACTCAACATACTGTCAGACTGAGACTGTGTAGTAGTATATTTTGTATTAGCCTGTACTAATGTGACAGCAGTTTTGAGAGCAATTTTGAGCTAGAGGTCTGGTGAGCTTTGTGGCCCGTGGGCCTCTTGTTTGAGTTATTTCCCCTTGATCACTTTAGGTATGATTTCGTGTCCGCTCTATAACTTGAATACCTTATGGAATATTTTCATGATACTTAACAGCTATGTAGAACAGGTCATGACGATGTGTCGCGAACAAGAATGACAACTCTTGCTTTCTTACTTTTTGAGTTATTTCCCCTTGATGGTTTTAGGTGTGATTTCGTGTACGCTCTATAACTTGAATACCTTTTGGAATATTTTCATGATACTTCACAGATATGTAGAACAGTTCATGATGATGTGTCGCGAACAAGAATGACAACTCTTGCTTGTTTACTTTTGGTGTTATTTCCCTTTGATGATTTTAGGTGTCGGCTCCATAGCTTGAATACCTTTTGAAATATTTTTATGATACTTCACAGATATGCAGAACGGGTCATGACAATTTGTCTCATACATGAATGATAACTCTTGCTTTTATACTTTGTGAGTTATTTCCCTTTGGTAGTTTGAGCTGCTAGTTGAGTCTCTGCTCCATAACTGTATAACCCTGACAGCTCCAGAATTTGAATAACCGTGTACCTTTTTGGAATATTGATGATCATGCTGTGATATCTTATCAGTGTTTCTAACTCTCTCTGACCCCTCCACATTCCCGTGCCCCCTCCTGCACCCCCCCCCCCCCCAAAAAAAAAAAAAAAAAAAAAAAAAAAAAAATTCCAGATTTGGATTCTTTGTCCAAATTCACTTACTAGAGAGCTCAAAATTAGGTTTGTAGGACTTGTACTTTAGAAGTTATTTACACATTTTGAAAGTTGAATGTATCGTATGCTATACATTTGTGTTTATGGTTGCTGTTTGAGATATTACCTCTTTTTAGCAGTCAAGCATACTGTTTTAGTCTGAGTGTTAGATAATCATGCATCTGCTAACAGTTAATGTCAATCAGAAGCATAAAAGAACGACAATATATTACTAATATGTGTTTTGAAGTGCACCCTTTTTACCAAGGCCCATGGGGGTCTTCGGTCGGGGGATTTGCCATCTCCTCTGATGGCTATTTTTACTAAATATGAATCCCTGCTTCAGGGTAGGGAAACATATTGTTTTTCCCTTGGCGTCTGTCTATTAGTCTATCACAAAATATCTTTACTGGATACTAGCTCATTGTTTGCATGAAAAATGACCAGTATTTGCATTAGAAATTGTATTTAAAGTTTCCGTTTGAAATTGTATTTAATGACTGATCCTTTTGACATCAGAAAGGGGGGAGACATCTGTTTTTTCGTAGAAAAACAATTCTAGTTTAAGCTGTGTTTACAGAAAAAATGCACATAATTAGATAGATGAAAGGAAATTTGGCTTTATCCAGGTGCATGGAGTTCTTCAGTTGTTGTCAGCAGCCAGATCTACCCTGGTATCTGCCACCCCAGAGAAACAGAAACGGAAAAAGTCTGGCTGGGCATCATTTCTTGACTTCTCGTCGCTGTTTGAAGATAATGTGAAAGTTTACGGTGATCTGAGTGCTACAGAAGTGAAGAAGTTGGTGGCACATATTGATCAGACTGTGCAGAATCTCTGTAGGATATTCTCTGTGAGTAGTGCTTAGTCTTGTACCAGGAGCATAGCTACGAGGAAGCCTGGAAGCACAGGCTTTAACATATTTCCATCTGTAATTAAGCCGGTTACACTTACAAAAGAAGCAACTTTGCATTTTATTGCTATGCTTTTCAAGGAGGGTCAACTCTGAAAGAAAGAATTTGCTCCTGTAGGAGCGAATTTTTTCCTTTAAGAGTAGATGCTGTTTAAGTAAGGAAGCAAAAAGAAAGTTGCAATAGTTGTTCCCCTTTGTCAAAATAGCGAAAGGGGGGGGGGGGCAGATTTTTCCATATTAGAGTGATCTCCCTTGGAGGTGTAATATGCACTCAAAAATGCATGCTTCAAGAAAATATTAGGTCTGGCGACGCTCCTGTGTACGGTAGATCATTAAATTGGAAAATATTTGCAAATATATTTTTGTGAAACTTCTCTTTGCAAAGTTTCTCAAAAATGTATCTTTTATAAAATTGTAATGACCTTTCATCAGTGTAAAGAAACATTGTAAGCGTGACAATTCAAAAATTCGCAAATGTTTCCTTTTATTAATAGCATGTATTTTAGATACTATTACAACTTGAAATTTCAGACTTAGCTGAGTTTAGCATGAACAAAGTATTATAACCTCAGGGCTCAAATAATTTCAGGGAAGGTTGAAAGGCAGCAGATGGTGAGGAGTGGGTCCAGGATTTGCACAGATCTGGAAAAGTCCGAGAAACTGACCTTGGTCCTGGGAAACTCCATGAATTTTCAAAAAGTGCAGTTTGTCCTGGAATTATTCTGGAATTTGTAAAATTCTCCTTGAAAATTACGATAGAACTTTGAAAGTTAAAAAAATAAAAAATAACAGCCTTTTTTGGCTCATCAAAGTTGAAATCTGAGTAAACTGTTCATGAAATTTAATCCTGGAAAAATGAAAAAAGTCTTGGAAAAGTCTTTGAATTCTGTTTACTCATTGCTATATGAATCTGAGTAAACCGTTGATGAAATTTAATCCTGGAAAACTGAAATGAGTCTTGGGAAAGTCCTGGAATTCTGTTTCCTCATTGCTATATGAACCCTGGGGTCCTGTCTTTAGTATGCTGTATGCAATACACAGTAGGTTTCTAACAATCCACTGTCTCATTACCCAGGCTGCAGGGCAGTTACCTTTCTTCTTTCCATTATTGTTGGGGGTGGTGGTCGGGGGACGACGGTGCTGGTTTAAACTTCCGGTGCCGGGGCGTCCTACTTATTTGGATAAAAGTAGCGCAGGAGCCTACTGTGCTTGTAGTAGGTGCGGGCGGGGGTTGTTTGGATCTTTTTACTCATCTATCATTTCTCTTTTCTTTCTCTCTGCCTCTGGGAGACGGCCCGATATAGACTGAAATACTGTCTCAAAAGGGCCGTTTTAAACCCAAAACAACCAACCAACATCCATTATTGTTTTACATATACTTAAGGACAAAAGTGCTGCACTGATGTTAAATTAGCATCCCTGCAGAACTTTTGCCCATAAATATACAAAATTTTAATTTTTAGATTTCATCACCAGACAGTTTTCTTTCTGCACATGGTACTGAGGGTGATTCTTATCATGCTGATGATTCATCAGTGATCAATCAAACATATACTATATCAGCGCCATCTACACCAGACTGTGTTCAGACAGATCATGGGCCACAACTCACTCCAGCTGGAAGATACCAGGTATGGTACAGTCCTTTTATTACTGTAAAAAATCTAAACAAGGGGACACCCAAACAAATTACCGTAATGGTCCCAAAATGGAACAGTTTGCTTCTGCAGTGCAGTACTGCATCTAAAAGATGCAGGTGGAATGACAAACAGTGTACATGTAGACCCTGATCAGCTGTGGGTCTGCTTTTTTAGCTCGCCTGAACGAAAGTTCAGGAAGAGCTATTGTTGTCACCCCGGCGTCGGCGTCCGCGTCAGCGTCCGCGTCGGCGTCCGGATTGGATGTTTTGGTTAAAGTTTTTTAAAGACCTATATCTCCTTAACCCATAGATGGATTCTTTTGATACTTGCACTGTAGTTAGATATTGGTCCAAAGTTTAACAGGGTACCACGCCCACCCCACTCTGTGACCTTGATGTCAAGGTCATGGACTTAGAAAATTGGAAGTTTTTTGGACTGGATGTTTTGGTTAAAGTTTTATAAAGCCTCATATCTCCTTAACCCGTGGATGGATTCCTTTGATACTTGCACTGTAGTTAGATATTGGTCCAAAGTTTTCCAGGGTACTACCCCCCCCCCCCCCCCCCCCCCCCCCCCCCTCAGTGACCTTGATGTCAAGGTCATGGACTTAGACAATTGTCTTTTTAATTTTTGGATGTTTTGGTTAAAGTTTTTTAAAGACACATATCTGATGAACCCATAGATGAATTTTTTTTATATTTGCACTGTAGTTAGATATTAGTCCAAAGTTTTACAGAGTACTACCCCAACCACGCTCAGTGACCTTGATTTCAAGGTCAGGGACTTAGGAAATTTGGTCTTTATTAAAGTTTTCTAATTGCATACTGATTCATAATGCTTGGCAGAGATTTAGTTTACACTTGAACTGATGTTAGACACTTTTTTGAGTTTTTACAAAACTATATACTTACCCCACTACCCCACTGGATGACCTTGAAGTCAATGTCATTGACTTTGAATTATGGTTAAAGTTTTATATTTATGAAGACATAAATTCACAGTGCCACGATGGACTCAGTAGATACTTATACTTGGACTGATGTTAGATAATGGTTCAAGGTTTGATACATCCTAGCCCCCTCCCCCCCCACTCACCCCCCCTCCCACCCCCCACTCACCCCCCCCCCCCTCCCCCCACCCACCCCCTTAGTTCTTTGACCTCAAGCTCATGGACTTTGAAATTTCATGTGAATTTTTATTTTTATTTTATTTTAAGACATTTCTGAGATAGCTTTTGTTTATAAATGTGTTGTCATTATGGACATGCTTGCCTAAAGTTTTATGCATAGCAGTCCACACCACCATAGTGACTGTGTGATGGGCAAGCACCTATTCAGGCGAGCTATGCTGTCAGGCGACAGCTCTTGTTTATTCAAACAGTCTCAGTACCAAGAATTTTTACAGTACAAATACATGTACTTGGAATTTTTTAAAATTTCTAACTTTTTGCGCTGTAAAAATTCTAGTAAAGTATTGGGACTGCTCATTTGCCTTATAGGTGTATTTCTTTTTTGTTAACTCATTCCATTTGGGATACCCCTTTAGGGGTATTTGGACTAACAGTTTGGATCCAGAGGAGGCCCCACAAAGGTGGGGCCTGATCTGAGATCCAAACTGTTTGTTGCTTAGACATCATTTCTGCAAGAGTTAGTTTGACCAATATTGTCAGAATTTTCTTGATTTTTGATGCAGACAACAATTTCAGCAGATGGCAAAAAATACCCAGAATGCAGTCGGTTAAGTCATAATGGGATCTGTGACATGATAGCATAATATCCAAAATAGCATTATAATGAGTAGCATCGTGAAGCTTTACTGTATCTGCCATGTTGCTTCTAAAAGCTCCAGATGAGGGCTTTGGATGAAATGAGGTTAGTCTTATGGTAAAGGTGGGTTTTAATGCTAATTATCATGTGATATTTTTCTGTTTATAGTCCATGAAAATATATGTTGTGACAACTGCTTCACAAGGGAAATTCTTACTAAGCGTCATATCAGATTGTTTTATTGAGAAATAAGAAAAAATGGCCTGAAAATTATCTTTGAAACCTGACCTTGTCTGGAGCTCCAGTATTTCTGAGTAATTGTAGTTGATTCTTTGCATTAGCACCCTTTCCAGATTTATCTGTATGCATTACTTATCTGATTTAAAATGTTTATATGTATAGGTTGCAAACAACTATTCAGAAATTCTATTGCATTTTAGTACAAGTGAGGAATGAGCAGCTCTCTCAAGGCTTCGAAAAGATAGCTTGGACTACCAGTTAAATGACATTTTAAACAAATCATTATGTAGGGAACTGTTATTATTTTTAAAGAAATTATACGTGATGTGTTTCTGTAAGTATTTGGGGAAACTTTAAAACTAAAATGTTAGAGTTCTGTTTTCAGTTGATGAATGGTTTGAGAAAGTTTGACATTGGTTACCAAGGTGATCCGGACTTGCAGCCAATCAGAAGCTTTGAAAATAAAACCCTAGTGAGAGCATTGTATAGACTGTCTTCATTTGTTAATAAACATGTAAGTTTTCCGGGTTCGAGAACCGCTGGAGGTGGGAATACTTCAGTTGTTAACAGGGCTCCCTTGTGCACAGCCTTTCATTATCACTCACCTGTTGTCCTGATATGACTGAAAAACTGTTAAAAAGGACAGAAAATCCCAAATCATCCATCCATCCATTCAAGTTCTGAGAGCTATCACCAAAGCACTGAAAATGCAACATCTTTGGGCTGTGTCTAGTATGCTTGACATGGGTACAAACATAAGGAATTTTTTGGAAAAACTAACTGAATGACTTATAAAGTTTGTGTGTGTGGCCTTGTTGTGGGTTCTGACAGTCAGAGGCATCAGCGCATTCAGTCCCTGCATACAATTGCCCAAACTGAAGGGATAGCATTGAAATGTTCCTTCTATAGAAGTTTTTCACACATGATTATTGTATTTTGAAATCTTGATTGTATCAGATATTAAACATTATGTAGATGTGGTTTATGATTGAGATAGTACATATTTATTTGTTTACGTTTTGAATTGCCAATAGTCTAGTAATAAAACTGTAATACCTCTTTTGTCCATTTATGGTTTAATGAAATTTATATCAGATAGTGCAGACCTTGATCAGACTGTTGCTGAGGATCAGTATGATGTGGGTCTACAGTGTTGCTCAAACATTTCCAAAATATTTATTGTAAATAGGAAACACTGTAGTCTGCAGTTCACTGTATTAATGTTGTCTTTTCCTATATCTTTTCAGTACCAAGCAGAAATTGAGTCACTATACAACAGACAGGACATTATTGGCAAAATGTCACAGATCTATTTCTCGGCTCCTCTTTCTCCAAGGAAAAATCCAAGTTCACCTGTGTCTCGACAGACATTTGAAACTCTTCAAACACCTCGTCTGACATTGCGGTTTCTTGCCAATTATCAGTCTTTGTTGTATCTGGGACTTGTATATTTAATTTTACGGTACCTATGGGGAGTAGGACCAGTTGGGTATATTCTGTTTTTAATGGTTTGTGTTCTGGTATATGGATTTATTCGAGCAGTGCTTTCAAAAGATGAAGTGAAAGTGGATTGATAGTGTGCACAGATGTTAGTTGAGAGAGGCTTTGAGGGTCATTATCATATACAGCACAGTCTGTTTGTAATGCTGCTGATTATAATGCTGCCTTGGATATAATATCACTGCCTTGGATATAATGATAATCATGTCATGGTTAATCTGTATGAATGTACAGAAAGGGCTTCTGTTGTCACCTTGGCTGTTGTAGGTTAAAATGTTTGTCTGGGGCCGGTTGTTCAAAATTAGCGACATTGTTAGTTAACGGTTCGTTCAGATTTCAAATGTTGATATCTCAAATACACCATTATGTTGCATTGTAAATGCTTTTCACATTTTTCAACAAAAAGTTACAAAGTCATAACAAGTTGACCTCTTAATCAGCTTGTAAGGCTAACAATGCATTGAACAACTGAGCCCAGGCCTGCGACAATCAGAAAGCTAGACAGGGGTGTTGCTTTTCGAGTGTTAACTGTGGAGTAAATGTTGAATATGCTGGTTAAGCTTTGTTTTGTGACAATGATCAGACAGGTGAGACACCTTCTTATTATGGCTGAATGCATCATCAGGAAAGCTGTGCGATTTGCAGAGGTGGTTCTGTGCATGTTTGGTGGAATATTTCAAATCCCCAAAATATGGGGATTTTCAGATGCTCTTTAATATTTTGTGCAATATTAAACCTAATGCGTTTCCCAACAGTGGTGACTAAGCATGAAATTAATAAAACAATAGACTTGTGTTCCAGATCCTTGAAGTTAAATGACTGCAGGTGCTTTTTTTGCAGCCACTTAACTACGCAAAGCTGAAACAAGTGTATTCCTTTTGGAGTGACTTTTGCACCTTACAGCTTTATGAAAGGTCTCTAGGCATGAACATGTTCTTTACTCTGATGAGAGTGAGATTATAAAAGTTGTTGTCATATTCTATATCTGTTGAATATAATGAAATGTATTGTTATTCGACTGTAATTGTTTCAGTGTAAAGGTAATGAAATAATAATAAAGACTTGAGAACTCTATACTTTGTTAAAGAAAATTTAACCACAGGAAAAGACAAGACCTGTCTGCTGGCAAGATAGCTCACCTGCCAGCATCTTGTACATCACATAAAAAACGGTAACCAAAACATCCAGTTGGACTTCCATGCAGGCCAGTTAAACCAGAGCCCTAATTAAGAGGGAGTATTTGGTGATAATTAAGGATAATTTTTGTTATTTCTACTTAAAACATACATATGTTGTGACCCCTCATCTGAACCGTCTCGACGAGATGGTTCAGATGAGTGATCACAACGTACGGTTTCAATGAGAAATAAAAAAAATTATCCCTCAATTATCATCAAATACCCCTCTTATCTAGGGCTCTGCAGTGAGTTAAAAATGTTTTCATGTCCCTTCTGTTGGCATATCATGAGACATGGTTCAGAACTGGCAAAACATGCTTTATTGAAGCTATCTCAAAAGGGGGAGTTCCTCCCTATAGCAATATTACATAGGGTTCTGCCCATGCACTGAATTTCATAATATTACGCATAATGATTTATACTAGGACGTGACTATATTTGCTGTTTTAACTATTTTAATTAATGGAAAACCGTCTTGGACCTGACTGGTACAGTATTAAGTCCAAAAGATGGACAGTGTAGACCCTGATCAGATTTTCAGAATTACATAACAAGCTCTTGACATGGCAGGTGAAGATGTATGGATGCGCCTCTGTTTTTCTGCCATTTTTACAAAGGGGAACAACTTACATGATTTACTGATTGCTTCCCTGGAATACACACCTCTTTCAAATTGGGGCAGCCGGGCCGGGTAGCGCAATCGGTAGGGCACCTGACTCGCAAGTCAGAGGTCCTGAATTCGAATCAGTTACTGGCGAAAGTATGTGCACTTAGTACTGGTTAACCGCTTAGGAGGTCTAAGCCTGCCCAGGAATAGTGTGGTTAGGTTAACTGACCGTCCCGACATGACCTTAGTTGTTTACCGTGGAAGTTAAGCATCAAATCAACCAACCAACCAAATTGGGGCTGTTATTAAATTACCTTTGAGAGTTGACCCCTGTGGAGAAGAGAGGAAAAAATTGGCAGAGTTGCTTCCCCTGAAAATGTACCCATCCCATGGCCCACTGCTCCAGATAAGAAGGGGTAACAGGGATAATTTAGGGATAATTTTCTGAATTTTTCCATTAAAACATGCATTGTGACTTTTCATTAGAACCGTCTCACTGAGACGGTTCTAATGAGGGGTCACAATGTATGTTTTCGATGAGAAATAAGAAAAATTATCTCTGAATTATCCCTGTTACCCCTTCTTATCTGGAGCACAGCCATGCACCTCCAGTTTGTATGGATACAAATTCAGTTTGGTTGCCATTTTTACAAGAGAAGCAATTTAAATAGACTATTATTTGCCGCCTGGTGACAAAGTCCTCGAAATGGACTACTCTTTAAATAAAAGAATGTGCTTCATCATTCCCTTTTAGAATAGCTCACTGTCAGAAAGAGGTCTAATTCTTCCGAACTGGAGTGGTATCCATGGAGGTGTATTTTCATATGAGCCGCGACAAGAGAAAACCAACAATGTGGTTGTGCGCCCAGCGCAGACTCAGATCAGTTTTGGCATCCGCCCAGTCTGATCAGAGTCTTCGCCGTCCACATGGAGGTAGCTTAGACCCTTAGCTCCCCTTTAAGCGCTTAGCGAAGAGTCTGATTGGAGTGGGCGGATGCCCAACCTGATCTGAGCCTGCACTGGGCGCACAACCACTTTGTGGGTTAGCTTGTGTTGTGCCTCAATACCTTTTAACTATATAAGATCAGATTTATTTTCGTGGCAAAATGCTTATTAGCCCGCCTTTGCGAAGCAAAGGAGAGCTTATGCTATACCCCCGGCGTCGTAGTCCGAGTATCCGTTAGCGTTAGGGTTAGCTTTAGCGTCCACGTTCGCGTCAGCGTCCTCGTCGGCGTCCGTGACAGGTTAACCCAATGTTAACTTTTGCGTTTAACTCGATGTTTAGCTCTGTATCTTACAAACTACAGTAGCTACAGTCATCATACTTGGTACATATATACATCCATATGACTGCAGCAGCAGCATCACACAATTGTGTGTCCTTGACCTATATGTCACGGTTGACTGACTTTGCTGTTTGGCACTGTTTTTAAGGAATTTTTTTTTAGTTTTCATGGTACCTTTGACACAAGAGACTTGATACTTGGTTAAATATCATTTCCCTATAATTGCAGCAGCAGCAGCAAAGCTTCCATGCTGACTCCTGTGTCCTTGACCTTTATTCACGGTCTACTGATTTTGCTTTTTATCTCTAGCACTATTTGATGAATTAACATTATACCTGACATAGTGGATCAGTCTGACATTGGGAATGACCTCATACTATTCATAGATCACTATGACACCCACCTACCCCTCCCCTTTCATCAACCCATCATCATATCCACAAGTATGAGTAAGAATCCTTGTCCAGGGTGGGCCAAGAGGTCAATATCTAGGATGATCTTGATGTTAAAGTTTAAGGCTCGTACCTCCAAACTCATTCTGGGTACCTGCTTCGTATTTGGTCAGGACCTTCCCTGGAGCATTGGGTTGCAGCAGCAGCAAAGCATCCATGCAGACTTTTGTGTCCTTGACCTTTATTCATGGTTGAGTGATTTTTGCCTTATAACTTTAGCACTATTTAATAAGTAAGCAATATGACTATGCATTTCTCTTCGAGCTCATAACTTCGATACCTTTTATGCTACAAAGTTTAAATGCAGTATGATACTTACCCGAGACCAGGCTTTGACAACTGGTTCAGGCTAGGGTTGAGGTTATGGGATGGGACCAAAGGAAACATGAGAAGTCTGCAAAGGGTAAGGAGGTGTCATCAGACCAACTTAGTACTGGGTAAAGGTGGTGTGAAAACCCATACTAGGAACCACCCTTTGTCCCCTTGAGGCATTATAAGTTAGACTGAGTTTGTATCTCTCCGTCTGGTGCACGAGGACCCGACCCTCAATGTCCGCACAGTGTCCAGATAGTGGCATACAAGTCGGCCCTGTATGCCAAAGGGAACAACTGACTTAGTCTAGCTTCTGATGCAAACTTCATTTGTGCACTAGCTACCACATTGCACTAGCTACCACATTCACCCCTGGTTAATTATGTTAACAATGTTTTTAGTCGGGATACTTTGTAACCTTGAGAGTCAGGCACCCATTAGGCGCGCTTTGTTGTCTTCTGACAACTCTTGTTTTTTGACACAACCACATTTTCTCGGGCTGGTCTGAGCATAATCAGTTTGCATATTGCTGAGGCAGGTTTCACACAGGAGAGGCAGCAGTTGAAAACGCTTGTGCAATCGAAGAATACGGATCAAAACCCCTTAGAAACAGCATTTTCAATCTCGATAACGTTTCTAATGGATTTTGATCTGCGTTAATCGATTGTTAAGAGTGTTTTTGGTTGGCGCCTATCCGGTGTGGGTTTTGTCTTAATGGGGCTTACTTAATAGTCCATATGTTGATGATGAAATATTGATAAAGTGGTTATTAAATATGGAAATCAAAATTTTGTGTTGGATTTAAAAGCCTAATTTTCAAAATGGGCCTTTGGTGTCGAAAATAAATTCTACAGCAGTCAGGGGAGAGCCCTACACAGCTGGTAGCTCCTGATAATGTTAG
This sequence comes from Ctena decussata, assembly GCA_963989385.1. Taxonomy (NCBI): domain Eukaryota; kingdom Metazoa; phylum Mollusca; class Bivalvia; order Lucinida; family Lucinidae; genus Ctena; species Ctena decussata. The sequence continues at coordinate 8,187,597 of OZ022511.1, read as the reverse complement.
TATAATAAGAAATAATTTTTCCTTATGCATAAATTATCACTGATGGACAGGTGTTGTTGGCGGGCAGATCACAAAATATTAATTCACAACAGCAAAGCTGGAGTGAATATTTCTTGATCTGCCAGACATGTGAATCAGTGAAAATTTACCAGTAAGGACAAACTATTCAATTCTAACATTATATGGAGTGAAACTGGAAGGACATGGCGACATTGTCTAATGGATTCTTTTGAGGTGGACATCCCCAGAAGTTAAATATTTACATCCTACATCATAAAGGCGCAGAATGTGCATGGGGAGCGTTAACAAGGCGATTTATTACTAATTTTCACACAATGCCACTTCCTATATGCTCAATGGGAAAAACAATCGCTATAATTTCTATTATTTCTCCTTAACCTGGGCAATGCGGTTCTGACGAGGAATTTTATTATCCTCAAATTATGTTTTGGAGCTCCGGTAACATCTATTAGCATATTTATCCACCTATAAGACAGGCATCCAAGATGTGATCAGACATGTAAATAATCATAACCAGATTTAGTCCCCGATTTAACGGGGTTGCCCATTTCTAGAATGACCCCAAATACCTAAGGACCTTTGACAGTTGTAATGTTAATTTGCCTATAAAAGTGGTCAAAAATGAACTTTTGGTATACTTCAAAATTTCCACTGAAATGTTTTCCTCGTAACTCCCTTTAATTGGCACAAAAACAATTATTCGGTTATTAAACACACAGACTAAGATTTTTGGTATAAAAAGCAAGTTTTTACAATTAAATGTATGGAAAATAGGAAAAGTTTTATAAAGATACTTCCCCCCCCCCCCCCATGCCTCAGCTAGCCACTTTGCATGTATGTGTGTACTGTTAATATACACATTATATGTGAGTGGCAAGCTGAGGCACGGGGGGGAATGATAATCTACAGCTGAAAAACTGAAAAGTGGGTGGGGTAATTAGACCCATTGCATTTTAAAATCAGGCTAGCATACATTTTATTGACATATTATTGCATGCCTTATGCAGTTGTAATGTTAACTTTATTTTAAGCATGTTTTAAAAAATAAAGTTCAGTAAATAAGAAAAATCGAAAATTTGGTGTATTTGGATGACCGAAAATTCCTCTTACCCCCCTTGTGAAAGTCAGTGAGGGTTAGTCTGCAGACGTGATATGTTTTCAAAGTCAGTATGAAAACTTCTTTATAATGCATATGCTTAAATCATCAACACTGGCTTCCCATGGAAGCTGCAGTTATTTGTCGAAAAATAGGCAAATTTGCATTGAAACTGTCAGAGGTCCTTTAGTCATATGAAATTATGTGATAAGATGGGTTTTCCCCTTCCAAAACAATCCCAAAATCTAGATCTGTCTCACAAGACAGATCTAGATTTTGGGATTGTTTTGGAAGGCAAGATAGACAGAACTAGATTTTGGGATTGATTTCAGTCTTGTAAGACAGATCTAGATTTTGGGATTGTTTTGAAAGGCAAGACAGACAGAACTAGATTTTGGGATTGTTTTGGAAGGCAAGACAGATCTAGATTTTGGGATTGTTTTGAAAGGCAAGACAGACAGAACTAGATTTTGGGATTGTTTTGGAAGGCAAGACAGATCTAGATATTGGGATTGTTTTGAAAGGCAAGACAGACAGAACTAGATTTTGGGATTGTTTTGGAAGGCAAGACAGATCTAGATTTTGGGATTGTTTTGGAAGGCAAGATAGACAGAACTAGATTTTGGGATTGATTTCAGTCTTGTAAGACAGATCTAGATTTTGGGATTGTTTTGAAAGGCAAGACAGACAGAACTAGATTTTGGGATTGTTTTGGAAGGCAAGACAGACAGAACTAGATTTTGGGATTGTTTTGGAAGGCAAGACAGATCTAGATATTGGGATTGTTTTGAAAGGCAAGACAGACAGAACTAGATTTTGGGATTGTTTTGGAAGGCAAGACAGATCTAGATTTTGGGATTGTTTTGAAAGGCAAGACAGACAGAACTAGATTTTGGGATTGTTTTGGAAGGCAAGACAGATCTAGATTTTGGGATTGTTTTGAAAGGCAAGACAGACAGAACTAGATTTTGGGATTGTTTTGGAAGGCAAGACAGATCTAGATTTTGGGATTGTTTTGAAAGGCAAGACAGACAGAACTAGATTTTGGGATTGTTTTGGAAGGCAAGACAGATCTAGATTTTGGGATTGTTTTGGAAGGCAAGACAGACAGAATTAGATTTTGGGATTGTTTTGGAAGGCAAGACAGATCTAGATTTTGGGATTATTTTGAAAGGGTAAAACTGTGTTATATCCAAAGAAATATGGTAATGTAGTCTGCTATAAGATAGTTTTTTCCCTCCCAAGACATTCCCCCCAAAAATCTAGACCTATCTTGTAATATGGATATGGATCTTTTAGACTTGTTTTTGAGGGAAAAAATCTTTGTCTCCTAGCCTATTAGATATGGAAGTAATTTAAAACAAGACAAGCAACTTCTTTTCTATAATAAATATTTATTCTACTTTGAAGATGTACAAAATAATACAATAATTTTAGATTTCAGAGACTTATCACAAAATATTCTGCCTATGTTTAAGTAAAATTTTGTTGAGCAGTGATAGCATATATCCATTGTGCTAAGAGCTGAGGCTGGTACTGTTGCCCGTTCAGTCAAATGAATTACAAAATATCCTTGGTAGACATGACATATTGACTTTTCTTACTTACGAGACAGAGTTTGTTCTATTTTTAGCGGTGCTGGAAAATTCTGTCTTGCCCATGGGCTGGGACAGCTCACACGAGCTTGAATTCTGTGTACCACTACGAGCTCCTTGAAATACGGTGCGCCCGGCTTGGCGATTCCATACTTTATGCATTATTCTTTCATAGAAATGAATTACCACATCGATAAAATCCAACCCAAGAAAGGATATTCATTCTTAATAATCCCAATATAGCCTGTTTCAAGGTCTTAAAGTCAAAATAGTCAATGTTTCACCGTGACAAACACTGTCGAGGAGGCCGCCATTTTGAAGACGTTACCAACTGACGTTTGAAATGACGACGTTACGTCACAATTAACATCATACACGCGCATTCTGTGATCGTCTCAATACAAATTTTGTTCTTTGATATAAATTTCAATAAGAAAACCTAAAAATGCGGATTTGTCAAGGACCTACTTTTTACTTGTCTCTTCTCTATGTACAGCAGCCATGAGGGTGACGTGGTTGTACTACTTACACTTGTACACGTGCGCATGAAATAGGCCTATTAGTTCTCCGTTCAATTTGAAGTAAATATTATTGTAGGTTAGAAAAATAATCAATCATTGGTCTCCGATGCAGACAGGGAAATCCCAACCCTCGGGCACATGGGGTGTGTCGGAAACTCGGCAAGCCTTGTTTCCGACACACCCTGTATGCCCTCGGGTTGGGATTTCCCTGTCCGCATCGGAGACCAATGATAGATTCTATTTGTCTAAACTGAAAAATTACACTGCTCCAGATATTAAGCAGAAGTTTTGACAATAATTCTCAGATCATAGCTCTTATTATACCCCCAACAAACTAGATGGTATACTGTGTTTACGTCTGTCTGTCTGTCCTTTCTCCATAAAAAACTGTTGTGACCCCTGCCTTAGAACTGCCTCGCTACTGCAGTTCTAATGGCACATCGCAACATATAGTTTTTATGGCCGATGAATGAAACTTATCAATATCCCTCATATCTACAGAAATAGCCAGATAAGGTTAAAGAGTCACACATTTTAGTCTCACTAATAGATCATAAACCAAAAATTAATGGTAGTATATGATTATTGCTTTAAGCTATACAATACTGTATTGTAGAACTAACGTGTGTAAAAGCAGCACTAAATTCATTAATGCTCATTTTTATGCACTGACAAATATAATGCGATATATCTGAATGGATAACATCAAAATATGCAAGAGCATATCCTGCAATATACTATGAGAAATCTGTTGTGATTACAAAATGTCACTTCTAATTGGCTAACGTCTGGTTTTACATTTCTGAGAGCACCTTCATTTGGGTGTAATTTAAAAGGAGAAAATGTGCATTAGAGTGAGGATAACTTGCTGAAAGTTGTCATTTGGGGAGGCTATCATGTAACTGTAAACAAAATTTGCAACCATACAACCAACGATTTACCTCCACAAATGACAGTTTTGATTTCAGTTATCCCCTAATTTCTTGGCAATTTATGTATACAGAACAGGAGGGCAATATCCCTTCTATACAGAACGTATTTTTTACGCGGAACTTTATTATCAACGAATGGGCAAATATTATACTGAAAGATAAAATGAGCCGCGACACGACAAAACCATCAATGTGGTTGTACGCCCAGCGCAGACTCAGATCAGCCTGGGCATCCGCCCAGTCTGATCAGAGTCTTCGCTGTCCGCATGGAGGTAGCTTAGACCCATAGCTACCCTTTATGCGCAAAGCGAAGACTCTGATCAGACTGGGTGTATGCCCAGGCTGATCTGAGTCTTGAGCTTTGCGAACAACCACTTTGTTGGTTATCTCGTGTCACGGCTCAAATGATATGAACAAATCCCAACATACTGAACAACATTTATCATCAGCAGTATTAGTCAGAAAGAGAAATGCTACACTTTAGCCCTTAAAGGCCAAAAAGCAGATCACAAAATTTGCATCCACAAAATTTCAAAAAAGGTTTGCCCAAGATATACTCCTCGCCAAAAGTTTAGCACATTTAATGACAAATTTAGCAGCATATATAACTAATACATAGGACCTCTGATACGTCTTAAAGGTTTTCATCACTGGTCTTATCCGATGCCATTAAGTCATTAGAAGATGCCAAGGTACTGAAATTTTGGAACTCAGCAGTTGTTTGGATACAGAATGCCAAAAGTTATGACCCCTGTATTTCAATGCAAATGTTCGATCCTTTTCAAAATTGTGTGCAAAACATGGCCAAACTTATCTTCAATTTTACCAAACTAGCATAGTCTATAGTCAAAATGTTTAGTTGTAATGTGTTACATTAATCGTCGTCATGCCATTTCATATTCGGACATTAGGGGCAAACTTGTCAAAACTTGTTTCCAATATATTATTATCACTTTTGTCTTACGGAAAATTGGTAGTTTTTGATACTGGAACTCAAAACTTTTTATGAAACACGTCAGTTACATGGTCTCTTATCTGACATAGCACGTATTGTTGAATGCGCAACTTTTTTGGGCTTACAAAATCAGAATTATTGTGTTTTACTAAAGAATGCATTACAATTACACATGCCAAAATTTTTAAAACTGATTTGTGTGGACAAAAATGTCAACAGGCATATGCATATGTACACTGTCTTTCAAAGTCAATAAACTTTATCGTTGTTGAATGTTTTGAAATCGTTCTGCAGGATGAGTAACAGAACCACCGGGAAACTGAAATATGCTAAACTTTTGTCGAGGTGTATATATCAGATTAAGAATTCAAAGTCATAGACGACAAACACTGCATATCCATTATGAGCCATCTCATCTAAGCTTGCATAGTTGATCTTCAGTTTACGAACAAGGTGAGAAATGTTATTGCCTTTTGACTTGCCCTTAATATCTGCATGAGATCAATTTTCTTTTTTCTTCGAATTCCCTGACATCAAAATATACATCTGACAAAATGTTTGATTGTAACAGAGCTCTAGATAAGAGGGAGTATTTGGTGATAATTAGGGATAATTTTCGTTAATTCTGCATAAAACCATATGTTGTGACCCCCCACCTGAACCGTCTCGACGAGACGGTTCAGATGGGGGGTCACAACATATGGTTTTGATGAGAAATAAGGAAAAATATCCTTAAATATCATCAAAAACTCCCTCTTATCTAGAGCTCTGTGTAAGCTTAATGAAGTATATATCCAGGATTTGTTGTTTTCTAGCACACATTAAAAGTGTGCAAATATTTGTTCTGTAAAAAATGGTGGATGATAATATTATGTTTGAATGTAATGTCTCATCAACAACTGGCCTGATTCTGCACTGAAAATTGTGTCCTTCTTGTCCTTCATCCTAACTGTAGCTGCTTGTGTAAAAATAGTACAGCACTGTAATAGCACCCTTTTGTGCACACAACAATAAGCACATCTAGAGACAAATGGGTGGTCACAAAATTTCACCAATACCGTGAATCTCCAAACTGGCCTTCTACGGAGTAACAAATATAGGTCACATCATGGGTGGAGAATAACATACTAATCCTAATAAATGCCCCTACTTAATAAACACCTGCCTTTTTTCCAAAAATAATGCTATATTAACTGGCATGAATTCCTATTTGCTCCTCTGGATAAGGTAGCTCTTTGAAATGGGGTCTACTCTTAAGTTAAAGGAAAGAATTTGCTCCTACAGGAGCAAATTATTTCCTTTAAGAGTTGACCCCTACTGAGAAGGGAGGCTAGAACAGTAGAGTTTCTTCCTCTGAAAGTACTAATCATCTTTGTATAGCTTATCATAGGTATTTTGGCAGTGGTTGGTTGATTGGTTGGTTGATTTGATGCTTAACGTCCACGGTAAACAACTAAGGTCATGTCGGGACGGTCAGTTAACCTAACCACACTATTCCTGGGCAGGCTTAGACCTCCTAAGCGGTTAACCAGTACTTAGTGCACATACTTTCGCCAGTAACTGACAACTGCCCTTCTTGAATCAGCGGAAGGAGAAACGAAAGTATGTGGCCAGACCGGGATTTGAACCCAGGACCTCAGACTTACGAGTCAGGTGCCCTACCGATTGCGCTACCCAGCCCGGCATTTTGGCAGTGGCTGATTTACAACAATGTAGACTCTAAATAACACCCCCATCCCCCCTCCTACCTCTTTTTGAAAAAGGAACGCCCCAGGGGCATGTAATAGGATTAATACGGTATGTGTGGAATATGACTCTACTTTCCTGCTGATGGGTAACAAGTAGAGGGGTAAGGAGTGTTAACAGTATGGGTATTTTCAAGGCTCTAGATAAAGTGAGTTTTGGATGATTTTTGGAGATAATTTCTGGAAAATCTTCATTTGAAAAAAATATTTTGTGACCCTAATTAGAACTGTCTTCTTTGCATCTTGTCATCGAGAAATAAGAAAAAAAATGTTGCCCCCGCTAACGCAGGTCACTGAAGTGCGACAAAAAATCAAGGAATGCCACCCAAATCTAGCTTATCGGATGCTCTACTTTATGTACACTTGTAGCACAATTAAACATTTCAGAGGAAGCACCCACTTATACAAATAGTGAGAAAGGCTGAAATAGGCTGTTTATTAGCACCCATCTAGGACATGACCCATTTATTCAGCTACAGTGTTTAACTTCTAGAAGTGTACATTAATGGACGGATTGAAATCAGATCTGTTTTTGAATCTGTAAAATGGAACTGCTACGTCCAGGCTTGTTTTCCATGATGCTGATAAAAAAAGAATAACATTATGAGTCATGAAATTTAAAAAAAAGATGTTTAAACTTAAATGCAAACAGCAAAGGCTCTGTTCAGACTGCACATTCGTACAAGCTAAGCAGAGCCTTTGCCATTTGCAAACACCATATATGGACTCTGAAGTATCTACATACTGAACTGTTACAGTCTTTCTTGGCTCATTCTACTACTTGTAGATCATCAGATACAGTGGACCCTCTTTACAATGACGGCATTTGTTTCAAAAAAATTTGACGTTAAACTGAATTTGCTGTTGTAAAGAATGCATATTTAGAACAATTAACCATTCAGTGCAAATCAAAATGACGTTATAAAGAATTTTGCTGTTGTAATGAGTGCTGTTGTAAAGAGGGTTGACTGTATTCATTAAGTCCCCTGTGTGGCCATATCAATCAAGCAACTGAAGTGAATTTCATTTTAATGGACATAAGTAGACAGAAAGCGGTACCTCAGTGGTAAGCTTTGAGAAAGTCCACTCAGCAGTCCTATTGGAGATGCTAAAATGAAACTCTACCACTGGCTGGCAATGGGGATTTTCACTTTTCAATGTGGCTGCTGTACAGCCACTCTGGATGAGCATGGGAGGAATGCCTGTGAAATTTTCTAAAAAATTCCATTAGTAGTTTTGGAGACGTTAAAGATTTTTCATGGGATATCAGTGTGATGGGCATGAAAATCATAGCAATGGTTCTCTCATATACAAAATTACTTCTCATACACTTTCCAATCTTCTTGCCTATATATTTATCTCTTAGATCCTTTTCATGTCATGTACAGTTGTGCTATTTGTAAAGTTTTAACGCTCACTCCTCAACAAGTAAGATATCAGAATTTAACCCCAGTAAAATAATCAAAACTGGGCTTTAGACGCTATATGCCCTTACCAGGGTTGAGCGTCTATAAATAACTTAAACATTCATTCAAAACTGGGCTTACTACAGCTCTGAAACTTTGGAAAACAATTTATACATACCCTAGGCGTAAATCCCCTGAGCCTCATTCTTTCCGTCTCTTGCCGCAGAAAATCTTCATATTCTTTTTCTTCTTTTGTTTGTTCTTCGTGTTCTTCTTGTACTCTTTTCCTAGCTGATTCTTCTCTTTGTCTTCTGGCAGTTGCCTGTAATGAAACAGTTTGCAGAGCTGTAGATAAGAGGGAGTATCGGGTGATAATTAGGGATAATTTTTGTTAATACTGCATAAAAACATATGTTGTGACCCCTCATCTGAACCGTCTCATCGAGACGGTTCAGATGAGGGGTCACAACATATAGTTTCAATGACAAATAAGAAAAATTATCATCAAATATTCCCTCTTATCTAGAGCCCTGAGTTTGTCATCATTTCTTCATTAGAGAAGTAAATTTTATTTTTTGTGGAATTTATTGGTGTGTTAAAGTCAGTGAATCACTCACAAACTGAATAAAGCCTCAACGGCTTTATGTGAAATCTGTGAGTAATTTGCCTGCATGTACACATCAATAAAATCCAAACAAAATTCATAGCATAATCCAATTCGGTCATCTACAGTATAAAATTGTCGGTTACACTGAGTATCTTAAAAGCCTCCAAAAAGAAAAATAATTCGATTTTTTGGGTCAGCATCAATGTAGAAAAGCTGTTTCCCATTCTCTCTGCACCAAACTAGCATTACCAGTAGCCAGTGGAGCTGGAATTACTTTCAGTATAAAAGAAATCTATCTAATATTTCATAACATTCCCTGTTAATCCTAATATAAATCCAGGGGCGGATCCAGGAAATTTTGGATAGGGGTTCAAATTAGCTTCAAAGGGGGTTCGATTTGTGCAGTTTGACCAATTTTTCCTGAATTTTCCCATGAAATTGAAATAATTCAGGCTGAAGAGGGGGTTCGCTTGAACCCCCCGAACCCCCTCTGGATCTGCCACTTACATCCCTGCTCCAATAAACTCCCCCTGCCTATATTCCGAAAAGAATATATGAGCCGCGACACGAGAAAACCAACAATGTGGTTGTGCGCCCAGCATAGACTCAGATCAGCCTGGGAATCCGCTCAGTCTGATCAGAGTCTTTGCTAAGCCCTAAGGGTCTAAGCTACCTCTATGCGGACAGCGAAGACTCTGATCTGAATCTAGGCTGGGCGCACAATCACATTGTTGGTTTTGTCGCATTGCGGCTCATATTAACCTGTATGCATTCCTGTTTGCTTCTCTGGATGAGGTAACTCTTTTTAAACTTTGGTCTACTCAAAGAAAAGGACTTATTCAAATTCTTTCCTTTAAAGAGCTGACCCTTACTGAGAAAACTAGAACTGTCGGACAAGCCGACTATACCCCCGCTTAACAGCTTTAGTAAAAAGGTTTTGTTTTCATTACATGGAACATAGAGAGACAGAACCCACTGTCAATATGTATAGCCAATATAAAATGTTCTACTAATATTTCTATGAAATACAGAATAAATATTTCACATGGACATAAAAAACAAGCTCCTGTCAACTCAAACACCAAATATGAACCATCTACCTTCAATAGTTGCTGAGAAATCTTATATGAAAAATTATAGTACTTAATCCATTGACAGAATGCATGGAGAGAAAAAAAAGTGAACAAATACAGGGAAGTATACAGGGAAGAACAAACTGGAGAAAGCCGGTTTGCTATCCCACAATACAACTTGTCCTTGTCAGTCTGTATACCAAATATGAACTTTCTATCATACATGGTTGAGAAGATATCTTTGACCAAAAAATTGGAGTGAAAGAAAAAGGAACAAATACAGGGAAAAACAAGCAGGAGAAGGCTTATTTTCAATCCCATGAAACAAGTTGTCTTTGTCAATCTGTATACCAAATATGAACTTTCTAGCTTGCATGATTGTGGAGAAATCTTTGATAAAAACTTTCATTATTCAAAGTATGGAAAGAAAGAAAATTGGACAAATACAGGGAAGAACAAGAAGGCTGGTTTGCTATCCCACGATACAACATATCATCATCAACCTGTTTACGAAAATCTGACCATTCTAGCTTGCATGGTTGTGGAGAAATCTTTGACGAAAAATTTCATTATTCAAAGTATGGAAAGAAAGAAGATCAGACAAATAAAGGGAAGAATAAGCCGGAGAAGGCTGGTTTGCAATCCCACGATACAACACATCATTACCAACATGTATACCAAATATGACCGTTCTAGCTTGCATGGTTGTGGAGAAATCTTTGACGAAAAATTTCATTATTCAAAATATGGAAAGAAAGAAAATTGGACAAATAAAGGGAAGAATAAGCTGGAGAAGGCTGGTTTGCAATCCCACAATACAACACATCATCACCAACATGTATACCAAATATGAGCATTCTGGCTTGCATGGTTGTGGAGAAATCTTTGACGAAAAATTTCATTATTCAAAGTATGGAAAGAAAGAAAATTGGACAAATAAAGGGAAGAATAAGCCGGAGAAGGCTGGTTTGCAATCCCACAATACAACACATCATCACCAACATGTATACCAAATATGAGCATTCTAGCTTGCATGGTTGTGGAGAAATCTTTGACGAAAAATTTCATTATTCAAAGTATGGAAAGAAAGAAAATCGGACAAATAAAGGGAAGAATAAGCCGGAGAAGGCTGGTTTGCAATCCCACGATACAACACATCATCACCAACATGTATACCAAATATGACCATTCTAGCTTGCATGGCTGTGGAGAAATCTTTGACGAAAAATTAAAAGGGGACGGACGGAAGGACGGACGGAGGGACGGACGGAAGGACGGAAGGACGGACGGACAGATGTAAACCAGTATACCCCCCACTTTTTCAAAGCGGGGGTATAAAAAGTATAAGATACTAGAGTGCTTACTCTGAAAGTATATCCATTCATCTAAATACATTACAGGTATTTTGGCAGTGCTTTCATTGTATTTCATCCAGATCTTAACCAGATTAAGGACTCTAAGTTTTCCAAATAATAGTGACTTTACCAATGTAGCCATCTATTTTGATTTAAACTATACTTATAACAGGACACCCTTAACCTTACTTGTTCTATTAATTCCAGTTTCAATTCTTCTTTTTCTGCCTCTGCTTTTTCCTGATCTCGTCTAGTGAGCTGATTGGCTATTTCCATCTCCCGCAGCAACTGTTCTCGGTGTCGCAGAGATTCTTCCTGACGTTCCCTGACTTCCTCCATGCGAGTTTCTATCTGTTGGTTTCTTGCTCCCAACACCTGAATAATAAGTGATTGCTTTTATATCACTGACTGTAATACTTTGTTCTAAATCAGTTTTAAAAATTGTGAAGTCTCTAAATATTGCAAGACAGAAGTGGTAAAATTGTCATGCCATCTGCTACTTCTGACACAAGGCAAAGTATTAACATTCTGTGTTCACTCTTTTGAAAAAGAGCATTTAATGATATAGTTCCTGGATAATTTCTTTCCTACATCTTGACATTGGAGAGGTCTACATTTTTTTGACAAAATGGCAGAGGTTTGGCATGCAACATGTTTAAAAAAACAGAAAAATCTCCTTAACCCATTCCATTTTGGGCAAACAGTTTAGATCCAGATCAGGCCCCATAAATGCGGGGCCTGATCTGAGATCCAAACTGTTTGCTGCCTTGACATCATTTCTATAAGAGTTGGTCAGACCAATATTGTCAAAATTTCTTGATTTTTGATGCAGATGACAATTTCAGCAGACGACAAAAATTACCCAGAATGCAATGGGTTAACTAACAATGTGGTTAGTTATAAACCACTGGGCCCAGCTTTAGTGCACATTACCTCTTTCATGAGCCTTTCTCTTGCCCTTCTCTCTTTCTCCCAATCTGCTTCTCTCTTCTCCCACATTCTAGCTGCCTCTTCTCTACAAAAATAAAAGAAACAATTTCTGATGAGTTCAATATGATTTTGTCTCACCCATCAGACAAGGATATCCCTTTCTAGAGGTGTCTGAGATTTTTCTATCTCGGCCTGCTATCTCGGCCTAGGCTCAGAAAGCTGTCTCAAAATGCCAATCATTGCTATATGGTACAGCCCAATTAATTATACACTTTAAATCAGCAAATCAACTTACAACCTGTCATGTAAATTACATGCAGAATATGAAATTGACACCCAGTGATGTACAGGAAGTGTCACTGTAGATTTCTGATTAGCTGCCAATCATGAAAAATGCATGCACAAGGTGAAATTAGCACACATGTCAAACTATTAATAGAAAATTATCTTCAAGTTTATTGGAATGGACTCAACAAGAAGTAAAGAATTCAAAAAATACTCTGTTTTATAAAACAAGGGTGAGAAAAATAATCAATGATGGGGTTGAGGCCTTGACAAGGAAATCTCAGGCTCATTTTCAGAATATTTAAGTCTTATGCTCAGTTAGCCTCGCATAAGACTAAATAATCTGAAAGCTAGCCTGAGATTTCTTTGTCTCAGCCTCAACCCCATCATAGATTCTATTAGTCTCAATCTACTTTTCTGATGTTACTCTTAAGGTGAATAAGTACACTGTAAGGGGAATAAATGCTAAATGGTAGTCCTGTTAACTGACTGAGTTGATACTGTTGTAGGCTACCTCAGTTCACAGCCACTCTTTCACATACTACTATTAATTGACTGAGTGGATACTGTTGTAAACTGTTTTGGTACACAGCAGCATTTGCACATTATGGTAACTGATTCACATTCTGTTGACAGCATAGGCAGGCTTTAGTGTAAACGAACAGGCACTCCAATGTGCATATAAGAGAGATGTGGAAAAAAATGCAGAAACAAAAGCTTACTGATAAAGAATGTCTAATTCAGCTTCTCTCGCTTTTTCTACTCTGATCTGGTCTTCTACAACCTAAAAAGTAAACAACTGTAAGGTGAATGGGTGCTATTTCAGGGAAAAACAGTTTCATTTTTGCCTCTCTTCCAAACTGGGGTCAACTCGTGAAGGAACAAATTTGCTAGCCTAGAAACAAACTCTTTTCTTTTAGATGGACTCCATTTTGGAAAAGCCTTTTAGTATGAATGCAAGAGTTGTCATTCATGTATGCAACACAGTTTTGCATAACTATATCTAGCATAAAAATATTTCAAAGGGTATCCAAGCTACAGAACAGACACAAAGTTGTCAATCTTGTATATAACACATTGACATGGCCTCTTCTAAATATCTATGAAGTATCATGAAAGTATTTCAAAGGACATTAAAGCTACAGAGTGGACACGAATCTGCCAAATAGACACCAAAAAGAAGATAACTCAAAATAAAATTTGAAAGCAAGAGTTACCGTTCTTACAATTGACATAGGATCTGCTCTACTTATCTATGAGGTATCATGAAAATATTCAGAGCAGACAAGAAAATGTCATTATTATATACCAGAACCTTTCAGTCAGGGGATAAAAACCTAAATCATTCAAACTGGCTGTAGACTAAAGACCTATGTTTTTCCTTGTTGTTGATAGTTCAGCTCAGTTACCTTTTTCATCCATGAGGCATCAGCTCTAGCTTTCTCTCGTCTTGCTGTTTGCATTTCTGCCTGCTCAGCCTCTTTCTCTGCAAGGGCTTCCAAAATCTTCCTGTCCAATTCCTGAAAACAAAATTTAACTTGTAAATATGCAAAATAAGCAGTTTTTAACATGTAAATGTACAAAACAAGCTTAAATTCACTTGTAAATATGCAAGTAATTAACTTATAAATATGCAAAAAACAAACAGAGTTTACTTGTACACAATACTGTAATAAAAAAACAAAATAGTGCTTAATTTGCACTGTAATATATAACAGAAGAGAATTTACTCATTTACTCACAAAAATCCACCATATTTGAAACTCTGATTTTAGCACCTTTAATGTAACTCCCAGGTGTACTTTACGATAAAAGAACTACACGTATGTGAAAGTAAAACAGCTTGTGGAAAATTTGTCCTACGATAAAATCTAGAGCAGAAGAATTCACATGCTTACGTCTCGGAAGCAAGAATTCACATGCTTATGTCTCGAAAACAGTGAAAAGAAAAATTACATTTTCACAGTGTGTAATAAACCGCTAACTGCAAATTTTTGCAAACATTTACTTGCATGAATAACACAGAAAATATGCAAGAAGCTTTTTAAATCTCAGGTTCTCATAAAAAAAAGTTGAGAATGCATAGTTTCACAAAACTAAAACATTCACACATTTTACACACTTTTCAGTAAACTCATATGCAAACTATTTTCAAATCAAACAACACCTGTCCAAGCTTAGATGTATGGGTGTACATCCTTTTTTTACCATTTTTATTAAGAGGAAAAAATTTCATGGCTTCCTTTTTGTTTTCCTAAATAAAAAATAGCCATCAGAGGAGATGGCAAATCCCCCGACCGAAGACCCCCATGGGCCTTGGTAAAAAGGGTGCACTTCAAAACACATATTAGTAACATGTCGTCGTTCTTTTATGCTTCTGATTGACATTAACTGTTAACAGATGCATGATTATCTAACACTCAGACTAAAACAGTATGCTTGACTGCTAAAAAGAGGTAATATCTCAAACAGCCACCATATACACAAATGTATAGCATACGATACATTCAACTTTCAAAATGTGTGAATAACTTCTAAAGTACAAGCCCTACAAATCTAATTTTGAGCTCTCTAGTAAGTGAATTTGGACAAAGAATCCAAATCTGGAAAAAATTTTTTTTTTTTTTTTTTTTTTGGGGGGGGGGGGGGGGGGGGGGGTGCGGGAGGGGTCACGGGAATGTGAAGGGGTAAGAGAGAGTTAGGAACACTGATAAGATATCACAGCATGATCATCAATATTCTAAAAGGTACACGGTTATTCAAATTCTGGAGCTGGCCAGGGTTATACAGTTATGGAGCAGAGACTCAAACAGCAGCTCAAACTACCAAAGGGAAATAATTCACGGAGTCTAAAAGCAAGAGTTATCATTCATGTATGAGACAAATTGTCATGACCTGTTCTGCAAATCTGTGAAGTATCATGAAAATACTTCAAAAGGTATTCAAGCTATGGAGCGGACACCTAAAATCATCAAAGGGAAATAACTCCAAAAGTAAGAAAGCAAGAGTTGTCATTCTTATTCGCGACACATCATCATGACCAGTTCTACATATCTGTGAAGTATCATGAAAATATTCCAAAAAGTATTCAAGTTATAGAGCGGACACGAAATGAGACCTAAAACCATCAAGGGGAAATAACTCAAAAAGTAAGAAAGCAGGAGTTGTCATTCTTGTTCGCGACACATCGTCATGACCTGTTCTACATATCTGTGAAGTATCATGAAAATATTCCAAAAGGTATTCAAGTTATAGAGCGGACACGAAATCATACCTAAAATGATCAAGGGGAAATAACTCAAAAAGTAAGAAAGCAAGAGTTGTCATTCTTTTTCGCGACACACAGTCATGATCTGTTCTACATATCTGTGAAGTATCATGAGAATATTCCAAAGGGTATTCTAGTTATAGAGCGGACACGAATCTGCCAAAAAATCACACCTAAAACTATCAAGGGGAAATAACTCAAAAAGTAAGAAAGCAAGAGTTGTCATTCTTGTTCGCGACACATCATCATGACCTGTTCTACATATCTGTGAAGTATCATGAAAATATTCCAAAGGGTATTCAAGTTACAGAGCGGACACGAATCTGCCAAAAAATCACCAAAGGGGAGATAATTCAAAAAGTAAGAAAGCAAGAGTTGTCATTCTTGTTCGCGACACATCGTCATGACCTGTTCTACATAACTGTGAAGTATCATGAAAATATTCCAAAGGGTATTCAAGATATAGAGCGGACAAGAAAGTGTTTACGGACGGATGGACGGACAGACGGACGGACGGACGGACAGACGCCAGGCTCATCGCTATATCCCCCGAACCTTTCGGTCGGGGGATAAAAAGGGTGCACTTCAAACCACATATTAGTAATATATTGTCGTTCTTTTATGCTTCTGATTGACATTAACTGTTAACAGATGCATGATTATCTAACACTCAGACTAAAACAGTATGCTTGACTGCTAAAAAGAAGTAATATCTCAAACAGCCACCATATACACAAATGTATAGCATACGTTTCATTCAACTTTCAAAATGTGTGAATAACTTCTAAAGTACAAGCCCTACAAATCTAATTTTGAGCTCTCTAGTAAGTGAATTTGGACAAAGAATCCAAATCTGGATTTTTTTTTTTTTTTTTTTTTTTTTGGGGGGGGGGGGGGGGGGGGGGGGGGGTGCGGGAGGGGTCACAAGAATGTGGAGGGGTAAGAGAGAGTTAGGAACACTGATAAGATATCACAGCATGATCATCAATATTCTAAAAGGTACACGGTTATTCAAATTCTGGAGCTGGCCAGGGTTATACAGTTATGGAGCAGAGACTCAAACAGCAGCTCAAACTACCAAAGGGAAATAATTCACGGAGTCTAAAAGCAAGAGTTATCATTCATGTATGAGACAAATTGTCATGACCTGTTCTGCAAATCTGTGAAGTATCATGAAAATACTTCAAAAGGTATTCAAGCTATGGAGCGGACACCTAAAATCATCAAAGGGAAATAACTCCAAAAGTAAGAAAGCAAGAGTTGTCATTCTTATTCGCGACACATCATCATGACCAGTTCTACATATCTGTGAAGTATCATGAAAATATTCCAAAAACTATTCAAGTTATAGAGCGGACACGAAATGAGACCTAAAACCATCAAGGGGAAATAACTCAAAAAGTAAGAAAGCAGGAGTTGTCATTCTTGTTCGCGACACATCGTCATGACCTGTTCTACATATCTGTGAAGTATCATGAAAATATTCCAAAAGGTATTCAAGTTATAGAGCGGACACGAAATCATACCTAAAATGATCAAGGGGAAATAACTCAAAAAGTAAGAAAACAAGAGTTGTCATTCTTGTTCGCGACACACCGTCATGACCTGTTCTACACATCTGTAAAGTATCATGAAAATATTCCAAAGGGTATTCTAGTTATAGAGCGGACACGAATCTGCCAAAAAATCACACCTAAAACTATCAAGGGGAAATAACTCAAAAAGTAAGAAAGCAAGAGTTGTCATTCTTGTTCGCGACACATCGTCATGACCTGTTCTATATTTCTGTGAAGTATCATGAAAATATTCCAAAGGGTATTCATGTTGCAGAGCGGACACGAATCTGCCAAAAAATCACCAAAGGGGAGATAATTCAAAAAGTACAATAGCAAGAGTTACCATTCTTGTACGCGACACATCGTCATGACCTGTTCTACATAACTGTGAAGTATCATGAAAATATTCCAAAGGGTATTCAAGATATAGAGCGGACAAGAAAGTGTTTACGGACGGACGGACAGACGGGCAGACGGACGGACGGACGGACGCCAGGCTCATCGCTATATCCCCCGAACCTTTCGGTCGGGGGATAAAAAGCTGTTCCAAAAGGGGCAATACTCTTAAAGGAAAGAATCTGCTCCTAAATGAGCAAATTTTTTCCTTTAAGAATTGACCCATTGAGAATGGAGCCCAAAGTAAACTGAAGAGTTGCTTCCCCTGAAAGCATCTCCAGTCACTAAAAACACATAATATACTTACAAGTTCTTCTTGAATCTGTTTTGATCTTCTTCTCATTTGAGCTTTCTGTTGTCTCAGCAGCACACGACTGTAACAGATACAAATTCATTTAAACAGGAAAATTATTAACTAATATTTACATTATCAGTGCAGAGCTCACTGTTAACCCAATTAAGTGATGTGGGAGTCAATGTTTTTACAAGTCAATAATTACATTGTGTCACGCACTTCAGAGTGACAGCTCATCTCACTAACTAGCACGTGAAATCTACAACATGCCATATACTTGAATGGCTAGTAAACATTGAGTGACAGCTCGCTAAGCCTACTTGCACGTGCAATCTACAGCTTGAGACGGAATTTACTGGTAGGCAGTGACAATGCAGCTGTTCCAAACTATTGCAAAATTCGGCCGATAATGTTTTTAAAACGATTCTTATATATGTATTTCTTATTTTTGTTTATTTTTTTTTATTGATCAAAAGCATCGTTTAATAATATAAATGTAAGGATTGAATGTTATTTTTAAACGTATACTGAAGTATAAACTACATCGGGTCCCGAGCAAAGTTTACGTAAACCCCTTCGGGGTTCACTTACTTTGCTCGTGACCCGATGTAGTTTATACTTCAGTAAACGTTAAAAAAATAACATTCATTTCTTAAATAGCACATTCAGTACAAAGAGAGCCCAGGTAGCTCAGAAAATTAAGCTCTGGCCTACCGATCAAGCGGTCCTGGGTTTGAGCCCCGCTGGAGGCAGGAATCTTTCTAACCTTAAACATGGGGTTCCATTGCACATAGCCTTTCATTATCACCCTCCCTATCATCCTGATATGACTGAAATACTGTTGGAAAGGACATAAAATTGCAAGTCATCCATCCATCATTTAGTACATAACTATTACCCGTAAGGTAAGTACAGTCAACTCTCGATATCTCAAATAGTGATATCTCTAAGAACCCCTTATATCAAAGAATAGAGTTTGGTAACACTTCCCATCTTTATTTACATTTCAACCCCTGTTATATCAATCTACTGATATCTCAGTAGATATCAGTAGTTGAAGGGGATTCCCCACAACTATGAACTTTGCTCTGGAGGAACAGTTTGAAAAAGACTTTTCCTCCAGAGCAAATTTCATTGTTGTAGAGAATCTTCTTTGTAGAAATTTAGCCTTAGCAACAGCATAGCAACGACAAAGCAATGACTTAAGTGGTTTTATAAATACGGCCCCTGATATAGAATAATGTCATAAATCAAGACGCCACAACTTTAACTAAGCAGTTTTATTACAGTTATAATTGAATCAAAAGAAATAATTTTTTCGGTGAAATATTTCATCTGACAGTTGGTCGTAAAACACTTTCATTGCCTTTAAAAGGCTGTTTGTTGCATTCTATAGCAGATGCATAGTAAGATCAATTAACATATTTCAGGACATTTTGAGAAGAAAAATTCCCTGGTCTTATATAAACAAATAGTATGACAAAATACTCCAATAAAAATCTGAAGATGCAGAAGTCCAATACAAAACAACCAAGGACTCAGAGCTCTAGATAAGAGGGAGTATTTGATGATAATTAGGGATAATATTTGTTAATTCTGCATAAAAACATATGTTGTGACCCCTCATCTGAACCATCTCAACAAGACAGTTCAGATGAGGGGTCACAACATATGGTTTCACTGAGAAATAAAAAAAATTATCCCTCAATTATCATCAAATCCCCCTCTTATCTAGAGCTCTGCAAGGTGCCAAAATAAACTTAGCAAATATAGTACCCAAAGTCTTGTTTCTTTCTCTGTTCTTCCATCTGTTTTCTTTGTTCTTCTAGATCTTCCATCTCCCACTGTTCTCTCTCTAATTCTTCTTGTTCTTTCTTCAACATTTCAGCCTAAAATGAGCAGTAAAGATTTGAAACAATGTT
The DNA here is from genome assembly GCA_963989385.1 of Ctena decussata. NCBI lineage: Eukaryota > Metazoa > Mollusca > Bivalvia > Lucinida > Lucinidae > Ctena > Ctena decussata. The sequence continues at coordinate 8,167,639 of OZ022511.1, read as the reverse complement.
TCTGTGTTTTTTAAGGACAAGGTTGCCACTGCTCAGCTTCAAACTCCCTGAATATACATATATTTTGGAGCCATGTGTCTGATATTTTTTAATGCCCATTTCTATAAAGATATGATTAAAATCATCTAGCAAATGCTATTTTTAACCCATTACTGTCTAACATTCTGTTAGAGGGTCCTTGGCAAACAGTGTAGACCCTTGTCAGATGCCACAAAATGTGGCATCTGATCAGGGCCTTCACTGTTTGCATAACATACAAGAATTTGTCAAAAATAAAAATTATTATTACAATCAAACCTGACAACCCAAATACTGGAAATGGACATGTCCAATCTATGAGCTAGATGATTCCACTAGGCACTAATGGGTTCAATAATAATGCAACATCTTTTTTTGTGGAGAAAAAAAATCAAATTACATTAAAAAATTCAAAGCACTGGGATGGATAGGTCTGCACTAACAGTGCACACTGGAGGTCCACAGTGTTTGCCGTACAATCTGCCTCTTTTGAAATCATTATTGCACTGTAAAAGCAAAAACCAAAATGTTCCATTTTCAGAGCAATTATTAAAGTAATTATTTTGGGTGTCCCAAATTTCGTAATTTTTACGCTATCTCCATAATTATAATCATCAAATATTCCCTTAATCTGCAGCCTTAATATATTATTCAAAACCACTCACTTCTATCTCTCTAGCTTTCAACTCCACCATTTGTTCCTTGAGCATATCTTTAAATTTCTTTTCCTCTGCAACTTTTTCTTCCATTTTCTGTCTATCCCTGGCCATAGCCTCTAATCTCTCTTCTTCTAGTTGTCTCTCATATTCTTCCTTCTCTTTTCTAGCAGATTCAAGTCTCTGTAAAAGGCAAGAACTTAACGTACCAAAATACAAAAGTACAATAGCAGTTCTAATGTGCTGACTGATGATATAACACCACCCTGATTGGACAATGTCTGAAATTTGCAGCAGTATATTCTGTGATATACCGTTGGAAACCTGACAACAATATGAAACATAATCTCTCATTGGTTGACGTCTGGTTTAATGTTGTTGAAAGCACTTTATAGTATGAAATAGTCTACTTTCAAAGGTGAAAATGCGATAAAAAGCACAAGAATGGGTATAACTGTATTGAGAGTTGTCAGTTAATGAGGTAAATTGTCCGTTTTATGGTCGCACATTGTGTTTTAAGGCTACCTTTGCATCACAAAAGAACTAAAACTGCGACCATTAAACCAATAATTTACCTCGCAAAATGACAATTTTGAGAAGTTATCCCTTTTGTATGTATTGCATCAGATAAATTCTTATCCTACTATCTGACATAGTGAATGCTACCATCTTTCAACTCGGGCCAGCTTTTTGTATCTATCAGAAAATGTTAGAAAACTTTGGGCTTGCACAGCTGGATCGGCTTGCACAGCTGGATCAGACTGTTGTTCTTAGCTTGGTCTACACTGTTAACTTTAGTTTATTGAAATATGTATTTTCATGGTAAAGAGCTCAGTGGGGTGCTGAGGATAATTCTGAGATAGTTTTTCTTATATCTCAATGAAAACATACTTTGTGATCTCTCATTAGAACCGTCTCACAGAGATGGTTCTAATGTGGGTCACAGCGTATGCTTTTACACAGAATTATGGAATCTTAGCCCTTCATTATCCCAGTTACTCCTTTCTATCTGGAACACTGAACTGGTAACTATGATGTACAGTCTTTGTATCTATTGTTTATACAAACAGGAAAAGCATATGTCCAGGCTGTCCTGAATGTAGTCTCTTCACACAAGCTCTAAAGCATCTTTTCCCATGAAACAACCTGTTTATAACTTACCTCTTTTTTCTCCCCCACTTGCCCAGACCAGCCTTCAATCACATGGTCTTTCATCATCTCTGATTCAATCTGAAATTGTTTAAGGTGAATGAATATACTTTCTGGGGGAACAACTCTGCATTTTTTTTAATTTCTGTCTCCCTTCTTTATTGGGGTCAACTATGAAAGCAAAGAATTTGGTCCACCAGGAGCAAGTTCTTTCAGAGCTCACCCTTTTGGGAAGGTTTTGTAGTCCAGGGAAGCAAACAAGAAGTCACAAAAGTGTTCTCCCTTTCAAGTAATTATGGAATAAACATGGAGGTGTACTCATACACCTTAAATAATCTAGACTATCATATCAAGAACAACTTTCTTAAGAGCTTTGGATAAAAAGAATATTTTTGTAACTTATCAGATTGTTTTTCCTACCAATCCATTCATAAAACTTAATGTTTTGAATGACAGGCTCCGCAATACGTCAGAGCAAGGGTAGCCCCTCTTTTTAGAATGATTTTGTTATCCAATGAAGCAAACAGGAAGTCACAAAATTTGTCTCTCTTTTGAAAAATGGCCAAGAACATGGCCGTATAGGCTACACCTTAAGCCATATTCATACAGTAAATCTGCATTAGTGGGAATGAATTAGTCTGGACTTCTCACATTTTAAATAACCTATGATTCACAGCTGTTCCTGCAAAAGCGAAGTTTTGACCAGAATGTGTGACTACACAGGTTGATGAGCCGTCCCTGTTTGTGCATACAGCATGACATCATATTTGAGCCACTACCCGACATAACCAACGAAGTGGTTGTACGCCCCACAAAGACTCAGATCAGCCTGGGCATCTGCCAAGTCTGATCAGACTCTTCGCTAAGCACTTAAATGGTAGCTAAGGGCCTAAGCTACCTCCATGTGGACAGCGAAGACTCTGATCAGACTGGATGGATGCCCAGGCTGATCTAAGTCTGTGCTGGGCGCACAACCACTTTGTTGGTTTTCTTGTGTTGTGGCTCATTTAAGGAAGCTGCTTATATGAATTCTTTAAAATGTTTGTATGTAACAACAGCTTTTAGTTTGTCTGTAACATACTTTTCGTAAATCAGGATTATTCTGTCGCCAGTGTTCATAAAGTTTCTCTTCTGCCAACTGAAATTAAAAGTGCATAGGACAATTAAAACAACTAATTATTCAAACAATTATTGGAAAATTATAAACCCTTCATTTGACAAACATGGTAAAAATTATTTTTTTGATTCTAAGAACTTTCATCTTTCCATTTCTCCATAAAAATGCAAATCAAAGTAAAATTGCAGAAAATTTATGATTCCTGAATAATATTTTTGCCCAAAATGAAGAAACATCTGTTGTATATTCTGAAAAACTGTTAGCTAACATAATATCTGTACTTGGAACCAAAATCTAGCTACATTGGTCATTTTGATATTAGGGCATTTTGACAGATATGCTTTCAAATCCAGGGTCCTATAATTTTCTCAAAAATTACCAAGCATGTGTATGTAGACACAGACATGGAAATCTCACAAAACGCATGTCAAAGACTACAAAATCAACTACAGTAGTTTGTCAAATCAGAACAGCTGAAGGACTGATGAGCCTGATGATAGTCAAAGCTTTACCCTAGTGCTCCAGATAAGAGGGGGTTACAATGATAATATAGGGATAATTTTCCATTTTTCTCCATTAAAAACATGTTACGATCCCTCATTAGAACTTTCTTGTCGACACAATTCTACTGCTTGGTCACAACATATATTTTCATTGAGACATTAGAAAAATCATCTCAGAATTATCCTCAAAACCATACCTTATCTGGAGCTCTGCTAACTCTGAAACTTACATTCTTTCTTTTCTCTTCTCTGGCACTTCTGAGATTTTCTGTCCTGTCTTTCATGTCTACCATTCTCAGATGATTATCTTTTGATAAACCCCGTAACTCAGCCTGAAATACCAATGATCCGCAACATGACAAGACCGACAAAGTGGATTGTGCGCCCAGCTAAGCCTCAGATCAGCCTGGGCATCTGCCCAGTCTGATCAGAGGCTTTGCTGTCTGCCTGGAGGTAGCTTAGACCCTTAGCTATCCTTAAGCAAACAGCAAAGAGTCTGATCAGACTGGGTGGTTGCCCAAGCTGACCTGAGTCTTAGCTGGGAGCACATATCACTTTGTTAGTTTTGTCGTGTCGCACGGCTCCTTAATGTCATCAGTCAAACCTATAGAAATTCTAACATAAACTTGTGTTACTATACAATAATTCAGGTTCAGACAACCATTTCAAGCCTAAATATGTATGAGTACTGGTATACCTACACGTTTTCCACCATCCTGACAAAGGGGAACAACTTTTGTTACTTCCTGTTTGCTTCCCTGAAGGACAAAGCACTTCCAAAATGGGATCTACTCTTAAAAGAAAGAATTTGCCAGAGGAGCAACTTCAGTGTTCTCCCCAGAAATTTCAGAAGGCATGTCGCTTTTAGCACAAAAGTCAGATTTTGGCTTGTTGATGTATTTTTAAAACTCTTAATATAGCAATCTTTTGTCAAAATTAGCCGAAATTTACATTATAAATAATTTAATGATGATCCTTAATGCATTTAAAACAACTTTACTGGCTAAAAATGAAAATAAAAGCACTTTAATAAATTTTCATTGGAAATTAAGGCATGTTGCAAAGGCAATTTGAAAAGGAAGACATGTTGCAAGGGACATGCCTTAATGGTCTGGGGAGATCCTGAACTTGTTTCCTTTCAGAGTGGAGCCCCATGGAGAAGGGAGGTAAAACTGAAAATGGCAGAGTTAATTCCCCTGAAAGTGTTTTCCATTTATCTTTAGCATAGTGATAATACGATGTATATGGACAACCTAACATGGACTTTTATTTAAAAATGGATGCAGAAACTATACTTTGCAGAAGTAGCAGCGGAATGGACAGGACTGAGTGGCCATTTCAGTGATTCAGTTGGTCTCAACTAACAATATAAAATACATATGAGCCACAACATGACCAAACCAACAAAGTGGAATGTGCATCCAGCAAGGACTCAGATCAGCTTGGCATTTGCCCAGTCTGATCAGAGTCTTCGCTGTGCACTTCAAGGGTAGCTAAGGGCCTAAGATTCTCCATATAGACAGCAAAGACTCTGATCAGACTGGGCAGATGCCCAGGCTGATCTGAGTCTTTGCTTGGCACACATGCCACTTTGTTGTGACTCATTTACTTCTTTTTATTCAAGCTGAAAGTCAGTAAACTCACAATATTTATGCCCTTCTTTACAATCCTTTTACTGTAAAGCTAAATGGTTTAACTTACTTCATATTGATCCCTTTCTTCTCTCAGCATCTGAGATAGTTTGTACCTCCTTCTCTGAAGATTCTTCTTTTTATCTTCTTTCTCTTTTTCTCTTCTGTATGCACTCAGACTAAATAGAAGAAAACACTGATCATTTTCAGTAATGGCTTTTTCCCTATCTGAATTCATGTAAGTTCACTTCCCTGGATGACAAAGCCCTTAAAAAATGGGGCTGACTCTTAAAGAAAAGAATTTGCTCACCCAGAATTTACTCTTAAAGGAAAAATTTACTCTGAAAGGAAAGAATCTGCTTCTCTAGGGACTCTTAAAGAAAAGATTTTGCTCAACTTGGAGCAAATTCTTTCCTTTAGACCTAAATTAACAAGAGGCCCAAATGGGCCTGATATCGCTCACCTGGCTATTATGCAACGGGACCATTCTGATACAAAATTGGTCCAATTCCACTGAGATTTTCTTATTTTCACATTTTGCTACTTTTAGTAACAGAGGCCAGCTTGCCTGGTCTTTATTTATTTACTTTTGAAACACCTCAATGCAAGAATCATTTTGCCACAAATTTCATCAAAATCCATCCAGGGGCTACTGAGATATTGCCAGTTTCATGTTTAGTGCTATTTTTAGTAACGGCAGATGGCGGCCATCTTGGATTGCCAAAATGCAAAAAAACGAAAAGCCTTCATGCAAGGACCATTTTGACACAAATTTGGTCTATTTCCATAGTAATTTTCCAATTTTCACATTTTGCTATTTTAAGTAACACAGGCCAACTTGACGTATCTATATTTGTTAATTTTTGAAACACCTCAAAGCAAGAATCATTTTGCCACAAATTTCATCTAAATCCATTCAGCGGTTACTGAGATATATTCATTTTCATGTTTTGTGCTATTTTTAGTAACGGCAAATGGCGGCCATCTTGGAATGCCAAAATGGAAAAAATCGAAAAAGCTTAATGAAAGGAACATTCTGACACAAAATTAGCCCAATTCCATTGACATTTTCTAATTTTCACATTTTTCTATTTTTAGTAACAGAGGCCAATATGACTGGTCTACAGTTAGATATTTTTTAAACATCTCAATGCAAGAATCATTTTGACACAAATTTCATCAAAATCCATTCATCGGTTACTGAGATATTGTCATTTTCATGTTTTGTGCTATTTTTAGTAACAGCAGATGGTGGCCATCTTGGAATGCCAAATTGCAATTAATCGAAACGACTTCATGCAAGGAACATTCTGACACATAATTGGTCCAATTCCATTCAAGGGTTCTTGAGTAACTGTCATTTTTATGTTTGTGCTATTTTTAGTAACACCAGATGGCAGCAATCTTGGAATGACAAATTGCAATTACTCGAAATGGCTTAATGCAAGGAACATTCTGACACAAAATTGGTCCAATTCCATTCGAGGGTTCTTGAGTAATTGTCATTTTTATGTTTGTGCTATTTTTAGTAACACCAGATGGCGGCCATCTTGGAATGCCAAATTGCAATTAATCGAAACGACTTAATGCAAGGAACATTCTGACACAAAATTGGTCCAATTCCATTCAAGGGTTCTTGAGTAATTGTCATTTTTATGTTTGTGCTATTTTTAGTAACACCAGATGGCTGCCATCTTGGAATGCCAAATTGCAATTAATCGAAACGGCTTCATGCAAGGAACAATCTGAAACAAAATTGGTCCAATTCCATTCAAGGGTTCTTGAGTAATTGTCATTTTTATGTTTGTGCTATTTTTAGTAACGGCCCCCATGGTGGCCATCTTGGATAGTCAACTGGCACAAAATTGAAATAATTCCATTCAAGAACCATTTTTGACCAAATCTGGTCAGAATTGGTTGCAGTTTCTTGAGATATTGACATTTGAGCAAAATCGGTCTTGTAAACGCTAAGTAGGTCACTGTGACCTAATTCCGCTATAGATTTTTTTTATTTTTACAATGTTTAATACCAAGGCCCCATTTATGTTCCATGCAAACTTTCAACCAAATATACCAAACGGTTCTGGAGAAGAAGTTGATTTTGTTGTTTTTGCTATTTTTAGTAACGGCGGCCATCTTGGATTCTTGACCTGACCCAATTTTACAATTTTGAAACCCTGCAGTCTGGTCATGCTCCATGTGAAATTTGAGATCCATGGGTTCAGTGGTTTTAGAGAAGAAGTTGTTTGAATTTGTTTAAATAGGTCCTTTTTTGACATTGGCATTTGAGCAAAATTACACTCATAAACAGAAAGTAGGTCACTGTGACAAAACTCCGCTACAGATTTTTTTCATTTTTACAATTTTGAATACCAAGGTTTTACTGATGTTCCATGCCAAAATTCAGACAAATATACCCAGTGGTTCTGGAGAAGAAGTTTATTTTGTTGTTTTTGCTATTTTTAGTAATGGCGGCCATCTTGGATTTTCAACCTGACCCAATTTTACAATTCTGAGACCCTGGAGTCAGGTCATGCTCCATGTGAAATTTGAGAACCATGGGACCAGTAGTTTTACAGAAGAAGATGTTTGAATATTTGTTTTTAGGTGTTGACGGACACATTGTGTGACGACGCACGACGCACGCCGGACGCATTGGTATGACAATAGCTCACTATGGCCCTTCGGGCCAGGTGAGCTAAAAATTATGGGTTTGCTGTTTCCTACCTACCAAGCAATTTACCCCCCTACCCTAAAAATTTTATGGCCTCAGAATTAAGATTTTTTTTTTTTTTTTTTTTTTTGCTTTTCATTTCTGCCTACTAAGCAATATGCCTTTATTTTATGTTTCATCTCTAACTCTTGTATAAATGATGATTTCTGCATCTTTTTCTGACACTATTTGACTAAAAACTATTAGAAAAAGCTTGTAATCTGGGTATCCAATACAACTTGTTCATTAAAAAAAATGCTACCTACCTACCCAACTCTAAAACCTCCCAGTAAGGAGTGACAAACCAAGTACTTTTTAAGCATGGCCTTAAGAGTCAACCTTTAACTGAGGAGGAAGGCAAACAAGGGCTTCGCAAGCGGCGCATAATACGCCCATTTAAATGTCATAAAGGAGTTACAGAATGAACAAGACTGTTTACAAACGGATAGACAGACAGACAAACAGAGGCAACCACTCTATAATAAATGAATTCAGCATTATATTTAAATATTCAACATTAGTATATCAAGTCAAGAGAGATAAACTAAATATACTAGATATACCCATCCTGGTTGTATTACATTCCCTTGGCATCACTACAATATTTTAAACAGTTGAAATGTTACAGAGTAAACAGGATATGTATGCAAGGGCAGGTAATTCAGTAAGTAAGCCAGAGTTGTGGTTCTTGCTCAGGATACATTGCCTCATTATTATACACCTACAAAGTTTCATTCTAATATTTCAAAAGTTTAAGGAGATATGGAGTGAATGAGAAACGCCTAAAATATACTAATCAAAGGGAGGTTACTCCAAAACTGACAAAGGGGGAGCAACCATTCTTATATGTGACACACTGTCTAGTGATCATGCACATTGTTATAAAGTTTCATCATGATATTCCAAACGGTTACCAAGTTAAGGTATGCACAAAGTTAGTATACACAAAAATAGTAAACAAGAACTAATGAAAGGGATGTAACTCTAAAATGAAGAAAGGGAGAGCAGCCATTGTTGTATGCGACACATCATTGGGTCTTCATACACATTGCTATGAAGTTTCATTAAGTTATCCCAAACGGTTATCTAGTTATGGCGCGCACAAGACTTGCAGGGAAAAAATTAATCAAAGGGGCATAACTTGGAAACTAAGGAAGGGGGAGCAACCACTTCTGTACGCGACACGTTCCCCCAACCTAGTACATATTCCTACAACATATCATAAATATATCCCACACAGTTAATGAGTTATGGTGCACACAAGAATGTTTACGGACAGACGGAGGGACAGACAGACGGACGGACGGACAGCGCCATGACATAATACGTCCGTTTTTTCAAAACGGGCGTATAAAAATATAATGGCGAAGTTGCTTGCCCTGAAAGTGTACTCATTCACCTTAATGCTCTTGTTCTACCCTCTTACTAACTGACTGATTTATATTGGTTGAAAATGGCATACTGCAGGATTTTTTACAGGATGATGCTTACCAGTGTTCTTAAGCAAACAGTGTAGACCAAGATCATGTCAACAGTTTCAGAGCCCTAGATAGGAGGGAGTATTTAGTGATAATTAGGGATAATTTTCTTTCATTCTGGATAAAAACATATGTTGTGACCCCTCATTTGAACCATCTCAACGAGACGATTCAGATGAGGGGTCACAACATATGGTTTCAATGAGAAATAAAGAAAATTATCCCTCAGTTATCATCAGATACCCCTCTTATCTAGAGCTTTGAGTTTCATGAACAAAAACAGTCCATTTTATAACAAGCAAAAAGGAAGTCACTAAAGTTGTTCAACTTAGTTACACATGGCGGAAAACCATAATGATGTACCTATTAACCTAAGCGCTGGCCTGCTAAGCTAGTGGCTTGACTTGAAATCCCTCTGGAAGCTAAATTTTTTCCAACCATAAACAGGCACCATTACATACAGCCTTTCATTATCACCCCTCCATCAACTTGATATGACTGAAATACTGTTGAACGGGCAGAAAAAGCATGTCATACATCAATCTGTATGTCAACAATTGATGGATCCTTAATAATGAATGAAGACTATGGTCAGACTGCATGATGGCAAAGGCTAATCTGAGTCTTCACTGCTAAAGAACTTTAGACCCTTGTCTCACAAGATGGATCTAGATTTTTGGGATCTAGTTTTGCCAGAGAAGCCCCCTTAAAGCTGAATTACACCATGGTCCATTGATTTACATATTTGGGGTAATGCTGAGAGTGAAAAATGAAAATCCCTGTCTTATCACAAATATGTAAGGCATTTCATAAGAGGAACCACAAAAGGAATGAGCCGGGACACAACAAAACCAACAAAGTGACATGTGCACCCAGCAAAGACTCAGATCAGTCTGAGCATCTGTCCAGTTTAATCAGAGTATTTGCTGTCTGCTTGGAAGCAGGTTAGACCCTTAGCTACCCTTCAAGCGCATAACGAAGACTGATCAGACTAGGCGGATGCCCGGGCTGATATGAGTCTTCAATGGGTGCACATTTCTCTTTGTTGGTTTTGTCCTGTCAAGGCTCAAATTTGGATAAACAATCCCATTTATTTGGCAACCAAATTCTTACCTGCCCTGTAGAGACTGGTCTGACTCCCAAGCTCTCTGTTTCGTCATCTCAATATCATTCTTGTTGAAATAGTTGGCAGTATTTGACCACCTCTCTCTGAAGTCAGTATCTGTGTTTCTTCTTCTGACAATAGCTTGTTCATAGAGATTTTTCCTGGTTGTCCAGTAACAAGGGACAGTTGGTAGTGCCATTGTCTGATAAATTAATCTGCAAAAGAGAGAGCACTGTGTCATATTAAAGTGTTCATATGAGCTGCAACATGACAAAACCAACAAAGTGGCAACCGCCCAGTCTGATCAGACTCTTTGCTGCATGATTAAAGGGTGGCTAAAAGTCTAAGCTAGCTGGACAGCGGAAACTTATCAGTCTGGATGAACATGCCCAGGCTGATCCGAGTCTTTGGTTTTGTCATGTTGCGGCTCATATTACAAATAATGAGGCAAAGTCTTAGGTGATGGAAAGTAGGCAGTGGTCGAAACCATTACACCCTACAGGTTGTGCATCCCTTTTATTCAACTGGTAAATGCCATGCTGTCTATATACATATAAACAATGTGTGAAGACTTTTAAAGTGCTGACTGAGGGTGGATCTAAAGCCAGCCTTTTAATATGGCATTTCTGATTGCAAGTGGACATGTGTCAATGTTAAGATACAATAGTTGCTACCGATAATATGATAATATGTACACTATTATTTCTAGAAGTAGACATCTGATGGGACTCCCAACTTGGAATTATCAGACTTTACCAGGGTTCGAGGTTATAAAACTTGAGAATAATCTCATACTCAAAATAAAGCACACTGATCGGTTGCTTCCAAGCATGTGCTCGGAAGCAGCCAATAAGTGTGCTTTATTTTGAGTTTGAGAATGTACTCAAGCTTCATAGCCCCGGGGCCTGGCTACAAGTTCTCACCATCTTACACATCACAGAGAGTTAACCAAATTAACTGGGTCAAGTGGTTACAAAAGGCACAGTTTCACTGTTCATTTGCAGAGGGTGAAATTCCCCTTTGGTGTCGTGTGCAGGATGTGGAATTTTGATTGTATTAGTTTCTTATCAATGCCCCATTCCACTACTTTACTTCTTTGTATGATTGGAGATAGTGGTTTAAAAATGTAAAAGTCCTACTGTTCGTGTTTTTGTCATAAAAAGGCTGGCCTATCTCAAATGCTGTCGGCCATTTTTGAATTAGTCATATATAGATAGCATAGACTGATGTGGCTCACCATTACTGAATTCAACAACCTGAGCGACATAAAATATCTCAATTTCAAAGAAGTTTGCAAATTGTTTCAATTATTCAAATTCCAATGATAGGTAATAAAACAGATTATTTACAAAACAACATTGGAAAAAAACTCACCGATCACCAAGTGAAATGATAAGTATTTTCTGCAATTATCTTGTTCCTTGTGTAATCGCATTCTATGACAAACAAATAATAATCATTATCATGCATGCACTATCAGCAAAGATCCATCTGCAGTCTTTTTTGGCCACATGCATTGGACAAACTTCAGACACAAAAAAATTTTTATTGATTGGCTGAACCTGTCCAGTTAGATAGTTTATTCTTTTGTGGAGCTCATTATTATTTATTTGTTCTACTTGTGTCATTAAAATGATAAAGAAAATAAAGATTATTCCGATGGAGAAGCTGGCTGGCACGGATGAGGAATAATGTCGCTAAACAAAATGTTTGCTGACAGCCTGTAGGAGTTCATAGGCTTCCATTTACTGCTGACATTGTGTTAAGACTTCTGTGGAAATTATTTTCAGTGATAATGTGAGGGCTGTTAAATTGCTGAAAATATCATAGAGTATCTATACAGACAGTTCATATTGTTTGTTTTAATGATCATATCGCAATAAACCATTGTAACGGTTTTATCGCACATCCCTATAATTACAACGAATCAGTCATACAAAGACAAAATATGTGAATGATTTTCTGTTTTTAAGATCATGCACCAGTAGTTTATATTACCCAAAATCTATCAAAATCTTCTTTTAAGAATGAAGTCTGATTACTAGGGCTAAAGTATAGAACAGGATAAAGTAGTCCATAAACGTATTTATTGCGCGACGGAAAGGATGAGAAAGTGAGTCTGAAAAGAACATAGAATACAGAAAGAATAAAGTTGGATAAAAGGAACTATTTGTACAGGTGAAAATAATTGCACATCATGCAATTTAATAGATATTTTATATTTTATATTAGTGAAATAAGAGGTTCATTTGGTATTTTTAGTTGACAGGTAGAGCGGTTGACAGTTAAGGATTATGTGGACAGGTCGACAGTTTTAGGATAGTTGTGATTATAAGTTGACAGGTCGACAAGTACACAGGTTGACAGTTAAAAATAGAGAAATTGGTGGTAGACAGGTCAACAGGTTGACAGTCTATGAAAAGTTGTGATTTTAAATAGACAGGTCGACAAGTAGACAGGTTGACAGTTAGAAAATAGAGAAATTGGTGGTAGACATGTCAACAGTCTATGAAAAGTTGTGAATCGATGTCCACAAGTAGACAGTCACGCTATGTACAGGGCACATCAGGGATAAAGACTTATATAACAGGGGCACAGTCGCCCGCAGAACCTAAATCAACTGGTTTATCAGGTAACTGAGGTATAGGCGTGTCAGAACCAATATCAGTAAATTCACTGAGAATGTAAATATTTTTCTGTTACACATCATACATGAAATATTCCCGGTGCCTTTCGAAAAATAAATGAATAAGCAAATAAGTGAAACAAAGGTGCACTCACCCACATAGACAGGGATTCCATTAACTTTCAAATCCAGGAAGCCCCAGACTTCCTACCCCTAAAATTTGAAGTCCCACAGGAAAATCTAGGAAGTCCAACTTTTTTTCACGCAATGGCTGTCGAAAGTTATGGAGGAAATAAAGTACTGTTATATTACTCAGATTGCAGTTTGTTTTTTTATTTTATTTTATTTTTATCACCTTTAGTTTCAGAGCTGTAGTTACTAGTTAAGAGGATTATTCAGAGAATATTTTTTCTTATTTATCACCAAAAATGTATGCTAGAGGTACTCATTTCGCCTCGACCAGGCACATTTGTGAGTACCCATGACATATATTTTTGGTGAGAAAGAAGATAAATTATTCCAAGTCACCATCTAGAACCCTGTGTTTGTACACTTTCATATGGCTGCAGTATAGAGCTCTGCATCATCATGGCTGCAGTTTGCAGTACACTGCAGCCAAATTGTTCTGAAATGGTACTGAGACAGGAAATGAGATACCTTGATACAAAGGGCGAAATGTTATGATATGGGTGTTTTGAACTATACTTGGACTGGCAGATGTCACCATTAGCTTGTCTGAATTAGTGAATAATTCTGATTAAAGGATAAGATGCATTTTATAACTTGGTAATTTTATTTTAATTCCAGCTGACTAAAATGTAAAATCTGGCTAGGAATTTTAAGCCCTGCTGCCTGCTGGGCTCCATTTGGTATCCCAGAATGAAAATTATGATTACAACCATCAAAAATTATGCTTACAACCATCAAAATATGAGTAGTTAATGCACCAGTCATTTGCAACCACGGCCTCCCTGGGGCCGGGAATAGCGGGGATATTGACTTTTCATTCTGCAAAGCCCTGGTATACGCCCTGCACTGTGGGGACGTTTTTTATGTGAAATCCTTGGTAAAGGACTCCGCATACAGGGGATCATATAAGTATAACAAGAGTTGTCAGAAGACAACGAAGCGCGCCTAATGGGTGCCTGACTCTCAAGTTACAAAGTATCCTGACTCAAAACATTGTTAACATAGTTAACCAGGGGTGAATGTGGTAGCTAGTGCACAAATGAAGTTTGCATCAGAAGCTAGACTAAGTCAGTTGTTCCCCTTGGCATACAGGGCCGACTTGTATGCCACTATCTGGACACTTTGCTGACATTGAGGGTCGGGTCCACATGCACCAGACAGAGAGATACCAACTCAAGTCTAACTTATAATGCCTCATGGTGACAAACGGTGGTTCCTAGTATGGGTTTTCACACCACCTTTACCCATTACTAAGTCGGTCTGATGACACCTCCTTACCCTTTGCAGACTTCTCATGTTTCCTTTGGCCTCACCCCATAACCTCACCCCTAGCCTGAACCAGTTGTCAAAGCCTGGTCTCCATATAAACTATTTCATCTGTGATCATTATGTCCAGTTTCAAACTCTCCAGGACAAGTAATGGTACCAGACTTATGATTTTATTCCCATTTTGCAAGTGTTTAATATGACCTGTTATACATTCTGATCCCTGGCCCCACCCAGGGGAACTCTACCACAAAGTCAAAGATGTTGGTCTGGGTAAGTATCATACTACATCTAAACTTTGTAGCATATAGTTATAAAGTACCGAAGTTATGAGCTCGAAGAGAAATGCATATTTATATTGCATATTTATTAAATAAGGCAAAATCACTCAACCATGAATAAAGGTCAAGGACACAAGAGTGCATGGATGCTTTGCTGCTGCTGCAACCCAATGATCCAGGGAAGGTCCTGGCCAAATACGAAACAGGTAGTGATCTATAAAATTTATGAGGTCATTCGCAATGTCAGGCTGATCCGCTAGGCCTGGAATAATGTTAATTCATCAAATAGTGTTAGAGATATAAGGCAAAATCAGTAGACTGTGAATAAAGGTCAAGGGCACAGGAGTTAGCATGGATGCTTTGCAGCAGCTGTAATTGTAGGGATAAGTTTTTTGTCCAAGTATCAACTCTCTTTTCTCAAAGGTATTATGAAAATTGAAAATATTGCCTT
Organism: Ctena decussata; assembly: GCA_963989385.1. NCBI lineage: Eukaryota > Metazoa > Mollusca > Bivalvia > Lucinida > Lucinidae > Ctena > Ctena decussata. The sequence goes on along the minus strand of OZ022511.1, from coordinate 8,152,456 downwards.
CAAAACAGTGCCAAACAGCAAAGGCAATCAACCGTAACATATAGGTCAAGGACACACAATTGTGTGATCCTGCTGCTGCAGTCATATGGATGTATATATGTACCAAGTATGATGATTGTAGCTGCTATAGTTTGTAAGATACAGACTTGAACATCCAGCTAAACGCAATTGTTAACATTGGTTAACCTGGGGCCTGTTTCACAAAAATTAATCGTAAGATGAATCGTGCGATAATCGTACGTTTGGTCGTATGAGAATCGCACGATTCTCGCACGATCGTTTCATAAAAACATCGTACAACAGATAGTACGATTCTCGTAGGATTTTAGTTATACGATGGATCGCAGACGTGATGTGTATTAGCTTTGACAGACGTGTATTGGGTTTTATAAACACAAAAGTAGCGATTTGTAATACAACGCAATCATATCACAGAAAAAGGTCAACAGGACCTCCAATGAGGTTAAAGCCCTTCTCACTGAAGTAAGGAAGATGAATGGATGGATGGCTTGCGATTTTACGTCCTTTGTTTTAACTTCAAAACTAACTTTTGAAAATTGAAATTTTCTATAACCGTTTTTACAAATCCCCTATGACTAGGTTTGAAGCTCAACTTAGGGTAAAATTTCTTAAACCTAGTTTAAAGATTTATTGTGCATTTGGCGTGCCATACCGTTGAACACAAACATGCAGTCTATCACCTAATTAGGGGTTCAAACAGTCCTAAAACCTCCCATTTTCCATTTTCTTGTAAGATAAATTCTCTCTATTAGAACAAATGCTGCCGCCATGATTTTGAGAATAGTCTCTAATACATTGCAGGTAAATTATCCAGCAAGAATCGCACGATAATCGTACAGGAAAAACTTCACTCAAAATCACCCTTAGGTGATCTATCATAAATTTGGAATTTTGTTAATTGGCTGATTTGCTCAAAACTTGGTATATGCTTTTCAGAAAGACAGTAGATAAATGTAATCTATTCAAAAGTTAAGTATGAGTATGTTGTGCGATGAAAGAGGAGAAAAAGTGAAATTTACGACTGCCCTTTAGGTATCGTAGATTTGATCGTAAATTGAGTTCTACGACGACAATAGTGAAACCATGATTTTTTCATGAAAGCAATTTTTGGTCGTAAGATTCTCGTACGATCATCTTACGACGAATTTCAATCGTACGATTCGTTGTGAAATAGGCCCCTGATCACGGACGCCGACAAGGACGCTGACGGGTACGCTAACGCTGACACTAACACTGACGCTAACACTGACGCTAATGCTGACACTAACGCTAATGCATACTCAGACTACGACGCCGGGGGTATAGCATAAGCTCTCCTTTGCTTTGCAAAGGCGTGCTAAAAATCAATATTCTGACAATGTGTCGCGGTTAATTTTCGTTAAAAACAATCCATTAGTTATCCCACTGTTGTGGTGGGAATCAAAAGCCCGGCATATCCACAGCACTGCCAGGACACCTCTTAGGTAAAAACACTGCACTGAAGCCCTGCTATGCCCCTGCTATCCCCGGCCCCATGGGGGCCGTGGTTGCAAATGACTGGTGCATAATATGGTCTTACGAAACGCTTGCCGGACCATTAGTTACGTCCGAAATTGCGTTACTATACACACTTTCCATGCTCAGATTTGTCCTAAATTCTAACTGCTTTTTATTTTAGATAACAAATTACGATTTTTTTGGGACGCAAAGCGGAACTCTTCACTGTGATGGTCAGAAAGAAATTGCTCAACTCGTTAGATCAAAGTGACACCGACACTTTTTATCTTTTAATTTTGTTGAAAGAGGTAACCATAATGATCATGAAAGTGGGACAGAAGTGCCACTGTGGGGTATTGAGACAGAATGTGCGATATAAATTAACCCGAGTCGGACTAAAATACGACATATTGAAATTAAAAATTTCTTTTTCGGTAATAATGGATTGATTTAGTTTACAGTTGCACTTCTGTTTGGCGTCCTCATTTTTCGGCTAGTGCAAGAATTATTACAGTCAGACAGTGGTGATCCAGTTTTAACCTTCAAAGCAGCTACGAAGATCAAACAATTACATGAAACTGTCATTATCGGTCGCTTTAATTTACACCCCGCCATGTCATTTCTAAATGAGGGCGGAGCTTAGGCTTTGGTTGTAATGTAACACTTCCGATTGGACAATAGGCGGAGCTAAATACGTAGTCTCCTTTCTCACTGACAAGCGTCAGTCAACAGGTAAATCACATAGCCCATAGGACCCAGACGCATGTCAAATATAATACCGATAATATGTTTAATGAGGGATGATATAATTTCTGATAATTGGCATACGCCAGCACAATTGACTTGAAATTATCATGCGCCACTTGGCAAGAATTGGCGTACTTTTATGCGCTGAATATGGGCGGGTTTTATGACAGATTCGGACATCTGGGGTATCAATTTCGGCCATAGAAGTCCGTGGTACGTCTTTGATGTTCAATTTGGACGTACCGAGGCAATTTCATGGCGTAATTTACGCCGTACGTCCGCTTAACGGAAGCCCTGCATAGACAACATTGAAAATTTGCGAGAACTTGTAAAGACTAAAGTGTCAACCTGTCGGTGTGTGAATTTGTGCATTTACTTTGTGACATCTTTATTATCTGAGTACATTTGTCAAGTGCAGGGTGTGCATTGCAGGCGAAGTTGGGCGATAACTTCGCCTTGGGGCTCATAACTTCGCCCTGGGTTTCCCGAAAAGCGAAGTTCGAGTCGCCCTGTTTTTCTGGGTCGTAAGATCAATAATTCGTCAAAATGACTGGCGCCAGTATATCAAATTTCAACGCCAATTAACAAAGCCCCCTTTCACTTACCAGCGTTAATCCCATCACCGACCCTGATTGAGCTTTGATCTCGATAGGTGTTGCTGACATCAAGTCGGTAAAATTAACACCACGGCAAAGCCAGCGGTAGTACAGTTAAACCACTAAGTGACGAGCGATAGAGCTTTGATCACGCTACATTTTGCCGCCTTAATCAATATCCATCTGCTTTGGCAGCAGGTGTAAAGCGCATTCTGATCATGGTCTTTATTGATTTCTTATGTTATGGTATAAATTTTCCTATCTTTCAACCAGCGCGATAAGGAGCAGAGTAGATACCACATGACAGTTCTCACTTAGGCAGGCTTCTTTGAGTCCCTTGTATTCTTCGAGGTTCAGAATGATAATGCGGGCCGTGTAGACAAGTACAGGACAGCGCATCAGGTTATGATGTACATCGTTTATAGAATTTTGTGATTGCGAAAGTTCTTCGAACAGTGTAGCCCCGACGCCTGGCTGCACTTTTCGCAAATGCATTACCCGAGACTTACAATATTGTTTTGGGGATGAAGCGGCAAATGAACAATCTCAAGTCTAAAAAAAAAACAAAAAAAAAAAACCTGCAAAAATTGGCGACCAGTGCGAGTTATGCATTTTGATCAATGCAAACGCGATTACCGTGCGTAAAACCGGTAGTGCAATGGTTAAAGACGGTAACCATTACACTTTAATAGGTCAGACACGTTTGTTTAATCCCACTTGTTGATTTCAGCTTCAGATCAAAGGACGACGCCATCTGACACGTGCAACTCAATGTGTCAGATTGAACCGGGAGACGGGAGAAGGTATCTTAACCCAGACATACGCTGATATGTCATAGGGTATAGGTTAGGTATAATATACACTTGTACTGCCTTGCGGTACAAGCCAGCTTTTATAGCGACGTGGTAGAGTGCGAGACTTTAGATCGAAAGGTCCCGGGTTCGATCCTCGACCGGGGCATCGAGATTTTTTAAGAGTCCGTGACAAATGGCGCCCAACGTAAATGACCCACATGTGCATTAGAACTCCTTAAGTCTCATTTCCAGTGATTCTTGTTACTCCTGCGAATTCGAGGACGAATTCAATATGGAGGGGGAGAATGTCACAGGGTATAGGTTAGGTATAATATACACTTGTACGGCCTTGCGGTACAAGCAGGCTTTTATAGCGACATGGTAGAGTGCGAGACTTTAGATCGAAAGGTCCCGGGTTCGATCCTCGACCGGAGCATGGAGATTTTTTAAGAGTCCGTGACAGATAGCAAAGACTCGTATCAGCCTGCGCAATATTGTAATGCGATTGGTGTTTCCTGTCTGCTAATAAGGTCTTTGTGATATGAGCGTCACCGTTACCCAAGAAAAGCGAATGCTTCCGAAGAAGCCTGCACTCTTCGAATGTTCCATAAGATACATTTTATGTGGTGCGGGTCATGAGTTCACCGGACTTACCGTGCAGCGACTGTCAGCTGTGAGTTAAAATATTTTCTTTGTGTCTGGTAAAACAAGACCTTATGCCATCTGAAACTGAAGCTGATCAGTCTTCCTTTATAGATTTTTTACCGAGTTAGCTTTCATCAGACTTTGGGAGAGCGCATGCTAATCTGCGTCGTATGCACACGCCGATAAGTACCTTTTAAAAGTAGCCTTCGAAGTGGTGAGATCGCTTCCACGAGTTTGGCATTGTGGGTGTGCAAACGTCCAAACCAGCCTGTGCAGTCTTGTCCTAATGGTCAGATTTTGTTTCAATATACAGCCAGTTGTCTCGGAACGAGACTGCGCTATGTACGGTGCTGGTGTAGAATTTACTTGAGAAAACTCAGACCGGCATTGAGCGGACGACCGAAATCGCGACTTCCGATCAAAGTTTTTCCGTTCAAACAAGCTATGGACCGTGTGGCAGCTATATAATAGAGGAACAAGACTCGGATAAGCCTGCGTATCCGCGCTGTCAGAATCTTGTCTACTATTGATTCTGAGAAATATGTAGCCAAGGCGTTGACTCTGAAGTCTCTACAAATGCGCAAGCTATCGGAGACTTCATTTGTACATGCAGTGTGGCAACATCCAGATTTCAAAGACACCGCTAGACAAGTGGCACGTGCAGATTTGTACTGGTGTGTCACGGGGAAAGATACTGGGTGCATATGCAAAGAGAACTGACATAGATCAGCCTGCAAGTCCCCGCAGGCTTATCGGAGTCTTTTCTGTTCGCATCTAACGCACATGAAATCTGAAGGAATCGCATAATGGTCAATATGCGCAGATCTGCATCTTTATCTAAAATTGGGCAGGGGAAAAAGAAGTTTAAAGGTCATAACTTTCAGTTTAAGTTTTGCGTTTTTAACTATGACAGGACATGAAAATAATCATGAATTTCTCAAGTCGCCTTGTTTCTTGAGAAGTCGCTTAGCTTCCGCAGGACGGCGAAGTTATTTCGCCCGATTTTTTAAGGCCCAGTGCACACCCTGCAAGTGTCGACCTGTTTGTAAGTGAGAGCAGTTAGTTGTGACGTCGTTTATAAGAGGTTGTAATATTTATGACCTCATTTTGCCGATACTGTTTTATCGCTAAATCATTTAGCGATAACACAGTATCGGCAAATTTACAGCTTCCCTTCTGGCAACAGTGCAAAATCGGTCATTTACAAATTAACATTTTCTCATGAAATTTTGTTAGTTTCAAAAAAAAGAAAATTATTTTGATGTAAATATAACCTTTGTCCTTCATTATTCCATATTTGTTAAATGAAGTATAATCGAACTACGGAGAAACAAATATTCAAAATGAGTACCTATATGTGAAATTTTACCGCATAGCGGCAGCCATTTTTTTTCCAATTTGATTGGTTCACTCATGTCATGACCCATTGCTGTTTTGACGTAGCTCATTTGCATAACCAATCAAATTACAATTTTTTTAATTTATTCCATGACGTAGAATTGATCAATGAATCTCATGGTTATTTTTATTTTTAGAATTTCCGTATATTTCCGTGAAAAAATGGGCTGCAAAGATTGGTCAATTTTCAGAAGCGAATATCTTCGCTATTTATGCATCCGAAAGGTACCCTAATGAAGCTGAGGGTTTCCTCTACAAACTGGAGTTAATTTTAGAAGTGTAAACATTAGCGCATCTGTGCGCAAAGCATTAAAACACACCCACTGTTTACACAGTCGGCAATGGCGCGACTGAAAATCTGATACACTGCAAAAGGTAAAACATAAAAATACTTAACTGAGCGATGTGTAAATTGAAATTATTGATCGATGTCAGACAAAACTTGAGGGGTTGTGTAGTTTGACATACCATAACTTTTTTATTTCTATACAGATTTTGAAAATTTAAACATCTTTATTTTTTCTAATGAATTGAACTTTCTCATACTGTTTTTATTTTTGGAAAAATCGCAATTTTAAAAAATGCATTGTTATCGCTACCTCATTCTTGTAGGTCCCCATGCACCTCAGCGGATTGTATCCATGGTCATAGTACAGGACAACGTTCGGTAGTATGAAGTGATTTTTGGTTATACTGTAACATACAGAACCAAACAGCCGAAGTACTCATAATTTGTACTTCATAATTTTTTATTTACGCACACAAATGATTAGTCCAACAAGTTAGACGTCCGCATGCACTCATTTATATTTTACCTTCTATAGTTGTGCATGCAACGTCTAACACGGACCCTATACATGTCCGTATCGCACTTTTAAAATTTCGGTATTCCGTGACTACCCAATGTGTTTTGAGTCAGTGCTATGTCTAAGGTCCTAATAAGTTGAAATCTTTGATAAAAATGCCATCTTACCTTTTCTGTTGTCACAATTCTCCAAATGAATAAGAGCTTTCACTTAAATCACGCTTCAGCCGCCATTTGTGTTGACTACATAGTCACGTGACATTTGGTTATCATAAAGACTTGGAATTGGATATTTTTTGGACGAATTTATTTTTTTATCAATATTTAATGACAGCACTAATTTACTGAGTATGTTCAGGCCAAGGGAATAAGAAATTGAAAAAAAAAGGAATAGGAAATTAAAAAATAAAAAAAAACAATAAGCTAATGACCCATTCTACAAAAATGAAACTAATGCCTGAAGATTTATCTTTGATTTATAAAGCTAAATAAGCTTTTTATAATGTATAAGTGGTTCTCTTTAAATACTTTGCTTTATTTTCATCTAATCTATTCAGCTTCTATCAGGATGCATGTTGCAATTGATTCCTTTTTATTAACTAGGTATAATTATTAGCTTTATTCTATCTTAAGTTCTTAATATGAATAACATCTGATGTTAATTTTCTGTACAGTCTAGTGTGATATATATATTTTCAACAAATGGATTCATATATGTCCTGAAAGTACATCTCTTTACCCAGTTTGGTTTATTTTCCTTTATCTAAGGAAACACAGGTAACATTAGGGACACTACTGAATTAAGGTTAGGGGTTAGTATTAGGATTGGAGCTGGGTTTGGGTTATTATTGTGTTACCAGATATAGATACAAATTTTATTTAAAGTCGGATGTGTTTACATACCTTGTTACTCAAATACGGTATTCTTATTCTAAATTATAAACATTTGCCACATGATACCATGCATTTACATTATGTACATATACTTTTCATTACTCAAGGTAACACAGGCAACAGCGATAATACTACAGTATTAGAACTAGGGTTAGATTACAATACTAATTCTCACCTTACGGTTATCCCTACCCCAATACTAACCCTTACTCACAAGCGTAAGTATTGTGTTACCTGCACTACCCTGTTATCCAGATAAGGTACACTTTAATATTCTACATCATTAACACCTGCCACCAGATACCATGCATTCACATTATATCTATCTACTTTTCAATACCAAAGGTAACACAGGTAACAGATGTAACGCTGTAGTACTAGAATTGGGGTTAGATTAAAGTATGATATATAGCCAGTGTTATTCTGTAAACTCATTTAACAATTATAAATCTTTATATTCTCTGCCTGTGACTTAAATTTGCTACAGTCAGTGTTACCCCTGTAACCTGTTTTTTTTTTTTATCTTGGGTAAACATTCCATTATTTTGACACCAGATATTAAGATTGTCTATCGCAGACTCTAGGTGTTTCAATCTGTTCCACTGAATCCTGAATATCATACAAAGCTGTATCATCTGCATAGAGATCAGTAGAAACATTTGCAGTTTACAAAGGAAGATCATTAATTAATAGCAAAAATAAAAGTGGTCCTAAAATTGAGCCTTGTGGTACACCATATGAAATTTCCTTAAAGTCTGAGTATTATTAACTGAGATCTGTTGCCTTCTTTTTGTAAGATAAGTATCAAACCACATTTAAGTTTCATCCTGTATGCCATACATTCTTATATAAAATGATTGGAGCTTGTAATGTAGAATAAGAGTACCGTTTGGGGCCACAGGGTCATGCACATAACACAATACTAATGCTTTGGAGTTACCGGTATGGCCTGTATTAGGGTTGGGGTAAGCTGACAGTTAGTATTGTGTCAGCTACTTTACCCGTTTACCCAAAGATGATAATCTGCAACATGATACCCTGCACTTACATTATGCATGTCTATTTTACACTACCAAAGGTAACACAGGTAACAGTAAAGAACATTAATCTTTTTTCCCCACTTTGCCAATTTGGTCATAGTTATTTTTAGTTTGGAAAGCTCTTGTTTCCCACTATATCCAGCGCTTTGAAAAGCTGAAATTGTTAAAGTTTCACATGCCTACTTCAAGTACTGATGCTCTCTCCCCCCCCCCCCCCTCCACCACCATCACGAACCTCAAGCTCACCCTGAGGGAGAAATAAAGCGGAGTGTGTCTCTTAAGTATTAGGCCTATACTTCTGAATATGAAGTACAGATATTTATATGATATAAACATTTCTGTATTTCATGTTCACAAGTGTGATACAATAGCTAGTCTTCTGTCTCTCTGCCTGTATGTATAGGTTCTGAAAGGAATATTCCTTAATAGTCCTTAATTAGCTTGTAGATTTTCTCACTGGGCCAGATTCTGGTTTAACAAGTCACTATATTTCTTAATTTCTGTATGTCTGTCTGTTTCAGCCAATCTAACCATTTCCGCCAAAATTTTCAGAAAATCCAATCCATGTTTTTGATTTAACCTATAACCGGTGGCCTCTTTTTGATTTAACCAATAGCCGGTGACCTCAATTTGACAATGTGAACAATATGGCGTGATAAACACTGCCGGTACATAATCAGGATGGATTAAAGGTTCTTTTGGTGACTTTTTGAATATTTTCGGTTGGGATGAGGAATTTAACTATTACTTATGTAAGTAATATATGTAATTTGATTTGAGGATGTTTCAAATGTCCAATTTTGGCCGAGAAAAGCAGCGCGTTGAGCCAACGCGGTCCTTGCGTAAACTTTATGGCTATATCCGTATGAGAGTTCGCGTTCCGAAGAATAACAAAAATGTAAATAACAGCATAAAAACGTAAAATATGAATGTCTGGAACGCAGAACTCTCATGTATGGGAGTAACAAATGATGTACCCCCATTTTCCATGTATTTCCGAAATTGAGAGGAAATTAATCCTTTTTCTTCCGAACCATTCCGGAAACCCAATTACTCATTAAACTTACAGTAAGTTAACACCTCTGGAACTACAATCCTTTATTCTATACTTGACCCATTACTAGTACAGAGCGATAACACGTCTTTATTCATTCAAATTTCGAGTTGGAACTTGCCAATTCATTCCTGCTAAATCTGATAAAAGAAAACTTATTCTTTCTCCGGTTCCGCACTGCAGGAAAAAGAGATATATTTGCCTAACTAATTAGAATTTAAATATTTATGATTACCAGTAAAATATTCAAGCTGAAATATGTTTATTTCCTTTGAGAATCACTGCTCTCAATCGATTCTAGTATCGAGTGTAAACAGGAAATGGGGTATAGCTGCATGACTGACGTGTCTGTTGGCATGAAACTCTTGTTAAAAGAGCACCAGGGTTTGTGAATGAATAAGCTATACCCAAATTTTAACCTGTATATAAACTGTTTTTAAACTGCACTGTCAATCAATCTCGGACGACACATGTACATAGTCACACAGTTCGATAATACCCGGTTATCCGAGGGAAGAACTATATTGGGAAGAAAAAGAAGAAGAAGAATGATTTGCGATTTCATGTCCTTTTCAAAAGTATTTCAGTCACATCAGCACGATGGGAGAGTGATAATGAACGGCTGTGTGCAATGGAACCCTGTTTATGATGGTAAAGATTTCTGCCTCCGGCAGGCCTCGAACCTCGGAACGCTAGATCAGCAGGCCAGTGCTTATCCCACTGAGCTACCGTGCCCCCACGCAGTCTGTTACAGTACAGAAATTCAGCTTCAAAATTCTATGTGAGAAGTACCTTCCACACCAGCAAAATCTTTAACATGGTTCCATAGATTTCCAAAAGCCTCTGAAGGGGTATGACACGCAGCATTATGGGTCACTATGCGGAACTATGATATTAAGTTTGTTTGTTGTTTTTTTTTTTTGTTGTTGTTTTTTTTAAGAAAAAAAACATCCCCCATCAGTGCAAGCCCGGGTGTCGTTCTCCAAAGACGGTTGCTAAGTTAGGGCGTTGGCCTTAAAGAACATGTCACGGTCTCCAATATCTAAACACTGACTCCTGTGACACTTAATATGGGGTCAAGGTCATTATTTATTATTATAATTATTATTATTATTATTATTTGGTACATTCTAATAGCAGTTCTGTGCAAACTCCATACACTGATTAGGTATAGTGCATACAAGAAATCTTTACATTCTATCTATCTATCTCTATATACTGCCATACGCCCTCGCGGACATTCTAGGCAGGTGTGCGCATTGTCTGTTAATATTAGACAGGTTAAAGAATGAAAATTATAGACAAGAATGAAGGGGGTGATAGTGAAGGATAAAAACAGATGATAGGTTAAAATAGATAAGAGTAGCTAAAATCAGGCTAAAAACATGCTTTATGGGGATTATGGTCTAGAGTGTTGTAGTTTACAGATAGCAGCCTTGAAGGCATCCAAACTCTGTAAACATACAACAGACTCCGGGAGGGCATTCCACTGGACAATGGCAAGGGGGAAGAATGAATACTTGTAATAATCTGTAGAGGTCAACACCTGCCTAAAGGTCATAGAATGGCAGTATCTAGAGATTCTGTTATTATACTGCACATACTCTGGGAGAGGGACTGCTACAAGCCCATAGACAATTTTATAAAAAAGACAAAGACGAGCGTCAGCCCGCCTTTGAGCCAATGTTCTCCATCCCAGTTTTTCTAGCATCTCAGTTACAGAAGCCCGGTTCGTGTAATTACCAACCGTCCAGCGAGCAGCCCTTCGCTGGACCATTTCTATTTTAGAAATATGTTCTTTGGCATGCGGGTCCCATACCGCAGAAGCATATTCTAACTGGGGCCTAACAATGGTGTTATAGGCTGACTCCCTGACATCTTGGCTTTTACTTTTAATGTTACGGCGGATGTAGCCTAGGGATCGGTTTGCATTGCTAGCAACACGATCGATGTGGGACCTCCAAGTGAGATTACTTGAGATATCAACACCAAGGTATCTGGCACAGGTGACAGTCTCCAGAATATGACCATGGAGAAGATACTCTGAGTTGAAGGGCTTTTTAGAGCCTGTCACCTGTACCACCTGGCATTTTGATGGGTTGAACTGCATATCCCACTTGGACTCCCACACAGACATTGCGTCAAGGTCCCTTTGGAGAGCCGAGCTGTCTTCTTCACCCTTAATTGTTAAATATAGAGCGAAAAGTCGTACCTGGGAAGAGATCCCATCGGGTAGGTCATTTATATACGCGAGGAAGAGAATCGGTCCCAAGACCGAGCCCTGGGGTACACCAGAGTTTACCGGTATTGAGTCCGACTCCTCCCCATCAATAACCACCCGCTGGGATCTGTTCCCAAGAAAGGCTTGAATCCAGCTCAGCACTTTACCTCTTATACCGTATTGGTGCAGTTTCCAGAGGAGCTTATTATGGTTTACTTTGTCGAATGCCTTCGAGAAGTCGAGAAGTATTACGTCGGTCTGTTTTCCCGCACTTGCACTCCTTGCAAGGTCCTCAATCATCATGACGAGCTGGGTTTCGCAAGATCTTTTTTCTCTAAACCCATGTTGCAGGTCATACATGATTCCCTGTGCGTCTAGATGTTTAACTATGTTGGACGCTAGGATGTGTTCGAGTACCTTGCAAAGAATGCAGGTTAGGGAAATGGGTCTGTAATTGGCCGCTAAGGATTTGTCCCCCTTTTTGAAGACTGGCATTACATTAGCTGTAACCCATTCTGAAGGTAGCTTGCCTGTTTGGAGAGATTTATCAAATATTACTTTGATGATTGGTGCTATCTCATCCCTGAGCTCCTTTAGTAACAAAGGTTTGAGTTTATCTGGTCCAGCGGCCTTTCCGGGTTTCAAATTTTTTAGAAGTTTTAAAATACCATTTAGGGAAATTTCTATGTCTGGCATGACTGGCATAGAGTTTAGGTTTGAGTCTGGAACTGATTCAGAAGGTAGGCTGTCCTCGTCAACTAAGTCCTGCACTTTCATTTGGGCCAGGCGTGATAGGGAGAGGGGTGATTTTTTGGTGAAAACGGACTGGAACTGCCGGTTACACAAGTTGGCTTTGGCAGGGGTCTCTGTAAGGAGGGTGTCATTTTCTTTCAGTGGGGGGTATGCCTTCCTGGTCTCGCCTTGAGTTTTTCAAGAAGGAGAAAAGTTTCTTTTTATCGCAGACATTGTTATTTTCCGAAAGTCCCAAGAGATCATTTAGGTAGCCATTGTATGAATTTTTAATTTTCTTTTTGATTTTTTGTCTTAAGGCCTGAAATTGATTTCTGATTTTTTCATCATCATTCTTTTTATATTGGGTATACAGGCTATCTCTTTTTCTGATCATGCGTTTGATCTCTTGGGTTATCCAAGGAAGGGATGATTTTCCTTGGATAAGTTTAGATGGAATGCAGTCTTCACAAAGTTTATTCAAGGTAGCTGTAAAGTCATTCCATAATTCCTCAACGGATTTTCCTAGGCTGTCTAAAAGGAAAGATTCTTGGTACTTCTTCATTTTTTGCTTTAAAGTTGTCCAATCAGCCTTTTGGAAAATATAGGTTTTTCTAGGTTTTTGTTTGTGGACTGCAGGCTTGAGCAAACTCTCAGCAGAGACCATATCATGGTCACCAAGACCAGGCTGACATTTTACATCTTTAATAAGAGTTGGATTTGTTGTTAAAAACAAATCAAGGATGTTGTTTCGACGGGTGGGTTGAGTGACCACTTGGGTGAAGTTGCAGTCATCTAAAAATTCTACAAAATCTTCATAGGCCTTCTTGAGTGAACAGTCGGGTTTTATTAATGGCTCACAATCTGGCCAATCTAGTTTAGGCAAGTTAAAGTCACCGAGAACCCAGATGTTGTCGCTATGTTCCATGACCTTACCAACAGATTTTTGTAGCTCTTCTAAGCCTTCAAGATCATCTTCCCTAGGTCTATAATATGCACCAATGAAAAGCGGTCGGGACCCCGTAATTTCCAATTTAACCCATAATATTTCGCAGTTAGACTGGAATTGGGGCTGTTCAGTGCATAAGAGTCCATTGCGAACAAGGATGAAGACTCCGCCACTACGGGTTGCTTTGGATTTTCTATCAGCACGGAATGCAGTATAGCCCCTAGGGAAGACTTCACTATTGGCTATGTCGGGATGTAACCAGCTCTCAGTACCAACAACAACATCCGGGCTCTCAATGTCTATGAGGCAGTGGAACTCCTGAACTTTGTTCACAACTGATTGGAAGTTAAGATTTAGGATTTTAAGCTTCCTCGGAATCCGCTTTTTAGCAAAATGTCGAGACAATTTTTTTGCAGGCGTAGAAGTTGACGGTGTCAGGGAATCGTCTAGAGTCCAGTGACCGTGAAAATAAAATAAATTTCACCAAAATAAAATTACCTTTTGCCTAGCCCTATCCACACAAGTTCCTTAAAGTCCTACCAACTGGTTCAATGGATATGGAGCACATGAGTTATTTTGAGGAAAATCTTATACTGTGTGTCCTCCTGTGACCTAAAAATAAGCTGAATGTCATAAAACACCATGAGGTCGAAGCAAATTGAGACACAGGCAGGGGACCCAGATCACTTGGACCCCCTCCCTACCCCCCCCCCCCCCCCCCCCCCCCACGACCTTTACCAGTTCAGTGTTTGTTCCATGCCCCTCCCTACCCCTACCATAACCTAATATGCTTGTACATAGCAGCTGAAAATGAGCCAGCATTAGTCTGGCAACCCAGTCGTGGTTGCGGTCAAGCTGATAAACAGAAAACCGAAATTCAATCTCACTGTATCAGGGCTAGTAATGAGCTTGCACAGATGATCCATACGAATTTACGTAAGCTTACGCGCATACAGGAGATAACTCAATTATGACCATTCTTCACAAGAATACGAGAAAATACTTGCTAGTTATTATTCAGACAAGAGAACCCAATATTGTTTTGGAATTTTTGATTGACACACGGACTGTTTAATGCAGGTACTTTTCTTTTTATACGTATGCGTAGTAGATTTCTTAAACAGTAAGGCGTAGGGACTACACCTCAACGGCTTTAGACACAAATGTTACTAAAAGTATTTGTTTTCCTGGTCGGTGAATTCCTTTGTCGTGAGGAAGCTAGGAAATTTTCTTTCGGTATTGTGCGGCACCTGTTCTCCAAAGCTCTGTCCGAGAGTTTCGTTTTTTACAGTATCGAGTATCGAGTTATAAACAAAACGAGTATCGAGTCATAAAAAAACGAGTATCGAGTTATAAAAAGCGAGTTTTGAGTTTAAAAAAAGCCAGTATCGAAACCCTAGGATTCTTAAGGAGAAATTTGTTTTGTTGCCCCCAAGAAGTGAAAGAAGTAGGCTATAAGACATTGGTGCGTCCCATCCTCGAATATGGAAGCTCGGTCTGGGATCCCTATACGCAAGGCCTTCAGGAAGAGTTAGAAAAGGTGCAAAACCGTGCAGCTAGGTTTGTAACTAGGAATTACACCCGAGAGGCGGGTAGCATGACTGGCATCCTTGAGCAACTTAAGTGGGAAAGCCTCAAAAAGAGGAGGAAGGATAACCGACTCATATTGCTATACAAAGGTCTGAAAGGTAAAGCCAGAATACCTACAGGTGACCTTGTCCCCAAAACTAGGCGTTGCAGAAATCAACATTCCATGGCATTTCAGATACCCATTGCTAGTTTAGATGCATATAAATGTAGCTTCTTTCCCCAGACCATCAGGGACTGGAATGACCTCCCTGATTCCCTGATTTCCTCTGCTGAAATGTCAGATGATTGTGTGTCAAAGTTCTCATCTCTCGTGAGAGCTAGGGACTAATTTTCCTCCAGTCATGCCCCCCCTGGTGAAAGATTGTCAATTTTGGCGTATCACCAGTAAACAATTCAGATTCAGATTCAGATCGAGTTATAAAAGGCGAGTTTCGAGTTGTAAAAAGCAAAAATCGAGTTATGAAAAGCGAGTATCGAGTTCTGAAAAGCGAGTATCGAGTTAAGAAAAGCGAGTATCGAGTTAACAAATTTACAAATATTCTCAGTTGTCTCTTTTTTACACTGGGCGAAACAAAAAATAAATAAAAAAAATCTGAAGAAAAAATGTAAATATACATGTAATAAACATCAGATCATAAGAAATATTGATAATTTAATCTTCATATGATGTAAGATACCGTTTCTGTTAATTTCACATATATTTATATCGCTTCAGTGGTATCTGGAATAAGTTTTGACGCATGACTTTGTTTGTTAAACATAGCCTGTCAGCTAGAAAAATTTAGTCACAATTGCTCTCTGAGGAGAAGTGTCAGATAATCTGCAAATGGCATGCGGACATAAAGCTCAGTTTTCCAGATGTTTGTTACGCACCGTAAATATCTTAAAAACTGGGTCACCATGAACAATCGATGTAATCATCTGAAAATTCTACTGTCTGAGTAATGTGCGTATACTGTCCTGGCGGAAAGCATACGGTGTAGACCCCGAAAAGACTCTCTACGCTGTTCAGGACAGTTTGCCCCACTATGTAAGATCAAAACTACGCTAAAACACTCCACTGCATGTATTTGTATACTATGCCCTCTTATTTCCAGTATGCTGCACATTTTCTTATGTGTTCAACATTTTAAATGTCTTTTAGATCATGCGCAAATCATTTATAAGTTGGACGGTAATATCTCGCAACCCATGAAACGGTCCTTTGGAGACCATAAACATTAGACGCCACAGACCGCAGCATCTTCCTATACTGGTTGCATTTCTATTCTATTTTGTCTATTCTATCCCATAACCTTACTAGCTCGTTGGGGCACCACAGATGACTTCGAAACAATCCCTTTCCACCTTGTCCTGTCTTCATCTGCCCTAGTTGAGCTGGCAAAATCCATTCCTGTCCACTCTTTAATATTGTCTTCCCAACTCTTCTGTCTACCTCTTCTTCTTTTTCCTTTTACTGTGCCCCGTAGAATCGTCTTTGCTAAACCAGAAGACCTTCAGACGTGGCTAAACCACCTTAGTTTCCGTTTCTTGACCAGCGTCAGGAGTTCATCATATTCTCCAATGGCTGCTTGGATCTTCCTGCGAACCTTCTCATTGGTTATATGGTCCTTGTACGAAATGTTCAGTAGCCTTCGGTAGCATCTCATCTCAAAGGCCTGTGTTCTTTTTTTCTAACTCTGCTGTCAAGGTCCACGATTCACAGGCATACAAACATATGGAAATGACAAGGGAGCGCATAAGTTTCACCTTTGATCCAAGAGATATTTTATTATCTCTCCAAACTGGTTTCAGCTTGGTAAGAGCTGAAGTGGCTTGTGCAATCCTTGAGAGAACCTCCTGTTTTGAGCCATCATCTGAGACAACTGCTCCAAGGTGTTTGAAGCTTGTTACGGTACCCAGCTTCTGCCCTTTATCTTGATCTCCCTCTGGGTGCCATCTGCGCAGTTCGTCATCAGTTTGGTCTTCTCAGCACTGATCTCCATCTTATACCTTGTGCAGGTTTGGTCGAGACTTTCAACTAGAGCTTCTAGTTCCTGCTCTTCCTCAGTTAGAGCGTCTATGCCATCGGCAAACCGCAGTTTGGTAATATTTCTGCCGCCTATGCTAACTTTTCCATCATGTTCTTCCAGAGCATCAGACACGATCCGTTCGAGAAAAATGTTGAAGAGGGTGGGTGACAGAGGACATCCTTGTCTTACTCCAACTGTTGTTCTGAACCATTCTCCTGTGCTGCCGTTTATCAGGACTACACTTGTAGCATTGTTATATAGCTGCTCAATGGAGCGAACTAGATTTGCACTGATATTGTACTTCCTCATGGTGGCCCATAAGGCTGCATGCCATACCCTGTCAAAGGCTTTTTTGAAATCAATGAAGATATGGTACAGATTCTGCTGATGTTGGAGATACTTTTTACACAGGATTCTAAGGTTAAAGATCTGTTCTGTGGTGCTCCTTCCTGCTCAGAACCCAGCCTTTTCCTCAGTGATTATCTCTTCGGCTTGTGGTTAAAGCTTGTTCAAGATGACTATCAGCATGACTTTGCTTGAATGACTGATAAGGCTAATGGTTCTGTAGTTCTTGCAAACTGTAGGTTGCCCTTTTTAGGGAGAGTAATAATCAGCGACAAAGTCCATGGGATAAGCCATTCTCCTGTTCTCCATATCCTGTTAGAGATATCTGTTAAAAAAACAATCATGGTCGCCCCGCCAGCTTGAACAAGTTCTGCTGGTATATTATCAACTCCGGCAGATTTCCCTTTCTTTAGTGCTGCTACTGCAATCTCAACTTCCTCACGAAGGATCAGTTGTTGATCTTCTTTTGGGGGCTGATTGCAGTTCAGAACCGCATTGTCACCGTAAGTCTCATGGTTGTATAGTTCTGAGCAATATTCTGTCCATCTGCTGAGAATCTCTTGTTCCTCTGTAAGGCATTTCCCAGACTTGTCCTGGATAGTTGTGGATCTACCCTATTTCTCTGAGGTTAGATCCGTCACCAGATGGTATGCTTTCTTGCTGTTGTTTTTGTTCAGGCAAGTTTCAATCTCCTCGCACCGACTAGCTATCCAGTAATTCTTCGCTTTCTTCACTGCCTTCTGAATCCTCTTGTTTGCTTCCCTGTACTCTTCTGCTCCTCCTGCTTCCACTGGTTGCAATAAATACATAAATTCAGAGATGAAAAACAAGTCAGGAACCCCTTATACTGGAAATGGACCTGTCCGATCTAAGAGGTCCACGTTTGGCATAGCCGGGCCGGGTAGCGCAATCGGTAGGGCACCTGACTCGTAAGTCAGAGGTCCTGGGTTCGAATCCCGGTCTGGCCATATACTTTCGTTTCTCCTTCCGCTGATTCAAGAAGGGCAATTGTCAGTTACATGCGAAAGTATGTGCACTTAGTACTGGTTAACCGCTTAGGAGGTCTAAGCCTGCCCAGGAATAGTGTGGTTAGGTTAACTGACCATCCCGACATGACCTTAGTTGTTTACCGTGGACGTTAAGCATCAAATCAACCAACCAACGTTTGGCATACATGGGTAAACTGGACACGTCAAAGTGGTACCAAGAAAATACGCATAAAATAAAGGCGGAGTTTCAGCCTACATTAATTTTACATAGGAATCTGCCCACGCTTAGATTTTTTTCATTCTATGTATATGTGTTGCCTAAGGACTAACAGTGTTGCTTATGGATTATTTACCTCAGTTCACACGCTCAGCATAGCACAGGATTGACTTAAGTAAATTCTACCCTGAAAATGAGGGTCCCCTTAAAATACCGTTCCTAGAACTATCAAATATTCAGATTTTGCAATTTCATTTATGAACTTAAATCAGTGTATTAATGCAAAACATTTTAGAAACATGTATATTCTTGTTTCAAGAAACGGGTTATGTATAAAATGTATCTTGTTTGGTATAACCCCTCAAAATCAGCTAAAAACCACATCTATATCAAAAATTAATTATCAGTTAAAGTATGATCCAGTTGTTGTCAAGATTTTATACTAACCATAAATCATGCTGTATACCTCTTATATGTGTACAAGAAAATCAAAGAAATTCAGAGCCCGGTAAACTATACTTCAGGGCCGCAGAATGTGGGCTGTCAGGCACCCCAATACAGTAGAAAAGCATTATCTTGTAGCAATGTATTTTTTCTTGATTCCTCATGTCACGTAAAAGTGAACTTTACCATCTCTCTATTATCCCAATTCAGATTAAAAAGCATATCGATGAAATGTCGCCTTGTCCAACCCCATTAACACAAGAAACTTTCCAGATCAAATCTTTTGGTGGTTTTTTTTTTTTTTTTTTTCAAAATAATAACCGGGTAATTATTTTACCTAGACTGATAACATACCTTATTTGGAGCTCAATGAAACTATTTTAGAGCCCTAGCAGTTTAAACTGACACTTTGTAGGCACTGGTTTCCTCATGAATTGTTGCTATAGGCTCAGCTTTAGTTTTATTTGATCACATTCAGATTCTTATAATCACCCATTGTCTTACACCTGTACAACGTACGGATACAAATGGATTAACATAGCCCCGAAGCGTTCGACTTCTGGTTTTCTGAATACCTACGGTCGGGTTGCAGGCCCAAGATTAACAGTACCGAAATAGACATTTCCAATAGTCAAGAATTATCAGTCGCAAATAAGTTGCATCTTTTCACAACTGAAAACTTATTTTACGTTGCTTTTGTCAACATAAGTGATCTGTTTGCTGTAAATATGTTGATGATGGGTTAAGAAGTCTTCCCAAGCTTGCTAAGTGTCAGCTTATCATCCATCATAAACTGTTGTGCCCAGATGATTTGCCTCTTTCCTTGTTTTCTGTTTGATTCTTTAGTGAACCGACACTTGTTGCAGTCCGGTGTTTGAGTCTTGCCTTACGCCTGTTCAGTGTACAGGTACCAGCCAAAAATGTAAACAAATTAAATTCGGGGCACTAACACTTGATGCAGTCAATTGTTGAAATAAAAATAATGGATCACCCTTCCTGTGATGTAGGCAATGTAAAGATACAAGCCAACACACTAGCACTTGATGCGGGCAGCAGTTAACAACAAAAGGTGAAACGTCCTGCCTTACATCTAGAGACAGCTACAGATACTAACCTAAAGTTATCTTCAAAACAAAAAACCCAGGACACTGATGCATTAAAAAATAGGGTAAACACTGAAATTAATTTTACCTGGTCACCTTTTATTTATCGTTCTGTACAGATGATAGAAAATATGTTGACTGTTTTGGGTGATCACACTTGTTTGGAGAAGTGTGAGGAGGAGAAAGGGGGCGGGGGCACATTTGGGAATTATCCTTGGCTTCCAAATCTTAGTCAGTGAAGAAAACAATTGCATACAGAATGGGTATTAATGTAGAACCTCAATAATAATTTATGTCACAGATAAACAAGTGCTGCAGTGAAAGATCCTACCTTTACTATGACACTGACTTTCTCCAAAACCTGACCTATCCCCAAATTTTAGTTTCGAAAACTATTTTACCGGTTTCAAAATCTTTTAAAACTCTATACAAAAAGAGGGGATATACTTACCCTAATTCTGAATAAAAATCATAGCTTGACAAATACAGCAACAGATATAAACATTGAAATTGATTTTCATGTTTAATTATTTATAGTCGTTTTTTGACAGATTTTTCAAATTCGGTTGACTATAAAAATATTTGTATAAGTCAACATATAAGTTTATGGTATCAGAATAATTCTCAGGGTACCTGCAATTCATTTCAGAAGGCAACGAATGCATCTAAATTATAATTTTAATTTGACAGGTTCTAACTTAGCCCTACCCATCATGTCTGATAAGGGGTTCTGCAAGGTGCGACCATAAGCCCTGCAAGTCTTGAATTAAATTGATTAACTCATTTTATTAATTGGTTTACCCAAGGTAATCAAAATATTAAGTAAGAAGGAAATCTAAGCGTGGGCCATTTTGAAACACCCCCTTTGATAAAAAGTGTAGTCTCGGAATACAGTGAGCGGTCTCATCTGGGTCTACACTGCTTGCCCGACTGTTTTGACTAAAGTACAGGGTAGCAAACGTAAGTCACAATCATATGATTGTCTCTTATTTTAGGAAGAATAGTCTCGAATAGAGACAAAAACTTGTCTTAAGTCGTACCTAACTGACTCTATATTCGCTTTTGTTAACTCGGTACTCCCCTTTGTTAGCCCGATACTCGCTTTTTCTAACTCGATACTCGCTTTTTCTAACTCTCAAACTCGATAACTGCTTTTGTTAACTCGATACCCGCTTTTCCTAACTCGATACTCGCTTTTACTAACCGTTCGATACTCGTTTTTATTAACTCGATACTCACTTTTTCTAACTCAATACTCGCCTTTTCTGACTTGATACTCGCTACTTACAAAAAGCAAAAGTCGCTTTCTCCCAAGTTTACTTCTCGCGAGAATGGGGTTTTTAAAGTGCCTCCTAGCTCTGTTGGAGGTTTGTCTATCTTTTTCAGTTATAAGATGGGATATTTCCTTCCAAAGCAATCTCAAAGTTCTGGATCCGTCCTGCTAGACGAGATCTTTGGGATTTGGGTTTGGAAGCGAAAATCCCATTAATATTTGAATTACGCTTACACAAGAATGATTTACATATATGAGATAATTTTGAAATGTTAAACTCTCCTTTTGTAACCGAATAAATAGGTACATTTAAAAGATGATGTTGTTATCATAGAAGGACTTTATTTATTTGAAATTTGCAAAGAGGAAAGATGACCTGCAAGTACACCAGCCTGCACATCAGCACATACTGACCTCAAACATCACCTCTATAGATCGCCTTACACTGCAAAAATAAACGGGAGATTTCACGGTAAAATAACTGGCAACCAGCTGCCAGTCCTTTTACCGTTATTCTTACGGGCGCCCGTAAAAATTGCAGGAATCATCAAGCAGAGTGGGACAGAAAAGAGCAGATGTCATTTTGGTTAGATAGCCCCTCAACAATACAAAGTTATTTTCGAGTGCGCCAAGTTAACATAAAACTTCCATTTCGTGATTTCCAACAATGTCTTACAGGCAAAAACCCGTAAAAATAACGGGAAAAGGACTGGCAGCCGGTTTCCAGTTATTCTACCGTAAAATCTACAGTATTTTTTACAGTGTATAGCACTCCTGGCAAACGCGCAATTCCATTTCTACCAAAGAGAATTTAAACTTCAAGCGTTTGTAAATAGCCAAAATATAACAATGCTATTCGACTCATATGTAAGCATGTTTGTGCATAATGTTTGATTTCAGGGTGTCCTTTTCAACTCTGTTTCAGTCAACAGGATGATGGGAGGGTGATAATGAAAGGCTGTGGACCCCCGTTTACGGTTGCAAAGATTTCTGCCTCCAGCTCAACTCGAACATGGGACTACTGAATCAGCAGACAAGCGCTCAACCTACTGAGCTATAGATCTGGGCTCCTGATAATCAATGGTTAAAACGTAAAGGAACTTGTGGTTATCATGAAACTCCTGAAAGTGGGAAAAACTGGGCCCGAGGTTATAAAAGGGGTCAGTGCAACAAGGGACCTATCTCCATATTTGGTCAAAAATGAGTTAATCACTCTATCATGCAGAAAACATGTTTCCTCACCTATTTATCTCCCGTCTGACCATAGAACCAGCCAAAATAATGCTTTTGAAGAGGTTGCAAAATTTTTACAAAGGGCCTATCTCCATTTTGCACCTTTTATGCAACAAAAGACCTAAATCCATCAAATTTGTTTCATCAATATACTTCATCAATGTATCGGTTTAGAGTTAAAGTAAGCATGTAAGTACTTTCATATTAAAACATTTTGGGGATAAAAGTCATTTCCAACTAAATCTAACCTTTTCAAATTGTTAAAAATTGATCTGAAAATTACATGATGGAGTTAGGACCTTTGTTGCATAAACATCTTAATTCTTTTGCGATAATCTTGCTTGGTTTAAACGATATTTTATTAACTATAAATTACATACATATACTACAATACAATTTCAAAAGTATCAGGACTTGACAGTAAGCAAAATGCTTATTTATAAAGTCATTTCCTGGATAATCTTGCTTGTTGTGGGTCTTATTCATATTTTAACAAATACTATTGCTAAAAATAAATTATCCTCACCATGTTATGTATTTTTCGATTACTGGTATGGCCACATTAACTTTTAAAATGGAGTGCAATTTTCATTTTTATGAAATATGGAGTTAGGCCCTTTCTTGCATGAATAAAATCGCCAAAATCCCGTTTTTCTCAGTTTATTTCTTTAAAACTTGTGGAATACTCGCAACACCACTTAAAATCAATGTTTCTCAACATATGTTGACTATCTGTGCAACAAAAATAAATAATTTCGAGTTTCGAGAAAAAATTATGTTTTTTTGCGTTTTTCTCGAAATCATGAAAAATGGAGATAGTTCCCTTTTTGCACTGACCCCTTCAATTTTAAACTCAAAATAAAGCACACTGATTGGCTGCTTCCGAGCATGTGCTCGGAAGCAACTAATCAGTGTGCTTTATTTTGATTTTGAAAATGTACTCAAGTGTGGGCATAAAATATCAGTCTGGGCAGATGTGTATGCCAATCGAAATCTGTAGGCCTACTGTTCGTACTAGACAAATATTACAGCTGACCGGCGCAAAACCAAATGAGAAAATGAAAACTAATCTACTGGCACTACTACCACCACTAAGGTCGAGTCGGGTTAATTCGGACAGCGGGTAAATTCGGACATACCATTGCAAACAGTGAAAATCCAGATGAGACGGCTCATAATGAGCCGTCTCATCAGGACCTTCACTGTTTGCCCAGTTATTTTTGTTTTAATTCGAAACAATTGACATATAAAGGAAACAATGCCACTGTCCGAGTTACCTGCTTCCGAATTTACCTGACTTGACCCTACTAGGGTCAATTAAGGTAAACCCGGACAGTTTTTGCAGGGTCGCCACGATTCATATTGCCACTGCTTTATTTGACGCTGAAACGCTGTTTCGGTGTTCCGTAAGGCCAGAGGCATCTCAGCTGAGCTATTTTCTGTCATCTTTTGATTGGTTACTAGCATTTCTATGACAAAACAGTCCTTTAAAGAGCCAAACCGTTGAGTAAGGCAAACCCGGACATGGAGAAGGTAAACCCGGACGGCTGATTCTGCGTTAAATAGATCGCCTATGTAGATCTTTAGCACGCAGATACACTAAATTTAGTAATTGTTAACATAGTTGATCATAGGACTAGAACAGTAAAAGACATAACTTTCATTTATTAATGTTAAATCGTCAATTAAAAGGTTATGGGTGGTGACTTCATTCAGTTTGCTACGGGTCACCATTCAAACTATACCATATAAAACTTATTATCGTTGTATAACTAAGTGTCACATTTTAACTGCAAAGTAGAATGCACAAATTTTGCATTTCTAATTTCAAGCCATTAAAAACATTTTATATTTAATATCTTTTCATCATATAGTGCCGCAAAATAGTTGATGTCCGGGTTTACCTTACACTGCATTTTGGCGGAAGGTAAACCCGGACATATCACATTTTTGATAAAATATTGCCCAATATCTATTTTATTCAATAAATAAACACAGATCATGAAACTTATATTATACCTGCGCTAGTTACAAACGAAACTCTATATAATTTAATGTAACATTTACGTCTGCCATGAATTATGCAGGGACCTGGTTCACTATCGCTTTGGAGCCAATTTTGAATTTGTTGCCCTGAAAACTTAAACAGACTTGCAAAGGATTGAATTCGGAGGCTGTAGAAAAATAATAAGTGCTCATATAATCTAACAATAAAAACATTTAGTTGAGAAGTAAAGGGGAAAAGTGGATAGAAAAAGAAATCACTGAAAACATGTAAATTAAGCTCTTTATTAGTTGAAAACCAGTGAGTGTCCGGGTTTTCCTTCTGTCCGGGTTTACCTTAATTGACCCTAATTATAATAATAAAGCATATCGGAAGAATGTGTATTATATTGAAGAGAAGCGTGCAGTTGCAGTTATAGATTTATGAACAGTTACACTTATCTTATCCACTGCTGAACAGTATTTCTCAGGTAAGTCAGGTGCAGTATCAACTGCACACGGACATTAACAATCGGCTTTTGTGCGAGTATGGTAGAAATTAACGCATTTCGTATGAGCTAGAAGTCCACCGCAGCCGCCGTCACGATAAACGTCACATGTTTAAACCAAACGTTATTCAGAGGCCTGCTACAACGGACGTGAAAGAGGACAACACATTACGTGGCAGACATTATGATTGGTCAATAACACATCCAATCAGGATGCAACGAGAGCTGCAGGTCGACACAGTACAGCGGTAACACACACAGTGAAAGCGGTACAGACTCCGCAGGCGATGTCGCGTATGGATTGGGTTCCTTCTTTGGATCTGAGAAAAACTCCATCCAGTCTATAGCAGTGGCGGATCCAGAGGGGGTTCGGGGGTTCAAACGAACCCCCTCTACAGCCTAAATTATTTCATTTTCATGGTGAACTTCAGCAAAAATTGGTCGAACTGCGCAAATCGAACCCCCTCAGCTAATTTGAACCCCCTATCCAAAATTCCTGGATCCGCCCCTGTATAGGCATGTAGTACATACTATAGCTAGATCAAATAAGTTTTCGTAAAAAAGCAAACCTGCCGAACTTTCTTTCAGAAAGAAGTTTTTTTACACCAGTATATTGTTACTTCACCAATGACATAGGAATTCCAAATTCTCCAAGTTGAAGAGAGAGTATTGGAATTGGAAACTCTTCAAATAGGAATAACTTTGGATCTATGTGTGTCATGTCATAGGTGAGGTGGGAGGGAGGTTCGCATCACAATGTCTCTAAGAAAAATAGGCATATTTCTTTATATTTAAATCTGTATCCCAAAGTACAGAATAAATAAGTCTGTTGACTTTATCTGAATCCCATTCGCGTTTTTACTCGTTGTTTGTACATGTAATAGTACAATTGCTGTTTGTGTGTAATATATGCGCATAAAATATGGTTTAAAAATAAGCGTAGTGGGGCGGGAGTGGGTTGGGTGGTTGCGGAGGAGGGTGGGGCGGTTAGGGGGGGTGGTTGGGGCTGCAACCCTCCCCACCCCCTGCCACTTCAAAAAGTTGGCAAGTTCTAATAGCTTGTGCATCCGCACAAATCTGACTAGAGCCTCCTCTGTTTTTGCATCAACAACCTATGGACTCTGAAGTACATTTATATAGCAACATGACAATACTCTGACCAGCCTTCGCGGAGTCTGAGTTGAATTCTGGCTATCCGCTGACGCTGCAAGTAATTATAGTTATATCGTGACACTGTTTTGTCATGTAATTTCGAAAAATATAGTCGTTTTCTAGGGTTTTCTGACACCTTAAAGATTTACTCCCTTTATAATAATAATAAAAATGATTTGATGAAATATTTCATGCAATACCTCCGACATGATCTATCTATACATTTGAATCATAGTTTAGATAATAATATTTGATAAAAGTGACTTCAAACAAAAAATAAGATAAATTTTTATACAATCGCGGACCGCGGTTGAAATCGCATTATTGGACAAAAATAATTTATTCATTCGTCACAATCACGTGCATGAATAAGAAAAATACCTCTACATGATCACATGACACACGTGGTCAAAATCGATATTCTTACAAGCCGTGAGGAAATAGGTAATTTGCATTTTAATTTGAAGATTATTTTTCATTCCACATTTATCGAATAAACATGCATTTTCTCAAAACTTTTACGGCTAATCATGATACTATTATATATTGTCTAATTTTGTTGAAATATTTGTATCTGAAAACATGAAATAAACGAGGGAGACAATCTTTAAGCGCCAAAAGAAAACAGTTTAAATTTGCAAACAGTGTAGATCCAGACGAAGCGGCTCAAAATGAGCCGCCTCATCTGAATATACACTGTTTACCCGTCTATTAATGAATTCTCAACAAGTTGTTTTTTTTAATTTTGCAGAAATAAATTTTGTCGTCTGAATTTTTTACTCTATAAGGGCTAATTTCATTTCTTGTTCATATATTTTTTTTCATCAGGCTCAAATCTGAAATGGCGGATCAAGAAAATAAGCGAATCTTGTGCGTTGGGATGATATGTCTGGACATTATCAGCGTCTGTGATAAATACCCGGATGAAGACACTGATCAGAGGTAATTTTAATACGATAAGCGCCAGAAGCTGAAAAAGATGGAGTGGCTCATACCGCCTCACCAGGACCTACACTGTTTGGCATCCAATCTTTCAATTCTGAATAGGATTAAGCTTGGACGTTTCATTTTAATTTTTAGCTCACCTGGCCAGAAGGGCCATAGTGAGCTATTGTCATACCAATGCGTCAGGCGTGCGTCGTCCGTCAACACCTAAAAACAAAATTTCAAACATCTTCTTCTGTAAAACTACTATGCCCATGGTTCTCAAATTTCACATGGAGCATCACCTGACTCCATGGTCTCAGAATTGTAAAATTTGGTCAGGTTGAAAATCCAAGATGGCCGCCATTATTAAAATTAGCACAAACAACAAAACAAACTTCTTCTCCAGAACCACTGGGTATATTCGTCTGAATTTTGGCATGGAAGATCAGTGAAACCTTGGTATTCAAAATTGTAAAAATGAAAAAAATCTGTACCGGGGTTTTGTCACAGTGACCTACTTTCTGTTTACGAGTGTAATTTTGCTCAAATGTGTCAAAAACGACTTATTCAAACAACTTCAAACAACTTCTTCTCTAAAACCACTAAACCCACGGGTCTCAAATTTCACATGAAACATGACCAGACTGCAGGGTTTCAAAATTGTAAAATTGGGTCAGGTCAAGAATCCAACATGGCTGCCGTTACTAAAAATAGCAAAAACAACAAAATCAACTTCTTCTCCAGAACCATTTGGTGTATTTGGTTGAAAGTTTGCGTGGAAAATTAATGGGACTTTGGAACTAAAAATTGTAAAAATAAAATAAAAATCTATAGCAGTATTAGGTCACAGTTCCCTACTTAGCGTTTAACAGACCGATTTTGCTCATGTCAGTATCTCAAGGAAACGCAATCAATTCTGGTCAGATTTGGTCAGAAACGGTCTTTGAATGGAATTATTTCAATTTTGTGCCAGTTGACTATCCAAGATGGCCACCATGGGGCCGTTACTAAAAATAGCACAAACATAAAAATGACAATTACGCAAGAACCCTTGAATGGAATTGGACCAATTTTGTGTCAGAATGTTCCTTGCATGAAGCTGTTTTGATTAATTGCAATTTGGCATTCCAAGATGGCCGCCATCTACCGTTACTAAAAATAGCACAAACATAAAAATAACAATTACTTAAGAACCCTTGACTGGAATTGGACCAATTTTGTGTCAGAATGTTCCATGCATGAAGCCGTTTCGATTAATTGCAATTTGGCATTCCAAGATGGCCGCCATCTGCCGTTACTAAAAATAGCACAAAACATGAAAATGACAATATCTCAGTAACCGTTGAATGGATTTTGACGAAATTTGTGTCAAAATGATTCTTGTATTGAGATGTTTCAAAAATAGCTAACTACCGATCAGTCATATTGGCCTCTGTTGCTTAAAATAGAAAAAATGTGAAAATTAGAAAATCTCAATGGAATTGGACTAATTTTGTGTCAGAATGGTCCATTCATTAAGTTTTTTCGATATTTTGCATTTTGACATTCCAAGATGCCCGCCATCTGCCGTTACTAAAATAGGACAAAACATAAAAATGACAATATCTTAGTAACCGCTGAATGGATTTAGACAAAATTTGTGGCAAAAATATTCTTGCTTTGAGGTGCTTCAAAAATTAACAAATATAGACCCGTCATGTTGGCCTCTGTTACTTAGAATAGCAAAATATGAAAATTAGAAAATTACAATGGAACTGGACCAATTTTGTGTCAAAATGGTTCTTGCATGAAAGCTTTAGGATTTTTTGGATGGCCGCCATCTGCCGTTACAAAAAATAGCACAAAACATGAAACTGACAATATCTCAGTAACCTTTGAATGGATTTTGATGAAATCTGTGGCAAAATGATTCTTGCATTGAGGTTTTTTAAAAGTAAATATATAAAGACCAGGCAAGTTGGCCTCAGTTACTAAAAGTAGCAAACTGTGAAAATGAGAAAATCTCAGTGGAATTGGACCTATTTTGTTTCCGAATGGTCCCCGGCGTTTCACAATAGCCAGGTGAGCGATATCAGGCCCATTTGGGCCTCTTGTTTTGTTGTTGTTAAAATTTTTGCAGGGGTTTTCTAGGTTTTTCTGACACTTTAAGCGCCAAAAGTCAATTTTGTCTGTCAATTTTGTCTGTCCGCTTTATTTTCAAGAACAAAACGTCTATTCCTCTCGGGTCATATACATTGACATATGAGGTAATGACGCTCGAAGGAGGTTAACTGTATCATAATAGTCCATAGTATTGGAAAGATTTAGCGTTAAAATTAGTAAAGACCGGTGAGTGCAGATCTGGTCCAGAGGTTATAAAACTCGAGTACATTCTCAAACTCAAAATAAAGCACACTGATTGGCTGCTTCCGAGCATACTCAAAATAAAGCACGTTGATTGGCTGCTTCCGAGCATATGCTCGGAAGCAGCCAATCAATGTGCTTTATTTTGATATGCTCGAAAGCAGCCAATCAGTGTGCTTTATTTTGAGTTTGAGGTTACTCTTAGGTTTTATAACCTCGAACCCTGATCAGGTAGCTCCATAGAAGACTGACATAAGCAGTCGGATCTAGGTGCATTTTCCTCCGTAAATTTGCTTACGATAAAAAAACATACACTCTTAAACTGAGATTAATATTTTTGTCAGTGATATTCTTTAAAAATGTATCTTGACTGCCGTTAGCGTAGCGAATAGTATACCCTTTCTTGCCGACTTCATATTAATTGTGTCAGTTTTGCCTGTTACCTGAGACGCTGTATGAATCAATCTTAGGACACTGGTTTAGTACATGTGCATGTCTTTTTGATACTGGAACGTCCTGCTTTTCATTGCCCACTGTTTTATCTCGAACTCTATTTGGTGGCCTTTATAATGCTTCAGAATAACTTTCACAGTTGATTTCATTGTATTTGTAGGTAATCGTGACCTCACTTTTGGACGATACCTAATGGTGGGTACGACTCAAACAGGAGTTTTGTTGCAATCAATTTCATATTACTCACAGGCTTTCTTAAGGGGCTTGTTCACAGGACATCGATATCATACTTTTGGATAGATTTGCTTCCAGCTGGCAAATGGTTTAACCACATCATACAACATTTTTGTTTCTTTTTATGGGATTTTACGGTATGGGGGAATATTCTCTGTTGATTTTCAGGTCGCTCGACTACTTCTGGAGGAGGGGAGGTAATGCTTCCAACAGTTCTACTGTACTCTCCCTTCTGGGTGCTAATATTGAGGTGCTGGGTACAATGGTTAAGGATCAGAAAGCAGAACTAGAGTGAGTCTTCTTGATGTTGAGCACGAAATTAAATGACTTGAGAATAATGTTTTGTTTGAGAAAACTGAAGTTTCTGTTGAAAGAATTTCAGTTTGTAATGGCATTAAAACTTGGCGGAGCATGGCATGCACTGCATGCAACTAAGCCATATTGATGCCAAAGTGACGTTAATCTGCCAAGGTACTAAGCACAACAATTGGTAGTTCCATAGTTGCTATGGTAACCGATCTGTGGCATCATCTCACTTATAATTCGAGAGAAGCATGGCATACGGTGTATGCCATGCTCCTCTCGAATTGTAATTAGTGAGATGCTACCTGAAATTCTTACAATGGGAAAGTGTGATTTTCTCAAACCTGTTATTCATTCTCAAAAAAATTCTCTGTTGTTACTGTCCTGTAATTTTTTTTCTGCTCAGGAAGGTGGATTGAGCAGAACTGACCATATTGGCTTTCTTTTTTTCAAGTTCTTTAGTTTCTTATTACTTTTAAAAGTATACAAGCCCAACATGAATTCATTTTTTGCAGATATTGCTTTTATGGAACTTGCTGATTCCATTCAGGTTATGATATTATCTTTGTTCTTTTTTAATATTTATATATCATGTCCCCATACCAAAGGTGAGATTCGGGCAGGAAGAGGGAAACATATTCTATTTGGTGCAGATACCATTGGTGTTGGCGTGTGTGTAACAGCTTGTCTACACTATGTAACTGGCATCAATGAATTTTTTTCAAAACTAGACTTACACAGATATATCAATGGGACATGCAAAAAGGGATGGTTTTGGCTTTAATTTTCAAGGTCACATGATCCGTGGGAAATGAGCTTTAATTTAGCAAATATATTCTACCAAACCCATTAAGTCCCCGTCTGTCCACTCTAACTTCTATTTGTATGCTTTCAGATTTTTCCAGACTGACTTTAAAACTTTTGGCATCAAGTGTGAGAACTGCCCATTGTATGGTGAGCCATACAGGTGCCCTGTTGCTGTGATCATCATTAGTAAGGAGACGGGGTCCAGAACTATCTTAGCTGCTCTCAAGTCAGGTCAATTTAAAATTCTAGTAAACCAAGTAAAATATCAGTCTAAAATTGAAAATGATATTGAAAGACTAAATAATGGTAAAAAGGGCACTTTTTGGTGGGTTGTATAGATATGCCTTCATGGTTGCCATGAAGGCATATCTATACACCCCACCAAAGAGTGTCTATGCCTTCATTGCCCTATGCACCCCACCAAAGAGGGCCTATGCCTTCATGGCATATCTATACACCCCACTAAAGAGTGCCTATGCCTTCATGGTTGCCATGAAGGCATATCTATACACCCCACCAAAGAGTGCCTATGCCTTCATGGTTGCCATGAAGGCATATCTATACACCCCACTGAAGAGTGCCTATGCCTTCATGGTTGCCATGAAGGCATATCTATACACCCCACTAAAGAGTGCCTATGCCTTCATGGTTGCCATGAAGGCATATCTATACACCCCACCAAAGAGTGCCTATGCCTTCAGGGTTGCCATGAAGGCATATCTATACACCCCACTAAAGAGTGCCTATGCCTTCATGGTTGCCATGAAGGCATATCTATACACCCCACTAAAGAGTGCCTATGCCTTCATGGTTGCCATGAAGGCATATCTGTACACCCCACCAAAGAGTGCCCTTTTTACCATTATTTAGTCTTTCAATACTATTTTACAAAGGCGAACACTTCCCTGACTTTCTGTTTGCTTCCAATGAAGACGTAGCCCTTCCAAAATGGGGTTTACTCTTAAAGCAAAGACTCCTTTTTTGACAGGGTTTAGATGTTCAGGAAAAACAAAGGAAGTTTAAACAGAAGTTGTGTCCCTTTGAAAGATATTGAGGTATACCCATACATCTTAATAATATCAACCGAAGTCGCTCTTTTCATAGACCTTTTCAGTTCAGTATATAATTTTATAACACTTTTTATGCAAAACACTTATATGTTGAAGACTTATACAAGATTACTTCTCCATGTGACTATGGACAACTCTGGTTTTATGACTACAAGTATAGCTACAACTGCAGTCAAAATGAAAGTTCCATGCTTCTGGAGCTAGGAAGACTTATCCAGTCCAAAGCCATGATAGAAGATGGAGGACTTAACCCAGCAAGCAAGACATTTATGTAAGATCGAAAAAATTTCGAGGTCGTTGACGTTGATGCTGCTGAATAAATGATGAAAATTCTTATATATATAAAGGCACCATGACTCTTTTACCTTCTGCAATATATTTTTTGAAGATGTATAACAAGAGGACCAATGGTCCTGTAGCTCACCTGAGATCGAACTGTCAACAGACACATTTTGTCACTTCTCTTTGCTTTCTGGAGTGTACACAAGGTTTTTCAAAGATTTGACATACTGACCTACTTTCAGAGTCGACATGACACAGTTTCCATCTCATCCTACATTTCATAGAGATAGACATTTAGTCCTACATTTCATAGAGATAAACATTCTGACAAAGTTTCATGAAGATTGGATTAAAACTTAGCCTTCAAGAGTGTACACAAGGTTTCGCAAATATTTGTCTTAGTGACCTAGTTTCTGACCTGACATGACCCAGTAACCATCTCCTCCTAAATTTCATAGAAAGGTTCTGACAAAGTTTCATGAAGATTAGATCATCAAAACTGTGCCCTCTAGGATGTACACAAGGTTTTTCTAAGATCTGACCTAGTGACCTATTTTTTGGCCAAGCATGACCCAGTTTTAAAATTATCCTAGATGTCATAGAGGTAAACATTGACAAAGTTTCATGAAGATTGGATCAAACCTGTGCTCTCTAGAGCTACACAAGGTTTTTTCTAAAATTTTACCTAGGTCCTAGTGACCTACTTTCTGACCCAACATGGCATAGTATCAAAATTTTCCTAAATTTCATAGTGATAAGCATTCTGACAAAGATTCATGTATAATGGATCAAAACTGTGCCCTCTAGAGAGTACACAAGGTTTTCTTAGATGTTACCTAGTAACCTAGTTTTTGATCTGACATGACCTACTTTTAAACTTGCCCAAGATTTTATAGAGATAAACATTCTGACAAAGTTTCATGAAGATTAGATCAAAACAGTGCCCTCTAGAGTGTACACAAGATTTTCCTAAGATTTGACCATATTTTATCGCTCAAGGGCAAGTAACTCTGAAAAGAATCATCCAGCATGGCATAAATTCAAACTGATTCGATATTTTATGGCTGTTCTTGATACCTGCAAGTTTGAAGAAGTTGCGATCAAAACTGAAGGTGCTATCGCCCGGAAACATTTTCCCCATTATAAGTCTACGGGACCTTTTTGTTGCCATGGTAACCAGTTTTAAACCAATCTGTCACAAAACTATATGCAATCAATCCCCCACCCCAACAAAGCTACATATAAAATTTGATCAAGATTGGCCACCTACTTTAGCAGATGTTAATGCTTAAAAGCGTGAACGGAAGACGGACCAAGCTTATACTATAAGCTCATCTTGTGAGCCTTCGGCAGCTGAAAACAGTCATCGACAGGTAGTGAGCAAAACACATCAATCTAGGATGTTGTACTAAACTCAATATCCTTGCCAGGGAGTGAACAACTTCTAAATCTGAACGGTCAGTTTTATTGGAGCTGAATGTTTTAATCTACTGAATTGCTTTTTCAGTCATTATAAAGAAGTGTCTTTTGAAGATTTTGACAAAGTGGACTTGAATAATTACAAATGGATTCATTTTGAGGTAAGAAAATGCTTGATGTACAATTATACAAACTGAGCACTTTTTTTCTTGCTTGGCCTGATTATATTGTTGAAGCCTTTTACAGCTTATTTAGTGCTTATATTTCCCAAGGTTTAAGTTTTTGTGTTGGTCAGAAAATTTACAGATACCGGTAGGTAACCCTTCGGTATAAACATATATGTGACCGACCATGAGATTTTGGGTCCAAATGAGGCCCATGGGCGAAAATGAGATATCACCATTTTCTGATAGCTTGATAATGCTGGAGTGCATATATGAAATTTCAACTCAGTATAGTGGGCGGTTTCTGAGAAATTTGACTCTTGTCACACTGACCCAAAATTGAGATTTTCAAGTTTCAAAACGAACATATTCAAGCGGTCTTTGACTTAGATGCCTTATGCTTTCAAAAGTTCTGCAGAAATAATAAGAATTAGATAAAATACTGTAATTATCCAGCAACTGAAATCAGAAAAAAAAAATGTTTCCATGGCAACCGACATCATCGTTACATGCCAACAAGCAACATGTTGGCTTAGCTTATTTCTTAAGTAAATCTGGGCATAGATTTATTTTTCACTTTTTGATTTGCAATTTTTAAACTTTCGGAATGTGAAAACTTTCTATTGTTAAATGCAAACGAAATAATCCTGAAGTGTTTAGGTTCCGCCTTCATATTTGGTTTTGGGCAGCTGGGCTTAGGCACACTTCTGCGTCTGAGCAGTATGAAGCAGCCTCTCCATAAATATACCATTGTCCTTGAGCATCGAGTCCCTGGAAATGATTCCTGATAAATCTTTGCACAGTTGAAAAAATGTCATCTTAAGTTTTAAAGGCACCAATACTTTTTTCCAAGTCCGCAGCATATTTTCTTAAATAAACAACGCTCGGGTATAGTTATCCTGTAAAACAAAATGAACTTGTGGGCATTTGAAAGGGCTGTTCAGTATTAAAAAGTACAAACATGCATTGGATGCGCGGTCTCTCTTCTCAGAAACTTGTAGCAGCGTTTTTATGACAATTCTACACATTTATTGTCAGAGCCGGAACTTAAAAACAATAAGGCAACCATTTTCTTTCTAACCAAAACAAATCGTTCACAGTCACCAAACTGTATCAAATTTTTAATCTAGATGGGTGCATCTCTAGGGGAAGCATCTCTACTACTTTCAGTTTTGTCTCTCCTTTCAACTGAGGCCAAGTCTTTAAAGGAGAGAATTTGCTGCGCCAAGACATCATTTTTTCTATTCAGTGTGGACCCATTGTGGAAGAGTCTGGAAGCACCAGGAAATCAAAACGCTGTTTCTCGTTGAAAGTAAGAATTCCACAGAATGTTAGTTGGTACATGTACCTGCATTTCGCGTCCATCGTTAATAAGGGTCATAGTTATAAGAAACTGCATGGCTGATTTAATGACTATTTAGAACATTGGAGCAAATTGGCTTTTACAAGCTAGGAAGGATGCAATTCTGGATGTAAAATTCCACAGTCAACAATGTGTGAGTACATGAGCTTTGATTGCCGGGCCGGGTAGCGCAATCGGTAGGGCACCTGACTCGTAAGTCAGAGGTCCTGGGTTCGAATCCCGGTCTGGCCACATACTTTCGTTTCGTCTTCCGCTGATTCAAGAAGAGCAGTTGTCAGTTACTGGCGAAAGTATGTGCACTTAGTACTGGTTAACCGCTTAGGAGGTCTAAGCCTGCCCAGGAATAGTGTGGTTAGGTTAACTGACCGTCCCGACATGACCTTAGTTGTTTACCGTGGACGTTAAGCATCAAATCAACCAACCAACATGAGCTTTGAGTGTACTCAGTAGTCCAATGATTCAGATGACAAGCCGGAGAAAAAAATATTTATGCTGTGTCTGATGGTTGTAACAACGGTAGCTGATAACAGGTAGAGGCTATGCAACTGAGGATGCAAAGTTGGTTTCAAATGTATCTAAGCCAGCATAGCATAGAATATAAGTCAAGGGTAAATGTACAAATAATAGCAGCATCCAGAAGGACATTAGAAGAAATGATAATAGGCATGAGAAATGGACTTAAATGCTAAGGTCGACACAGAATTTTATAAAGTCATCAGAGTGTGAAGTATAAGTCAAGAGTAGTCATCCCTGTAAATTCTAAAAAGAAACCTTATGCCAGGTTTGTTAAATTGCAGGTGTAACAGTCTTAGGCGCCAGAGATAAAGTAATTTTGAATGTAAAATTTTACCAAATCAGAAGAGTTTTAATAATGAAGAAATCAGTATAACCAAGCTTGGTGATTGCAGGTTTTCATATTTTTAGAATAATGGAAATAAGGTTAGAGTAGAAGTAGGGCCTAATTGAGGACGTGCGAACTAATGGAAAACTGACAGACATACGAAAAAGTGAACTCCTATATTGCTTCTTGCTGCAGCAGGTGCGACCAAGTGGCATAAATTTACGGATGTGTGCCCATACACCTTCAATATACCTTATATCAGCCAGCCATCTTGAATTGCTATTTTTACAGTTTCCTGCACACGAGTTATTTTCTTTAAGATTTATGAAGGAGGCTAAATGATGCAGAGTTGCTTCCCCGGATACATTCAAGTCAGCTTAAAATGCAATTATTCTTGAAATTTTAAGTAAAAGTTTCAGCATATTTGACGGCAGCATAAAGAAATTATATAGATAATTGAACGGAGCATGAACTTGGTATTCAGA
The DNA here is from genome assembly GCA_963989385.1 of Ctena decussata. Lineage (NCBI taxonomy): Eukaryota > Metazoa > Mollusca > Bivalvia > Lucinida > Lucinidae > Ctena > Ctena decussata. The sequence goes on along the minus strand of OZ022511.1, from coordinate 8,115,546 downwards.
AGTTTGAGACAATGCCTGGTACAGCACTTTGCATACAAGCCTTAATGTTTCTGCACTAACATAAAATATTTCCGAAAGAATATAGACACACACTGTATTTGGGGTGTAAGCAAAACTAAACCAAAACAAGACTACTCTGTCCACAGAATCACTTTAAAAGTATTTATAGCGATGTCCAAATCTTCAGGGTGTCCCAAGATAAGAAGAAAAAAAAATTAATGTTTCATCGGGAATAATAAATTGTCTATAAAGGGTAATGTAAGAAATACATCTTAAATCTACTTCTTGACGAAATAATGCACGAAAGAAAGGAAGAAAAAAAATCAGGCTCTTCCATTGTATGATCAGTATTTCTCTGCAAAATGTGTATTTTTCTCAGTAGCAGTCCTCAGGAATTTCTAAGCTGGGGAATAAAAGACCACAAGGTTACGTAGAACAGAAATTTAAAAAAAATCAGCTGAGGTGCCCTAATGACCACAAAGTTTCAGGATCGATGGCCACAGGAGCCCTAGTAGCTCAGTAGAATAATTAGGCTAACGTTCGCCTGCTTGTCTAGCGGTCCCGAGTTTGAGTCCCGCAGGAGCAGGAAATCTTTTCACCCGTAAACGAGGTTCCATTGCACACGGTCTTTCATTATCACCCTCCCATCGCCTTGCTATGACTGAAATACTGTTGAAAAGGACGTTAAATTGCAAGCCATTATCCGATGACCACAAACTTTTCGGACTGCATTGAGAAAATGATTTTTCACACATAAAAAAAAACTTTGTCAAACTTTAATATTACCAGCATTCTGTAATTACCTGATTCTTAAGCACAAAAAAGAAAGAAAAAGAAACGGACCAGTTTTCTTGAATCTCAAAGAAAGAGGCCGAGCCGACTGATAAGATAAGTAGATAGATAAATCTTGTAAAGACTCAAGTAGGTACAACTGCAACTGCAATTTTAAAATTTTATGTAGCGTGAACACACCGGGTAGGCGGCAATCGAGAACGCCCGAAACAATCGATTAACGTGGATCAAAAACCGTTAGAAACAGCGCTTTTGATTGCAAATTGGCGCCAATTTGCAATCGAAAACGCTGTTTCTAATGGTTTTTGATCCGCATTCGTCGACTGCATTAGCGTTTTCGATTGCCGCCTACCCAATGTGGTGAAATACAGATCCCGCCAGAACACATTCCATATTTTTTTGCCATGTATCTGGTCTGATGCCCTTTATGAATAAATAATTTTAGTTTCTACGCGTTTGTTTTCCCAAATTATTGTATCTAGATACTCGTTAATACGAAGATACGAGAAGTATTTCACAACGACGTTAAAACAGGTGCGACGTAAATTAACTTGGCCTACGTCACGTCATGACGTTTCGAGTGCGTTTTTCTCGAATGACGTCAAACCTCATTTGGACCCAAAATGTCATGACGCGTCACATATTCACTTGCATGTTTTTGAGATAGAGTTTATTACAGTGTGAAATATGGCTTAATTGTCAATAAGAATCTACAGATATTTGATCCTGGTTTATATAGAAAAGATATCAAAACGCTGAAAATAAATTCTCAAAGATAACTCAAGAAGATTGAATACTAGGATAGGAAAAACTAATACCTGAATAGAGATGATTAATTTGTTAACCTAGGGGCGGAGAAATGGAGAAGAGATAGGCAGAATGGTGGATAAGGTAATTGCACACAACACCAGCAAGGAAAGGTCTGAGGCTATACCCATTTCACTGGAACTTGAGAAAAGAAATAGACCACAACTTGGTAATTCATTTCCTCATAGTTTTAGTTTCTAGTATTACATTATCTCAGTCCCGGATCCAGACCACCACGTACAGGTGGGGCTGGGGTGGGGGTGGGGGTGGGGGGAGGGGCTGGGCTTAAAAATATATGACATAATTAGGGACCAATTTGATGAGAATTTTGCTGTCTTTTTTGCCTTAAAATATAGGTTGTGATATCTCATTAGAATTGCCTCAGCGAGGCGATTCTAATAAGATGTCACAACATATATTTTAATCTAACCAGGCCCAGGTGGCGGGGCTCAAGCCCCAGAGCCCACCCCTTGGATCCGGGGCTGTTATCTTGTATCTCTTATTTTGCTCACATTCTGTCATTTGGAATTCTTTCCTTAATTTGTTTGTTTGCTCATTCTGTACCACTGTATGTGCTCCTATGAGGGCCGAAAATTTGTAACTAAGAGCTTGAATCTTGTATTACAAATATTATGTTTCTCATTTCAAACTATGTTATAACTATTTGTTGTATGTTTATTAGATGCATTTGTCAATTGAGCCGCGACACGACAAAACCAACAATGTGGTTGTGCGCCAAGCGCAGACTCAGATCAGCCTGGGCATCCGCCCAGTCTGATCAGAGTCTTTGCTGTCTGCATGGTGCTAGTTTAGACCCGTAGCTACCCTTTGAGCACTTAATGCAGAGTCTGATCAAACTTGACAGCTGCCCAGGCTGATCTGAGTCTTCCCTGGGCGCACAACCACATTGTTGGTTTTGTCGTGTCGCGGCTCAATTACTTATGGCACCAAGACTTTGTAAAAAGCTTAGGTAGAGATGAGTCATCTTATAATTAGCTTTCCAACCTGAATCTAGTTTGCCCTCTAGTCTTTGAATTTTCAATATGATATAGCTTGGATGAAACTTTTTTTTTTAATTTTTTGCGTATGTAAATTTTGTCTGTGTTTTGGCTAGATAAATCTGTCATAACATATACGAGCCTCGACACCAGAAAACCAACAAAGTGGTTGTGCACCAGCCTAGACTCAGATCAGCCTGGGCATCCGCCCTGTCTGATCAGACTCTTCGCTAAGCACTTGAAGGGTAGCTAAGGGCCTAAGCTACCTCCATGCGGACAGCAAAGACTCTGATCAGACTGGGCAGATGCCCAGGCTGATCCGAGTCTGCACTGGGCGCACAACCACATTGTTGGTTTTGTCGCGTCGTGGCTCATATGGCTGTTGCATCTGTCAAGACCGCCATGCACTCAATTTGCGGGAACTGATCTTAATTCATAGGTTCTAAAGAGTAGACTGTGCATGCTTTGACCAGACTGCCCAAGCTGCTCTGGGCATGATTCTAAATAACTTTACGTGTATAGATACACATGCTTGGTCACTGATGAGGGTGGTATAGAAGTTATACCATGGTTTGTCTGCCTGTATGAGGAGATAATCCACAAGCTTTAGCAAGTGGATTATCTCCTGTACAGGCAGACAAACCTGTATGGTGTAAAATAAGTATACCGGTTTGTTTGCCTGTACGAGAAGATAATCCACGAGCTTTAGCGAGTGAATTATCTCCTGTACAGGTGGACAAATCATGGTATAATTATTTTATACCACCCTCAAATGGCAGTGTAGCACAAAATTACAAAATATTTTATGCTAAAGTTTTCCTTTTCTGGCAAAGTGGTATAAATTTTTGTTACCCTTCCAAATAGGGCAGATTCTTTCCATTGAAAGTAAACTTCATTTTGGAAGGGCTGTAGCAGCCAGTTAGGCAGTGCAGGAAGTTACAAGAGTTGTTTTCCTTTGTTAAGATGGCAGAAAAATATGGTAGTGTACCAGAGCCCTAGATAAGAGGGGTATTTGATGATAATTGAGGGATAATTTTCTTTATTTCTCATTGAAACAATATGTTGTGACCCCTCATCCTCAGATGAGGGGTCACAACATATGTTTTTATCCAGAATTAACAAATATTATCCATAATTATCACCAAATACTCCCTCTTATCTAGGGCTCTGGTGTACCCAGACATCTTAACCTTTAAGGCACCAAAAATAAAAATGGTTGCTTTGAAAACAGCTGCCTCATCTGGATCTACCCTGTTTGCTCTCTAGTCTTTGAATTCTCAATATGATAAAGCTTGAAATATTTGTTCCAAATTTTGCAAATGTAAATTTCATCATCTGCCTTTTGCCACTCTAAGGGTTAAGACTGGTTTTCTTTAAAATTCAGTGACGTATTGTTGCTCTGTCTTTCTTGAATATCATGACATTGTAAGTTCGTAAATGATGGTCTCTCATTTTATAGCTCCCCTTATGGAGAAAGCAGATTATGTCTTCATGAGCAAAGATGTAGCTAGAGAGAAGGGATATGACAGTAAAGAGAGTGCAGTGTCTGGTGCAGTTGGAAGTTGTAAAGAAGGGTACGCATAGCATTAATTGGATATTGTACAAATGTGCTGAGTATGATAGACTCCTTGATTTTTTAAGTTAAATTTTGTGTGAGCTTGAGCTGTGGGAGACTGAGTAGCGTTGTCATGAAGAATTGTAAAGGACAAACAGTAAAAGTGCATTTGTCGGTACTGTTTGCGAACATTTGATCAGACCATAAATATACTGCTGATAAATGTAAATAGTTAAAGTAACAATAGATGCAAATGCTTGTAAACTTTTCAACATCTTCTATGACTAGAAATATTGTTTTCCAGAAAAGCTTTCATAGGTCTGGATAGTTTTCATATTAAGGTGGACGATCCCGGAAGAACTCTGTTCTTGCTTGTTTAAAAAACAAACAGAGTTATTGTTCATCATCAAATCGACTAACTGTGGAGTATATACAGTTATAATATACACTTACAATATCTACCGTAAAGATCCTAAGTTTTCGGGCACATAGGTCTGTACAAACAGTGGAAACTGAGATCAGACTGTTCCCTAGGAACCAGAATGATCAAGATCTTCACAGTTTCCATTCCATCTGCGCATTTTTGTCGACATTACTCTGTGGTAGAACCGAATAACAGGAAAATAAATAATAGGGCAAGGACCGGCTGTGCTTGCAGCAGGTGCAGAATTTGGGCAGTCTGTGTTGGGGATATTTTGAACTTAAACATTGTTTTTCTAGGAAACAAAACGGTGAAATGTTTGTTTTTTTGTTTTATTCTTTAACATACGATGTAAGTTTTACTAAAATAATATGCATAAGCATGCCCCATCGATTGATGATATTTTTCATGACGTTTTTCATGAAATTCAATTTTCTTGCATTTTTTCAGAGAATGTAAAAATATACTTATTAACAAGAAAACTGCAATTTTTTGTTATCAGTTTGTTTCAAATATCCTATATTACAGATTATATGATTTGCTGAAATGAAAGTGCATTCATGTGGTAGAGATATGAATTTTCATGGAAAATGTGTAAAAAAAAGTATGTAGAAATACAAAATATTGTTTTTGTAGGAAAACAAAACGGTGAAAATTGTTTTTTTCTTACCCAAATGTTTTATAGCTCTTTGGGTTATTTAGATGGTATAATGGTTTGAATGCCCCGCCAATATTTCTATTCAGTATTCGTCTACCTTAACTCATTTAGATTTTATTTAGCGGGTATCTATTCATGAAATACTTACTTGTTTTAAATTCTCCAGTGATGCACATTGTGAACATTTGTGAAAATAATATTGCCACTTACAATTACCGAGTTGCCTTAATAGTATATAATTAGTAAGTCTTGTTCTTTCAGGGCTACAATTGTTTGTGCATGGGGTGAGGATGGAGCAGCAGGCCGTACCCAGGGATCATCAGTTGTCACTTCCAAGGCATTTCCCCCAGACTCCCTTGTGGATACAATAGGGGCTGGGGACACTTTCAATGCCGCCAGTATTTTAGCCCTAAGTGAGGGGAAGACAGTTCATGAGGCAATAACTTTTGCCTGTAGAGTAGCAGGAGCTAAATGTGGTGCAATGGGATATCAGCATTTAAAAGGGATGCAAGAACTGTTATGAGCCAGTGAAGTTAGTAAGAGTTGTAAACTATGCTGTGAATTGGTTGACATTAACATCCTTTATTTATCACAACTTATCCAAGAATTAATATAAAAAGAAATATGAGCCGCACCACGACAAAACAAACAAAGTGGTGCTGCTCATAGAAGACTCCGATCAACCTTGGCATCAGAGTCTTCGCTGTGCGCATGGAGCTAGATTAAACTCTCATCTACCCTTTAAGCACACAGCAAAGACTCTGATCAGACTGGGCAAATGCCCAGGCTGACCCGAGTCTTCACTGGGCGCACATGCCACTTTGTTGGTTTTGTCGTGTCAGGACTCATATATGAAATCAGCCATGAGGATATTAACATGGATTAATGTTAATATGGATTAATGAGTCATTACATTATCAACTCCCTATTTTGTCAGAGCTGTTGCATGACACAGTTACAGGAATTCTCTGCTCCAAAAACCTTTATAGTCTGACTTGATTCAGAACTTGTTTAATAAATCGTACAAAGTCCTTGTGAGGAGAGTATTAACTAACAACCAACCTTTTTCAAAACTAGCTTTATTTTCAACGTTTATGAACAGTTACCTTATGTTTACAAACAAGCTACCATGATGTGCTTAAGTATTGGGACACCTAAAATATTCAAATTCCCATCTGTTTCAAATGAAAAAGTAGTTCATTTAGGTGTCCCAAAATTTAGGCATATTACGGGTAATTGCTTTTATTAGGAAGAGTAATCTCTCATTGTGTAGAGCTGGCTCATTCTGTTGTTATAACCATTTTCATTCAGCAAAAAACAAGCTTCAAGCACACAATGCAGGTAATACCAATTTCATTATGTATGCTGTCCACCTGTACTTGAGGACAAAGTTCTGCAGGGGTGTTAGAGTAGCATCTCTGCAGAACTTTTGTGTATATTATACACTGTGAAATAACCCTGCATGATACTACCGTTAATGACAGCTGACCAAACTGACACTGCCTTCAATTGTATCAGCTGACAGCCAATTTTAGGGTAAATGGCTCAGTTGGCAACACAGACAGGGAAGGCGGTCTTACCCCTCTAGTAAACCTAGCCCTGAGGTTATAAAACTTGAGTACATTCTCAAACTCAAAATAAAGCACACTGATTGGCTGCTTCCGAGCACATGCTCGGAAGAGGCCAATCAGTGTGCTTTATTTTGAGTTTGAGAAAGTACTCAAGTTTTATAACCCCGAGGTTATAAAACTTGAGTGAGAATGTACTCAAGTTTTATAACCTCCAGGCCAGACTTACCATGACATTGCAATTAAATATGCTATACATATGGTACATATATACAAGATACAAAAAGTACAATTTGCTCACTTGCAACATAGGAAGAAAGGCATTATTATCTATACAACTGAAAGGGACTGTAAGGAAATGGCTTAACTTCACCCACAAAAAGGCAGAGCTAAATAATAAAGTTAAATAAACAAAACTACAGGTAGTAAGGAAAAATTTAGATGATAATTATGGAATAAATTTTCTGTGCAAAAAAAAAAAAAATGGCTTTGTGTCTGTGAACAAGGCATTTGAACATCTGTTTTATTAACTAGTGACAGCATAGTTTCCAACAATCTGGACCTGGATAATACTATTTAAATGCTTTACTCCATGCTCAAGAGTGTTCATTCTGAAGACAGGAGAGAGTTTACACCACTGTTACATGTAGTTCTCTTTCTACACAGGTGCTGACTGACAACTGTGTAGTAACTTACATCTAACTGAATGCATCTGTATCCAATCTTCAGGATTAATCATCACTTAAGAACTTCAAAGGGCCATAGTTACTTTCTGACACACTCAATAGTGAATCAATCTAAGGACTTCTATGCTTAAGGCGTGAATTTTCCCCATGATTTAAAAGTTATACGGATCACTGACTTTTGCTTTGCATTTATGACTATAACTTGTAACTTGCATGGAAAATGAATTTTCAAGTGTTTGTGCCTATGTAAAGTACGTTAAACATACGTTGACGTTGACGTTATTGTTGAGATAAATTGTAAATTATCCTCAAACTGTTCGTTGAAATAATGATTTATTGTATATATTTCACCCTTTTTTGACTTACATTACTTACATAACAGACAACACTGGATAGTTTTGACTGTATGTATGTGACCTTGACCTCATTTCAAGGTCATGGTACACAATAAAATCCTTGAAGATCACAGTGCTACTGTTGACCATTCTTCTTTGACTTATTGAGTATCGTTCCCCCCCGTGACCCAGCTTCCCACTCATATATATTGCGTACTTGCATCGTATAAGTCTGCTGCATGAAGGAAATGCTGGGTCACGGGGGGGAAAGTACTTGTATTTTAGTTATAGTGAAGCGTTCTCTTGTGGCCGCTTTGACCGGAAGTATAACTGTGGTTTTGCATGTTTAAATGCCAGTCAGGCGTAACAAGAAGAAAATCATTGCTTTGTATTGTGATATGCATGTATTTAGCATGCATTTATGACAAAAATGTATGAAATGAATGACTGATTTCAATATTTTTATTACCTCAAAAATTGAGGTATGCGAAAACCTTGAATTAAGGGTAGGTAGGGTCAGACTGGATTATCTCCCCATGTCTTTGGGTCTGAATCACAAATGATCTGATTTCATACGGCTTACATATTTGTGGAAGCTCCGCTAAGAAAAATTTGCACACTTTATACTTTTGAAAATTCGGACCTGTCGCGCCGGTCTAATGGGGAAAATCCTCGCCTTAATCGAAGAAGTCCTTTCTCTGTTACAGAATTTCTGCATACTTTATGATAGCATTATGTAAGTCAAAGTTTTCAGAGATTTGTATCACATTTTAATCAGTAAATCTGCGAAATGGACACAAAATAACTGTTAATTTGTTAAATGTAAGCATATTGTTGATGACTTGACATCATTATAAGAAGACAGATTGACATTGTTTTCCAAGTTTAAGACCTATCTTAAATATTCACCTATCTTAAAGCACCAAAATGAGCCTGATACCATTTACCTTTGCACAATTTCAAGAATGTTTAGTCCAAGTTATCTCACATTGAGAATTCAAAGATGGTAAGAGGGCAAACAGGGTAGCTCTTAAGCTGATCATAAGCTGTCTCATCTGATCTACACTGCTTGCAAATTTCATTATTTTCATTTTTTTTTTGCTCTAAATGTTAACACACTTAATTTCAAATATCCTAATGTGCCTAAATATTGCGACCCCTAAAACCATTAATTTTCCATTTGGGACAAATGGAAAATTAATAGTTTTAGGTATCCCAATACTTATATACGCTAGGGTACAAGTGCTACCAGGACAACATAGCTTCCTCAGCACCTTCTTGAAGTGCTTTAACCATAATATCTAAAAGCAGGCACAGCTTGGGCGACAATAGCACTTCCTCAACATAAATAGTGGTGAACTGAACATGAATCCATATATTGCACAAAACTGACACATTTAAAATGAGCTGCATCACCAGAAAAATTACCTGATAGTATGTATGCACACTTTTGCAGCCTGATATCCTCTTAATTTGAATAGGTGACACACAGTCCCAATCCCCTCCCCCTTTAAAAATGGCCCCGAATGCGTAAATCAGTCCATGAATTCTGCTATAGGATATCTTTTTTCCTATCCAAAACAATCCCAGAAATTTGTATCCATCTTAAAACACAAATCCGATCTAGACTTTTTAGTTGCTTGTTTGGGGGAGAGGGGGGGGGGGGGGGGGGGATAAACCCCATCTTACAGCCAAATAAACAAGGAGTCTTTGTTTATGCTATAGATTGCTCAGGGTCTACGGCCTGTTGAAGTAAATAAGCAACCTGACCTCCTGACCTGTGCTGCCTGATCAGCATGGTCAAGCCAAATTTCATATGAGCCATAGACTTGATGTGAGATGGACTGGTCTGCTCACAAGTACAGGCTGATCTGGCCCTGAGACAAGTTTTCTGGTGATGCCGCTCAAAACAAGGAGCTTGCCATGAAACTTGCGCAGATTACCTAACATTCTTCCTAGTACCAATATTACATACAGTAAAAATTCTGAATATTGGGACAGACACATCTGAGCAAACACTGAAGACGCAGATCAGACTGCTCCCGAGTTTGATTAGAGTCCACTCTGATTGCCATTCCATCTGTATCTTTTAGATGCATTGAGGTACAGAAAGAACAAACTATTCCAATTTAAGGACAGTTAGTGGAATTATATGTGTCCCAATTTTCAGAATTTTTATGGTAAATCACACTGTTTTATCACATTGTTACAAAAAAAATATGTAGAGATTTTACATTATTGTTGCTTGTCATGGCCAGACATAGTGGCTATCTCACAAGATGGAAGTAAAGTTTATATATTGTTGTCTCATTGTTTCAAGTACATTTATTCTATTTTCCCCCACCACGTGCCATGGAAGTTGAGAACAGAACCAACTGTTTCTTTTTCTTCTTGCCTCCTGTACCTGGAGTTGATTTCTGTGCTTCTCCTTCTGCAAGAAATAACTTAATCTGAATATCCTAACTTGAAAATTTATGGGACATTTTTGCTGTGCTCATAATTTGTTGGAGTGATCAAAATGATAACTCTTTCACATCAGTTTTATTTTCTTCTGCAAGAAATAACTTGATCTGAATATCCTAACTTGAAAATTTATGGGACATTTTTGCTGTGCTCATAATTTGTTGGAGTGATCAAAATGATAACTCTTTCACATCAGTTTTATTTTCTTCTGCAAGAAATAACTTAATCTGAATATCCTAACTTGAAAATTTATGGGACATTTTTGCTGTGCTCATAATTTGTTGGAGTGATCAAAATGATAACTCTTTCACATCAGTTTTATTTTCTCAATACTTTGCTAATCCAAAGTTTAGTTTCACACAAAAAAAAAATACTGTGAATATTTCGCAATTTACAGTATGCTGAACTCCCATCGGGTTTTGCAGAGAAAATAATTTTCATCTAAAAAATTTATCTGGAGCTGTGTACATAATTTATCTTAAAATTGTTTATAACAACAACAGAGACTGATCAGACTTGACAGATATGCAGGCTAATCTAAGTGTTCTCTGTTCACACATGCCTTACAGTACTGTTTCACATGATGTACCCATTATTTTTCTGTGAAGAAACAACACTGTCAACATTTTTCACTCAAAAATTCTTCTCAGACGGGTGCAATAAAACTCAGAATTATACTACCATAATGACCCTAAAATTTCAAACCTCCGAAAGTCTGACAACTATAGTTGGAAAATTCTTAGAAAGTGGATTTTACACAATGCATCCAAATGATGCTTATAATGACTAGCAGGGTCTTCAGGAGCAGTTTGATCAGGGTCTACAATGTTTGCTCAGACCTGTCTGTCTGAATATTTAGGATCATTAAGGTATTTGAAATACTTACCACTTTTAGATCCCATATTTTCTAATGCAGCTTCAATTGCACTACCAAAGGAACTGTGATACTCGGGGACTGGTACCCTGTCTTCATTATCACTATCATCGCTACCATGACGACCAGCACCAGCTCGGACAGGGGGATTTGGCTGTTCTGTTTTTGCCACTGGCCATTTTGTAGACTGTGCACCAGCCTTTAACATCTAAAGAAATATGACAGTTTATAAATAGGTCTCAATGAGTTTAAGATAAAGTTCAACCAATGGATTGGGTGTATTTACCTTTAGCTGATCTTTGCTAACTAACACAGAAAAAGAAGTGGATGAATGTTATTCTTTAATCTTACACACTTTAGACTTTCAAGCCATTTATTTGTTTATTTTTCTAGCCAAACCATTCACATATGAGCCACGATATGACAAAACCAACAAAGTGGCATGTGCGACGAGCAAAGACTCAAATCAGCATTGGCATCCACCCAATCTGATCAGTCTTCACTATGCACTTAAAGGGTAGCTAAGAGTCTAAGCTAGCTCCATACGAACAGCAAAGACTATGATTAGACGCCCAGACTGGTCTGAGTCTTCTCTGGGAGCACTGCTCGTACAATACCAAAAGAAGTTATTCTTGGTAAATATATTTTCTCACTTTTGGACCACTCAGTTAAAAGACAAATAACTGAATTGTGTGTCTGTTTGACCATCAAACATACTGTATTATAAATTTTGGCTTATCTGGAGGTCTCAGTTATTCATACTTGTAATCTCACCTGAGCAAAGGAGACTGCGGCAGTCTGTCCATCATCTGTAGGGCTAGGCTTGATAGCATGGAAGTCTGGGGCACTGATGCTGTGTCCGAGGGGGCTACCGACAGGAGTATCTAGTGAGGGAGAACTAGTATCACTACGATTACACTCGCTGGGCTGACTGGTGAAGACATGGGATTGTGGAGACAGCTGGGGTTGATGGAACTGGCTATGAATAATTGTTGTTTCTAACAGCTGGGGTTGATGAAACTGGCTATGAATAATTGTTGTTTCTTTTGCTGTAAGCAGAGTATAAATCTCTAAATTTACGTTTGCAGGGATAAAATTTCAATATGCAACAATTACCTTTACTCGAAAATTGATTGACAGGTTTGACTGACCAGTCATAAAGACATAATGGTGAAATAAACCTAGGGCAAACAAATACAGGTGCTTTCTATTTCCATATGAAATGAACAGAAAGTAGTCTTTGTTTGTCCTGGATTTTAATGAGGGGCGGAGCGATAGACCATTTCGCGTCAGGTCAATCTACTTAATAAGTTCACAGGTATTTTAACATTCATGCTTTTGTTTGTTTTCGTTAATTATTTTTTTTATCAACATCAATGTTCACATGTATTCTTGAGATATGTATATCTGTATACAACAATATATAACTAAAACATGTAACTAAGTGCTCTAAGTTTTGCAATTACATCTGATTGCAAGGGACAAGACACTTTATATTTTTAAAGTGGAGTTCACTGTATCAACGTTTTCCCTTTTCATTTTTGGTTTTTGTATTTTTTTTTGTTCAGAAGCTGAATTTATTGTTTAAACCAGTTTCTTACTTGTCCATGAAAATATATTTGCTTTATTGAGCAATAGCAGTAATGATCTCCAATTATTCCCTTATTTTGGGTTCTGAAAACATGCAGTAATTTGTGTTCAAACACGTTTTTGGATGGTAAAATGATAAGATAGTGGCTGCATTCGTAGAAGCCACAACACATATGTAGCTCTACCATCAGAGATTGTACACATATATATGACACTTACAAATGCCAAGCCTTTTCCTTTCATCGTCTTCGATTTGTCTTGCACGTCTTTTATCCTCTCTATTCCTTCTATGTCGTTGTCTACGTCTCTTTTCAATTTCATCTACAAAGTAAAATTACATGTACTATATCAGTCATGCCAAGAGAACGAACGTTTAATGGCATAACCAAACATTGAAGACTGATTAACACTTAAAGCGTCAACAATGAAAATAGTTGAATTTGCTAACAGCATAGATGTAGATCAGGAGGTGAATAATGGGCTGCCTCATCTGGATCTACTCTGATTGACCTCTAGTCATTAACTTTTCAATATGATATAGTTTGGATTGAACATGTTTCTTTTAGTTAATTTTGCAGACTAAAATTTTGTTGTCTGCCTTTTATTTTGCACTTTAAGCGTTAGAAAACATTCTGATAATATTAAAACAGATTTGAACAATTCAAAGGTTCAAATTCATAACAAAGATGACTGATGGGTTCAAATTCTTCTGGAAAAAAAATACTGCAAGTCTTTAAATGACTGCAGGTAGCTTTTTACATTGTTTCAACTGAATATGATTTTGTTTTCTCACCATGGAAATACTTCAGAGTATCTTTCCCAATCACTGGTGGCTTGATAGCCAGTTCACAGACTTCAAAACCACAGGTTAATGGCAGGTGGCTCAAGTATCTAAGTCGCTTTCTCAGCTCCTGAAAATAATTACCAGGGCCCCGTCATTTAAAAGCTCCTCAAATTTTGGGGGCAAAAAATGGAAGTGTTTTTGTGCTTGATATCAGAACGTCTTGTTAACTAACATGGTCTGTTTTTCTTTTTTTTTCAACATTTGGCTATAGTTTTATTAGAAGACTTATAACTGACAGGTTTGATTGCCAACAAGATTTCTTGCAAATCCAATTGAGCCGCGACACGACAAAACCAACAATGTGGTTGTGCGCCCAGTGCAGACTCAGATAAGCCTGGGCATCTGCCCAGTGTGATCAGACTTTTTGCTAAGCGCTTAAAGGGTAGCTGAGGGCCTAAGCTACCTCCATGCGGACAGCGAAGACTCTGATCAGACTGGGCGGATGCCCAGGCTGATCTGAGTCTGCGCTGGGTGCACAACCACATTGTTGGTTTTCTCGCGTCGCGGCTCAATTATATTTTGCCTTTTGAGTGTTCAGAAACTGGTTACAAGCATGCACCAATACTAAACAATCTTTAGACTGGTGTGTGTGTATGTGTAGATGACACCAATTTTGTTGTAATAGTTTTCTTAAAAATTTCTCCTACAATGCCTTTTAAAAATACTAAAAGGAGCACAGACATTTCACAAAAAAACTTCAGATAAATAAAAACTTCAGATAAATCGCTGACAGTTAATATAATTTAAAAGTTATGACATGATTCTTACTTTTACAGCCATTTGTCTGTCATTTGAAAAGTTCTTTACTACAAGAAATCGAGCAATATTAGTGACAGTTTAATTATTGTGGCACTTTGTGAGTGCAAAGGTTTGATTTTGAAAACAAAACTATCCCAAAATGATTTTGGACCTTATCAGTCCAAAGAGCCATTATGAGAACTGCGAATTCAAAACTGTGGATATTTCCTTTAACACTACCTCACAAGCATAAACAATTGCAAAAATTCCATGATTTATGTTATTGTCTCTGGTCTGTTGATTTAAGTCAAAGATATGTAAATTCTACAGAAATGAATTTATCCTACCTCTGTAACAAAGACACTCTCTTTCTCCACAATGGTGGCTGTTATCTGCTGGGGACTGTTTTCTAGGCTGCCGTACTCTTGTACCAAACATCTGGCATTCAGGGAGTGCAGGTATAAGTGCTGTCCATCAGCAGCTGCAAACAAAGTTCAGCATGATCAATGAGAAAAACAATTGAGCCGCAACACAACAAACCAATCAAAGTGGCATACGCACCCAGTAAAGACTCAGATCTGCTTGGGAATCTGCCCAGTCTGATCAGAGTCTTCACTGTCCATATGGAGATAGCTTACACCCTTAGCTATCCTTGAAGTGCACAGTGCAGACTGATTAGACTGGGCAGATGCCAAGGCTGATCTGAGTCTTCGCTGGGGGCACATGCCACTTTGTTAGTTTTGTCATGTCACGGCTCATAATAAGAATCATAGTCATGTCATGGCGCATAATAAGAATCATAGTCATACTCAATACTAGTCACACTCAATGCTTGACCATATAAATCAATCCTTGAACTCTTCCAACTTTGAATTTGGATGAATGGATGAATGAAATTGAATTTACATCCCTTTCAATGTGCAATGTAATCCCATTATTCAGCTATAGGTGCAATTTGAACCCAATTGAATTTGGACAAGAATGAGAATGTTTTTTTGAAAATGCTGTCAAATAGAGTATTCCTTGAAGCAGTCTGTTCATGGTTTACACTGTCAGATTGCCCAGACCTATCTGCCCCAGTACTTAAGATATATGCAAACTTCTAACTTTAGACACACAGATAGAGAACCAATGACCAGCATCTATCAGCCATATAACGCCTGCCTTTAACAGCAGAGAATGAGTTTATGCTAATATAACTGGGGTGGTGATTTCAAACCCAAATCTGAATATCTAAAGGCAAGGAAAGCATTTAAGTACAGGCCTCTCACCCCATATGATCAGACATACAAAATAGTAAGTCTGAAAAGATGCGAAACTGAACACTGAGAAAAGCTTTGCTCATACATGTTAATCGCAAATGCACACAACTGCCAAAACATATGAGCTGTGACAAGAAAAAAACAACGAAGTGGTTGTGCCCCATCACAGACTCAGATTTATGAGTTTTCGCTGTCCACATGGAAGTAGCTTAGACCCTCAGCTACCCTTTAAGAGCTTGGGGAAGAGTCTGAACAGACTGGGGGAGGCTCATCTGTGTTCTGCGATTGGCGTACAAACACTTTGTTGGTTTTCTCGTGTCACGGCTCATATTATGTATTGTCTGCTCAGGGCATGCCCAATTTGCTCTTTAAAGAGCTAAGTATAATGCCATATAAATTCTATGCACTGGGACATTATGTCTGAGCAAACAGTGCAGACCCAGATCAGTATGATTACTGCTCCTAAAGGAGGGTTGGTTGGTTGGTTGATTTGATGCTTAACGTCCACGGTAAACAACTAAGGTCATGTCGGGACGGTCAGTTAACCTAACCACACTATTCCTGGGCAGGCTAAGACCTTCTAAGCGGTTAACCAGTACTAAGTGCACATACTTTCGCCAGTAACTGACAACTGCCCTTCTTGAATCAGCGGAAGAAGAAACGAAAGTATGTGGCCAGACCGGGATTCGAACCCAGGACCTCTGACTTACGAGTCCGGTGCCCTACCGATTGCGCTACCCGGCCCGGCTCCTAAAGGAGGGCCTAATCAAGGACTTAAGTATATGTTATTCTATCTGTATCCTTTGGAAACAAAATGTTCCAACTTTAAGACAATTATGGATTTTACTTAGGAGTCTCAATCTTTAGATTCTTACTCGCCTGGTTACACTGTACAAGAGCTGGTGACGCAGGCATGCACAGTTCTTGAATGACTAGACGTTTACCTTGATAGAAATAAAAGCATTCATCTCCTGATTTCTTCCTTGCTTTTCCGTCAGCCTGGGCTGGTAGTTCTAGATGTTCTGCAGCTTCCTCAACGGGCATGATGTTGGGAATAACTTCAATAGGTGGCTCAGTGCCCTCGGGTGAACCAACGTCAAACTTTTCTGAGTCGGGCATAATACTGCTGGCACCACTGACTGGAATTGGTGGACTGGCACGAGGACTGAAACACAAATACAACCATTCTCAAAGCAACACATTAAAGGATAAACCTAGAGCAAAGATTCAAGTACACCTCAATCTGGGCCACTGACATTAGAATTCTCAAAACTTTAACACAAATGTTAACTGGCCTACAGATAGACATACTATCAACAAAAAGACGAAACTAGAATTATTATACCTCTCAATATATTTCCTCTGCTGAGGGAATAAATATCAGAATCAAGATTATCAGGCTCATTTACTTCAACAATTAGACTTTTCCAAATTCAAAGATGGCAGTTATCACAAAAATAATAAAGCAGCAGAGACATCTGAATAATTTAGGTAGACTTCTGGTATGCTTCTCTGCAGGGGAAAAAAAAAGGAGAACTCTAAAACACAAATTCAATCCTTTATCAGATACCCAAATTGAAAGGGAAGACAAATTCCTGAAAAGAAATATCACCCCCACAACTGTTCCCGGTCTCTTTAATGTGTGTTAGTGTCTTCAAAATGTCTCTCTCCTTACCTCATTTTATCCCCCTGCTTCAATGTATTCTGTCCAGCATCATCTGGTTCTGCATTATTGGGAGAGCTAGGCCTTGGGAAACTGCTACTGTCATAGTCACTTTTTTCTTCCTCAGCACTGGAAGACTGCTGTCTACTGTCTCCACTCTGACTGTCAGAGCCACCTGCTGAGACCTCTTCTACATCACTGGGAACACCTTCGTCTTCTTCATCAGAGAAGGCTGACTTGTACTGCTTGACTTTCTGAAATGACAACAGGAACCAAGCTACACCTTTATGTCAACAGTTTTCAAATGGACATGTTTACACCTGATGTATATTAAAGAAAACACATTCTGACAATAATAACTATTATGGTGCAGAGTAAAGATTTTTTTGTCTTTGTGTGTGTGTGTGTGTGTGTTTGGAGGGTAAGGGGAACGCTTGAGCTTTGAGCAAGGCCCAAACCCACAGTGATGACAAACCTCCAGATCAAATCAGTACCCTTAATGACTTACTCTCAGGCCTGCATGGAGTGGTCGTGGTTGGGCAATAATGATAAACTTTCATTGCCGGGGTATCCCACTAACTTGGATAAAAGTAGGGCAAGGGCCTACTGTGCTTGCAGTAGGTGTGGGTAGAGTTGTTTGGACATGTTTTCTCTCACCTATCATCTCTTTTCTAGGGGTGTAACAATACATCGGACTATCGATATATTGCAATAGTAACATTGGCAATAGTCACTATCGATAGGGAAAGCTGCAATGTCAATACTATCGGCAATAGTGTTTCCAATATTGCAATAGTTTCAATAGTTTCTAGACATGCATCTATTTCATGAAAGAAGTCTTTAGCTAAAAGAATAATAGAAATGCATTTGGATTCCAAAGAACGAAAAATAATCTTTTCTTGTATATTGTGGCCAAGGTGTGCATGTTGTGAAACAACAGTCATTAAACAATGCTTTTCAGCCGTAAATTTGTGAACATACCAGATTTTTATACAGAAAAGCTCAGTTTCTGGATAAAAAATCAGTCCCCAATAGTTATCGCAATGCATTGCAATAGCAACCTGCAATAGTACTAGTATCGCAATGGTACTTCTTGCAATGTCAATACTATCGCAATAGTCATTTATGGACTATCGTTACATCCCTACTCTTTTCTTTCTCCTTCCCTCTGGGAGACGGCTCAATATAGACGTGAAATACTGTCTCCAAGAGCTGTTGAACCCAAAACAACCAACCAATTCAGGCCTGCTCAAGTGGCAAGGTACTCAATTATCATTTGTTTGAACCTCGTTTCCACCTCTCTCTCCATACAAACTATCCCATCACTGCATAACCTTTGTGTTGCTGGGACATGAATCCAGAGTTGACACACTCACTTGGTTAACATTTCGATCTTTTGGAAACAGCTTCTCTTCCTCTGGAAACAGCTTCTTCCTTTGAAAACAGCTTCTCTTCCTTTGAATCTGGATGCCCATTCAGCAATCCAGGGTGTACGAGCACTCTGATCAAGGTCTACACTGCTTGCCAAAACCTTGGGTTCCTTTATATCAAATTTAGAGGTTCATGTATTTAGATTCCTGTATTCTGTTCTTACCTTAGATGGGGTGTATTTCTTAGCTGGTGGGATAGTCTCGTCTTTTTTCTCTTGCTGTTCTGCCATCCACTGCTCCTTGATTTCTTCCTTTAGCTTCTTTACCCCTGACACTGCCTCTTCTCTTTCCTATAAAACAATCGATACCGTATACGCGGTAATTTTCGTGGGTTTAAATTTTCGAGGTTAAGGGGCAAAAGCATAAACATTAATTTTCATGATTTTTAATTTTCGCGGTTAGCAACATGCGCAAAAATCAAAATTGCTTGATTTTCATTTGAGCAAGTTCTTTCATTAACCTGCGGCCGCAGGTTAATGGAAGAACTGGCTCAAATGAAAAGTACCAGACTTTACCTAAGCAAACAGAAACAAATATATGGACACTGTGTCTACTGATGATACTTTGTAAGAAACAGGAAATTATTTAGCGATTTCAATATTCACTGTTTCTAAGTGACCGCGAAATACCAAGAAAATACAAACACCGCAAAACTTATCGCGTATATGGTAGTTAAACAATGTCAGACATAACCCAAATTAAAAAGAGCCATCAGAAGCCAACAAAGCATGCCTACTGGGACCTCAACTATCTCTCATGGCCACAAAGTATCATAGATCTAAACCATGTTATGATGATGCAGGTAAAGAGTAATCATAAAGTCAGTGAACTTTAAAAAATAGGCCAGAGATGGATCTCTTTGTGCGAGAGTAAACCATCTATTATGACCTTAAGCTATATTGGTATGGTGAAATACTAAGGGCAGAAAACTGCTAGATATAAATCAAATTGAAATCTGTGAAAGAAGTTGATTACAAACTCATACCCTAAAGCACAAAAAAGTTGCCAAAAATGAATGTTCAAAAGGCTGTAATTGTGTCAAAATTAGTTTCATCTTCATCAAAAAGCAACACACACATTTATTGTATTTCCTCAAAATGTGCACATAGTTTGAAAACTAGAATGGTTGTCCAGGGACAACTTGTCGAGCCTGTCATTTGCGTAAGTGACCTCTAAGTATGTCAAAACTATTTGCTTCAAGCGAGAAAGAAGTCAAACAACATCATGCAGTTCTAATGGGACATCACAATACAGATTTTTGCAGATTTTACAGAAATGATCCCCAATAATCACCAATCACTCGCTCTTACTTTACTAAAACTCTCACATTTTCTATTTCATTTTATTGTGCAGGATACTATACTTAAGGACAAAAGTTCTGCACGGATGTTCGTTTAACATCCGTGCAGAACTTTTGTCCTTCAGTACACTCACCTTTAAGTGAGCCTGTGCCCCTATAATAAATGGTTCCTCTGACAACTCGGCTTCTTTCAATTGTATATCCAGCTGTTTCTTCTCGTTCTCTATGATATCTAGAACTTGGTGGCGCTTCGCTGTCAGTAACTTTAGATGGTGTGTCATTTCACTAGGCTCTACAAATACAAGTTAAAACTCAAGGAAACTTGAGTTTAGTTAAGGAATGAATGTTATTTTTTAAACGCTTACTGAAGTATAAACTACATCGGGTCACGAGCAAAGTAAGTGAACCCCGAAGGGGTTTACGTAAACTTTGCTTGTGACCCGATGTAGTTTATGCTTCAGTGAACGTTTAAAAAATAATGTTTATTCCTTATATTTATATTATTAATAATTAAACGATGCTTTTGATCAATAAAACGATAAACAAAAATAAGAAATACACATATAAGAATGGTTTTAAAAACATTACCGGCCGAATTTTGCAAAAGTTCGGAACAGCCACACTGTCACTGCCTACCAGTAAATTCCACCCCCAGCTGTAGATTTCACGTGCAAGTAGGCGTAGCGCGCTGTCACTCAATATTTGCTAGCCATTCAAGTACATTGCATGTTGTAGATTTCATGTGCTAGTAAGTGAGGTGAACTGTCACTCAAAAGCACGCGGCACAATGTAATTACTGATTTGTAAACAACATAGACTCCCGCATCACTTAAATGGCTTTACAGAGAGCTTTGCACTGAAAATGTAAATATTTGATATTAATATTCTGGTAGAACTTTCCTAACTTCTGATCAAACTGTGTCTCAAAGGCCCTCATTTGGACTTGTTCAGCAAAGGACCAGAAGTTTTACTAGAATTACCATCAAATCTTACCCTTCACTGGATGTGTCTACATGAGACGCTACACGAGAATACCAACAGCGCAGAATCAGATCAGCCCGGGCATTCGCCCAGTTTGCTGTCCACATGGAGCTAGCTTAGACCCTTAACTACCCTTTAAGCCCAAAGCGCAGACTGATCAGATGCCCAGGCTGATCCGAGTCTGTGCTTGCGGCACAGGCCACTTTGTTGGTTTTCTCGTGTCACAGCTCATATGTTCATAATAGCTTAAGCTAGTCCCTTTGATACTGGTAGTTGCCTGTATGCTTCTGCAGCCATGCATTTCACTCCTTTACTCTCCAACCCCCCTTCAATGTCTGTTTTAAATTCAATCAATAATATGCTAATATGCTAATCTTTTGACCTGGAGATGTACTTGTATGCAACCTACTCTTCTTCTAAATTAATCTTTTTCTTGTTACTTGTAAGTTTATCTAGTACTTCTCACTGAATGGATATTATAATTTAGCAGCCAGTATTTATAGACTTCAGTGAGCCATCTTTTAGAAAGATGAAGCATTCTACATGTTTTGCATACAAATTTAAAAGGCAAAATAAGATAAACTGAACATATTTGCAACCTGGTCTTACTACACCCATCTTGCACATGTACTCAAAAGTTTTCACATGATACAGCTTTTTTAAATACTTATTTCTTCAACTCATATATGAAGTTCATGTCAGTATCTTACCATCAACATTATGACATTTTCTCTCCTGTTTAGTCCAGTATTGAGCTGGTACAGCATAGATACTGCCCTTCTCTTTCTTCATCAGGGTCATGGTAATAGTGTCTCCTACTTTATGATGCTGTACTTCTCTTACTATGACACTGCAATTCAATGTATGAATTATTACCGAGTGGCTACACAAGGAAAGAACCCTTAGACCCACTGCAAACAGTGTATCCATAAAAATTCTAAGTACTGCGTCTGATAGCTGGTTCCAATATACAGGCTGATCTGTCTTCCCTGCTGGTACATACCCATATTCCCTATGATGCCTCTTTATGTTTCATGCTTTCAGCAGCTGAGTACCATTAAGCAGATCAGCCTGCACATCTCAATTCATTATTGAATTTTCATTTCATTGATTTCTTATGACCCTGACATTTCTGCTGAACCCTTACAACCTTCTGATCAGGCAAGCATGCTGATTTGAGCCGTGACGCGAGAAAACCAACAATGTGGTTGTGCGGCCAGCGTAGACTCAGATCAGCCTGGGCATCCGCACAGTCTGATCACAGCCTTCGCTGTCCGCATGGAGGTAGCTCAGACGCTTAGGTACCCTTTGAGCACTTAACGAAAAGTCTGATCAAACTTGGCGGATGCCCAGGCTGATCTGAGTCTGCACTGGGCGCACAACCATATTGTTGGTTTTGTCGTGTTGCGGCTCTCTTGTTGTTCACAATGGGATACATCATCTTCCCTCGCAGTGTGGCAACTACGTCATAGGATGAACACCCTAAAATTTTGGTTCCCTAGAATGTATATTTCCATAATAGCATGACCAGATATTATTGTCAAAATTATCATTTGATATAACAGATGTGTCTCATCTGATTGCCGATTGTCACAAAACAGAGCTAAAACAGAGCTAAGGCGCCCCGATAGCTCTGTCGGTAGCGAGGTTTACCTATAAACCATAGACTGGCTACATGCCTCTGCCGCGTAGGTTCAAACCCTGCGCTGGCAAGTATGAATGGTTGGCTGTTCCCCTCCGGGTTGCGGTGGTTTCACAGGGTATTTCCCAGCCCCTAAACAGCTGAGAACTACTTCTGGCTTTCTTCCACCACAGAACAGTCCTCTGATGTAATGATCAGATATGATCGAATCGGAGTATGAAGGAAAACAAAAAAAACAAACCAGAAAAGTAAACATATGTTTATGCCACCAACACCGCAGACTTGAGAAAAGTAATATCTGTCTCACTTCTAGGTTGCAGGCCTAACAAAAATCTAACTCCACTTGTTCATATATTTGAATATTAAAATACTCGAAGCATTATTTTATCTCTGAAGCTTACCTTTTCAAGTCAGTGCTATGAATAGACTCATAACATATTGGACATTTTCTCCAGTTTTTCTCTCCCAATGCCAGGTAGTGCAGCACACAGGCCCAGCAGTAGATATGGCCACACCTTGTCATCTTAGCAGCAGTGGGGTATTGTAAACATATCGGACAGGATGGTGGTTCAAGGGAAGTCACTCTCTGTAATACATCAGGAAAACATGAGAAGTTGTGCACTCAGCCTATTAAACATGGAAAACTATTGAAATCAAAATCTGAACAAATTCTATAATCTTTGGCAAATATCTGGATTGTACTTCTTACTTGTCTCAAAGGATAATGTACATGTATGACAGTATGCTGGATTTTTACATGTAATAGGTTGACTGACAAACAGATTCTAACTTGCACATATCTGCCTCTGTTTTTATATAACAACAAAAGTGACCAAAAAGCAACATATATGCTTGACTATGAACCAGAACATAAGCCAGAATTAATACCCCTTCTCTGCAAGATATCAATATATATATATGAGCCATGTCATGACAATACCAACAAAGTTACATGTGCACCCAGCAAAGACTAAGGTAAGCCTGGGTGGCCGCCCACTCTGATCAGAGTCTTTGCTATGCGCTTAAAGGGTAGCTAAGGGTCTAAGCTACCTCCATGCAGACAGGGAAGACTTTGATCAGACTGACAGGATGCCCAAGCTGATCTGTGTCTTTGCTGGGTGCACATGCCACTTTGTTGGTTTTTTCATGTCGAAGCCCAAACATGATTTGTGGAAAATACCATTTACTTACAACTTGTTCCACAGTTTCCCACTTGACTAGAATATCAGGGTCCATCAGATGCACAGAATAATCTTCCCCATCCTTCACAACAAACTGGCAGCTGTGAACAGATCAATTAGTCTTCATTCAATCACTCAGTAGCTACTTTTATCAATCTTGCACTTATTCTTGTGTTTTGAATGAGACTTTAAACCCAAATTCTGTCTCTGTATGACCTATGTCTTGGTGGGACATTAAACCCCAGTTCATTCACACTAAAATTTTAGTTTTCAAACCTTTCTACTTAAAATAGGATAAAAAGCCACTGAACACGATGCACATCTGTGCAGATTAAAACCTTTGATATGAAACCTTACTGTAAGTTTGGTACTGTGAGAACCTTCGGTCTATAATCTGTATAATGTTCACTTCCACTGATAGGTTATTTCATGTTACGTGTGATTTTGTATGTTTTAGGTAAATGGGAACACTTTGAAAGGAGATACTTATTACCAATGAGAATATTACCTCAGTTAAACCTAGGCTTCTCTTAACAAAGGTAGTTTGGTCTCTCAAGAATCAAATTCTTTCCTTCAAGCTTAACTGTCATTTGAAAAGACTGCCTTCAAGGGAAGCAAACAGGAAACCACAAAGTTGGTCCCTTATGTAAAAGTGGCAGAAATACATCAAGGTATATCCATTCATCTTAAGCAGACTGTGCAGACCTTAATAAAACTGAGCCGCGACAAAACCAACAAAGTGGTTGTGCGCCCAGCGCTGACTCAGATCAGCCTGGACATCCGCCCAGAATGTTCAGACTTTTCATTATGAGCTTTAAGGGTAGCCAAGGGTCTTAGCTACCTCCATGCGGACAGCGAAGACTCTGATCAGACTGGGCGGATGCCCAGGCTGATCTGAGTCTGCGCAGGGTGCACAACCACTTTGTTGGTTTCGTCGTGTCGTGGCTCAACTGTTCCTCTGAAGAGACTCAATGAGAGAAGATAATATTAACACTTGACTATCCGAGATCTGGCATATGAGCCAGGTATCATAATGAAACTTACTTGGCTTGCAGAAACTGCTCCTTGTTATAACAGACTTTGCTTCTGCTGGAGTAGCTGTTCCTGTATCGTACTTGTCTCCCTCTGCTCCATGATGCCGATCCCCCACCACCATGGTAGCTCTGTCCAGACTCGTGGGGTGCATAGGTAAAATTTAATAGATGATTCAGACTGCCCTTTTTGGAGCCAGAGTGAATCGCCGACCCGTATTCTGATAAAGCATTCTCCTCTAGCTGAAATCAGAAAAATACATATATGAAAATTAATAAGGTAGACTGGTTCACCATGTCATTAGCATGAAAATTCTAATTATTGGGACAGTTATGTATGAGCAAATAATGTAGAGAGCAGTCTGAAACACTGTTTGCCATTCAGATGCACGATCAAAGAGTTGCATTTTTAGGAAAACATATGGAAATCATTTTAGATTAAATTGTTTTAAATATTGCTTAACCTCATGACTGTCTTTTTTTTATCTTTCATTCTTCTGTCCTTCTCTTCTAAATTTTCTTCTTTTTTATAAATGCCCAAAAGACTCTTCTTTTCTCTTTTTTAAAGCCCAAAAGACTTAACGAGTTACTGGCAGCATGAGAATCTATCTTCACTCTTTTCTGCAAACAACAGTTGAGCTTATTGGGGTGAATGCAGAAATAAATGTAGTTTCTTTAATACCAAATAGAGTTGCAGGTTTGGAAGATGATTTTGAGATGATTGTTTTCTTATTTCTCACACAAAACATAAGCTGAGACCCCTCATTAGAACCATCTCACCAAGGCAGCTCTAGCAATGTCAACACTTATATCAATATGTTATGTAGTTTGAACAGAAATCATCTCATTATCAACCTCAATCCAACTGTATACCATATTTGGACTGACATCACTGTACATAACAAAGTTAAATTGTATTAGGTGCAAAGTCCTACCCCAATCACTTTTGCTTGGCGCAAGTCTTACCCATTTTAGGACCTCTAAGTAGCTGGAATCTTGCATAACAGACCCTAAAATGACTTGGTGTAATTCTTCTCAACTGATCCAAACACACTGAACTAAAACATTGGTACAATAATTTCCAAATCATTCCCAAATTTTCAAATTCAATCTTTCTTCAGTGGCCTCTCCACTTAGTTTGTCAGTAACTAACAGGAAGTATACAACTTGATTGTGCAATATCTGTTTTCACTTCTAGTTATCTCCCTTACCATACAGGTAGATAAGCTATTTTTAGACAAATCAATGATGTGTATTTTTAAATCCATTCAAAAATCTATCGTGTGTAAAAAAGGTACCATACAATAAAACTTAAAAATTAGAGTCAAATCAGTTTGAGCTGATCTGAACATACCCCAAAGTTCTTTTAAGTATTGGGACACCTAAAACCATTAAATTTTCCATTTGTCCCAAATGGAAAATTAATAGTTTTCAGATGCCCCAACATGTACATGTAAGCACATTAAGGTACATTGGTCACACATGGGTAAGGTCTCTTTTCAAATCATGCTACTGACTTATTAACAGCAAGTGACAATGCAGCCCAACATAAGCAATTCACAGTTCCGAAAGCCATGCCTACTCTAAACAGATATACACCCAGGGATACAGACCAACTCATTTTTCATAGGAGCAAGCTGGGCCCCTAAAAACTGAAAACTGGTCGCCCAGCCAGAAATTTAGGGGCCCACATTTAAAACGTGAGAATCTTATATTCACAATCTGCGCGAGAATTTCACCGTTTCCGTAGGCTTTGTAGTAAACCCTCCTTTCTTCAGGGTTTTGCTTCCTTTGAGCAATCGGAAGTAATACACTATCGATGTATCGCCACATTACGCTCAACAAATGCATAAACGGCTAAGATTTTTAGCTGCCAAATCTATCTGTCTGTCTATCTTACATGTCGAGGAGGAGGCCATGTTGTTTTTCTCGATAGTGAGTAAAATCCAACACACAAGTATGACGGAACACCAAATATATTTAGCAGATATTGGCGCAGAAGTTAGCAATACCCTTGGAGGTGACGGATTTTACTCCAAGCCGAAAACATGCCAGACACTTGCCGACAGCTCACGATCGCAAACTTAGTTTTAGGCGCCCAGCCGATTTTTTACTCGCAGTGGGCGAGTGGGCGACCGCTAGTTTGTATCCCTGTACACCCCCCATTAACTGTAAGGTAAAATCTCGGACTTATGTGAGTCATTGAACACATGCGATTTTGTTTGTGAGAGCAGGTCATGTGCTAAGTTGTCGTTACATTGGTCAGTTTACACTATCAGATGACTTTTGAGTGACATTCTAGGTGAGGCTCAGAACTGTGTATTCAGAAGAAACTGTAAAGCACAGTGGAAGAGCCCATGATAAAGGTCAAGTTTAAACTGTTTGGGCAATAATTCTGAGATATTTTTCTTATTTATGCTATGGCCCCTCACTCAGAATACCTCAATTGAGGCAACTGTAACAAGGAGCGACAACCTTTTTTCGTGAAATAAAAGTAACACTTAACCCTTTAAATGCTAAATCAGCAGATGAAAAATTTGCATCTGCAAAATTTCAAAATATATTTTGTCCAAGCAGTATCATACCGAGAATTCAGATGAGAGGGTAAACAGTGTAGATCCAGATGAGGCGGCTCATTATGAGCCGCCTCATCTAGATCTATGCTGTTTGTGAATTCAATTATTTTCATTTTTGGCACTTCAACTAGCAGAGATCTA
Source organism: Ctena decussata (assembly GCA_963989385.1). Taxonomy (NCBI): domain Eukaryota; kingdom Metazoa; phylum Mollusca; class Bivalvia; order Lucinida; family Lucinidae; genus Ctena; species Ctena decussata. Next base: position 8,088,010 of record OZ022511.1, on the reverse strand, counting down.
GATAAGAGGGAATATTTGGTGATAATTAGGGATAATTTTTGTTAATTCTGGATAAAAACATATGTTGTGGCCCCTCATCTGAACCGTCTCGATGAGAGGGTTCAGATGAGGGGTCACGACATTGTTTCAATGAGAAATAAAATTATCCCTCAATTATCATCAAATACCCCTCTTATCTAGAGCTCTGACTTCAAGGGTAATGAACACAAGAACATTTTGGCAAGTATGATACTTACGTCACTGCGTGGTCTGTCTGAAAAACCTCCTCTGGTGCGAGGCCTTTTATCCCATGTATTTTTGTACTTCTGTGGGGTTGCCTTACGTGCTGGTCCCTCGTTGTATGAGAAGTTTCCACCATTAAAACCATTGTTACCCCTCCGTTTCCCCTTCTGAGTCTTTGGTGTGCCATTTTCTATTTGAAGAAACAAATCATTAACAATGTTTTTCAATGTCACATTAGTGTAATGACCGTAATCTGGGCCATCCTTAGAAATATTCTTGTTTCCCCTTACCCGACCCTTTTTCTCAATGGTGGGTAGGTCGGTCTGGATTTAATTTTTTTTCCCCGGAAAAGTCAGAGCTCCAGATAATCTTTATAAGCGGGGACATGCTGATGCCTCACTCGAGCCGTTTATCTGATAGTTTTCCATCCCAAATTAAGACGTAGGAGTGTTTTCAAAAGTACTTGCATATAAGTCCTATAAAACTAGACGACGCAGTTTTTATAATTAAATATTGACGGGTGAATGGCGCCCCGTTACTGCGACTACGGAATACGTTCCGCTGAAGTGCGTGGGGCATGGAAGTATAAGACACACAAGTACAAAACACGCACACACTCATAATTAAATGTAAGTGTGAACGTGCCATATCGGGGACATGTGTAATGCGCATTCAGATCATGGTCTATTCTGGTTACTTACGTATTTGTTAAATCAAGCAGTGTAGATATGAGGTGACAGTCCAAACTGAGACACAGATTTTTTATAAAGTCCGTCGCATTCCTTCTTTAATGTTGGCCATGTAGCCAAGAACACGTTCATTCAAGTTTTACGATAAGAACAGTGTGACCCCGACGAGGCTTCATTGTTAGCAAATATGGGATCGGATGCACCGGAGATAAACACATTCTCGTTGCATCGTCGTCTATACACTTTTGTCACATACCCTGTTTTAGATACTGGAACAACCCAAATATGAAGATCAGGGCAAACGGGTCAATCTGTATCAAAACAACATGCAAACATTAGTTATGGTCATTGCGAGTTACGCATTCTCATCAGGGAATAAGCTATAACGGAGTGTAAAGACGGTAGTAGTTTTTTTTTTTAAATACGGTAACCACCTGCTCGTGGTTATGTTGATCAGACATCAAAAAACGCCGCATTGAACTGGACACGTGTCATATAAAACCGTGAGACAGGGAAAGGTACCATATACTATATGCCCCGATCAGCCTGCGCAGTAATGCAATGCGACTGGTGTTTCCTATTCACGACTTTGATCTTCGGATTATGAGTGTAAACGTTAACCATAAATGAGAAAAGCGAACATTTTCTGCGCGTTCGAGTTCCGTTGGACACATTTGGCACATTATCCATTATCTGTCTGCTCACTGGAGACGTTTTGACTAGCGTCGGCAAAATGAGATTTCAGCCACGTGCGTTTCCTAATAATCGAAATAGTTTTCAACCTAATACTAGATGATTTGTTTGTCCAGACAGAGATGACTCTGATCAGACTTAGCCAATACACATGCTTATCTGCGTTTTCCCTATATGCACACGTCGTAAAGTACCCTAAAAATGTAGCCTTTAAAGCATAATTTTATGCGATTTTCGCTAGTCTAATAACTTCAAATCCGATTTTACTTTTTTTTTATCAGTCTCCGTGTATTTCAGAAAATAACAATACCCGGAATGCAATTTCGTTGCTCAACAACTTTCGCATGCCGCTCTGCATCAAAGAAATGACCTTTTGTTTTTGCCCGACACCGAAATTTTCAGCTCCAGGTTACTCTACATAAAACCTATCGGCACGTGCGTTGAGCGGCAGCCAGTGACTTCAAAAGATGACTGAAATCCTTTGATCTTTTGCCAGTCTTATCTAAGGTGGTTGAGCGCATTTTTGTTTGGCTATTCCGGACTGCTTCTTTTGTCTCCAAACATAGTTAACAAGAGGGCCATGAGGCCCTGAATCGCTCACCTGAACAATTGGCAAGGTGGCTTATACTTATCATGTCCGAAATTGTCAAAATATGAGTTTTGGGTCAAAAGTCAAAGAATGACCATGACCACTTGTACCCATAAATCTTCATGTACTCATTAGACAACCATATATACCATTTTTAGGCCAAAATCTCCAAAACTTTCCATAATTTCTTATGTTCTAGCATTTTCCCATATTTGACCATGCCACAAAAAAGGTCCAGGTAAACCCAAGGTCACCATTTGAACAGTCTTGGTGGTACTCTAGTACTCCATGCTATTTACCAAGTTTCAGGGCTATAGGTGTATTGGTTCTGGGGAAGAAAAATATTAAAGATTTATCCCGTAAGTGGTAATGGCGGCCAAGTTGGTCATGTGACCCGGACCGTTTGAACAAATTTTCATTCAATCAACCCCTGGAGGCTCTATATGAAATGTGTTCACAATTGGCCCTTTGGTTTTTGAGGAAATGGTTGAAAATGTCAAAATATGAGCAATCTGGATCAAAGGTAAAAAAATGACCTTGACCTCTTGTACTCATAATTCTTCATGAACTCATTAAGACAACTGTTTTCAATTTTTTAGGTCAAAATCTTCATAACTTTCCATGAAATCTTATGTTCTACCATTTTCCCATATTTGACCTAGCTGCAAAAGGTCAAGGTCAACACAAGGTCATAATTTGAACAATCTTGATAGTACTCAAGTACCCAATGCTACTTACAAAGTCTCAAGGCCATCGGTCAATTGGTTCTGGAGAAGAAGATTTTTAAAGGTTTTTACCATATATGGGTGTGGCGGCCATGTTGGTCATGTGTCCAGGACCGTTAGATAATATTTTATTTCCATCAACCCCTCAAATCTCTATATTAAATTTGGTTTCAATTGGCCCAGTGGTTTTAGAGCAGATTGTTTGAAATTGTCAAAATTTGAGATTTCTGGGTCAAAGGTCAAAGAATCACCTTGACCTCTTGTACTCAAAAACCTTCATGTACTCATTAAGTCTTAATAAGATGATTCTATGTACCAATTTTTAGGCCAAAATCTTCAAAACTTACCATGAAATCTCATGTTCTAGCATTTTCCCATATTTGACCTTGCCGTAAAAAAGGTCAAGGTCAACCCAGGGTCATAATTTGAACAATCTTGATAGTACTTGAGTACCCAATGCTACATACCGAGTTTCAAGGCCATCGGTCCACTGGTTCTGGAGAAGAAGATTTTTAAAGGTTTTTACCATATATGGGCGTGGTGGCCATGTTGGTCATGTGACCTCGACTGTATGCACAAATTTTCATTCCCTCAACCCCTGGAGGATCTATATGAAATTTGGTTACAATTGGCCATGTGGTTTTTGAGGAGATTGTTTGATATTGTCAAAATATGAGAGTTCTGGGTCAAAGGTCAAAGAATGACCTTGACCTCTTGTACTCATAAATCTTCATGTAGTCATTAAGATGACTGTAGGTACCAATTTTTAGACCAAAATCTTCAACAGTTTCCAAGATATCTTATGTTGCAGCATTTTGCCATATAAAAGCATGAGTAAGCAAATTTGACCTTACCGTAAAAAAGGTCAAGGTCAACCCAAGGTCATAATTTGAACAATCTTGGTAGTACTCGTGTACCCGATGCCACATACCAAGTTTCAAGACCATCGACCTATTGGTTCTGGAGAAGAAGATTTTTTCAGGTTTTTACCATATATGGGCATGGCGGCCATGTTGGTCATGTGACCAGGACCGTTTGAACAACTTTTCGTTCCTAAGGTCCCATGAGGCTCTATATGAAATTTGGTTACAATCGGCCCAGCGGTTTCAGAGGAGAAGTCGTTTGAAATTGTGGACGGACGGACGGACGCCGGACGCCGGAGCCTTACCATCCTATAGGCTCCCCCGGAGCCTCTGGCTCAGGTGAGCTAAAAAGACGATGCCGTTCGGTTTTTTGATGGATAATCCTGTTTTAGTGGGAGTAGCCTATTCTTGACTCATTAGTTTGGGACTGCAAGCGTTTTTCGTTAGAAACACCTTTATCTAGAGCTCTGAAGACCCAGATTTTTGGTACTCGGCACAAAGGTAGAAAAAAATTTTTTTTTTTTGAAATCGGAAAAAAATATTTCCGGTCGCTACGATTTTTTACCGTCGGTCGCGTAAGGGGAAACATTCAATATTTCATTTTTGGCCCTGACTAACATTGATTAATTTCCGTATACAGAATACATGAAAATGCGAAAACAGTGTAATTTTTCACCGGAATTATAAAAATTTATTTCATTTTCTTAACATTTGCTACAAATGTTTTTTGATAGGATGGAGGCGTAGTATTACAGCCAATTAGCAGTTTTCACAAAACTCCGCTTGACCCCCTTGACATGTATGTAAAAATTCATTCGGTCTGGTAAAAAATTCATCGTTTTTCAAGTATATTTTAATCACTTCACCAGGTTTGGTCCAGTAAACTCTTGCAGACTTTCGTGAACTCTGCCAATTAGTGATGTATAAGGTATATATAGGCATATATACTATAGAGTGTATAACTGACCAGTCTATCTGGTCTGGACCTCATAGCCTAGTGGTTGCGAGCTCACAATACAATCTTGGGTTTGTGAATTTGATCCCCCCAGGGGCACTTGACCAAATTTTATAGATTTCTCTCCCCTACTACAGTACGAAGGAAAAAAAAATTAAGAAAAAGAACAACAGAACTTTGTCCAGTGCTTTCGTGTTACTGAGTTGTGGTAGAACGTCCCAGTACAGTTGAGTCCGGTAACATTGTCCAGCCGCTAACATTGGGCATTAAGGACATGAACAGAAGATTAAAGATTAAGTTATTTCCGATTGCCTTTTTTTTCTGTAGACAACATTTCAACTTTTTAGGAGCTTCCCATATATCAGTGTGATAAAGATACCCAAAACCTGAAAGCCACACCTGTCAGCACATGTCAGTATTGACAAACATTCAGGTCAACACAGTCGCAGGTCTAGGTAGTTGAGAGGAATTTGCTTGAAAGTTAGAAGGCGAGGTCTCCTGCCAGCCGGCTGGCAGGAGACTTTTTGGTCTCCTGCCAGCCGGCTGGCACTAGACCTAAAAGTCTCCTGCCAGCCGGCTATTGAAATGCTAATAAAATAAATAAAGGGACATCACATTTCACAGTATTCTTGGGTATATCTAAATATATCTTTTAAAGTTGATGTGACATCAATAGTATAATTACATTAAAGGTAGGTTCCTGTACTAGCGATAACAATCATGTCCACAAAATAATATCGTCTTTTTCTGAGCAGTGTTGAATTCTCTTATTTTTCTGAATTTGTTGCTACTGAGAAACTCGTCAGATGTTGAAGAAAATAGTTGTTTTCCCTTTTGGTTTATTTTCTTTCGTTGGAATTCCAATTCTAAAAATAACTATGTTTATTATGTCTATAAGTGCGCGATTTCTGATGCCATTCTCCAAAGGCCAATTTTCCCTTGTCGTGAGCTCTCCTAGAGATCCTGGCATGGTGAATGGATTAAAACTATCCCAAAATGCAATGCATCATGACCTCAGCTGCGTTATCTATTTTTGGCGCGAACTAAAAATAGCGCTAACTGGTGTGCGAAGCAGAGTTAGGAAATCCCTTGCAAAACAACTTTTCTAATATTTTTTGATTTACACTTTTTAGTGAAACTTATTCATTCCCTTTTATAAGTGCTTTCCAACAACTTGGATGAAAGATCATCAAAATTATGATGCATTCAAAAGTACAGGAACCTACCTTTAACATAATATATGCAAACAAATAAGCAAAAAATATAAATAAGCCGACATTCTAAAAATAGAATTTACAAGGGAAGTAACTCAAATTATACTTTGCAAGGGAACTAACTCAAACTACTGCTTAACAATTTTCACTGAAATTTTATATGCTTATTCTGCTTGCATAATTGCCTTTATGATAATGGTAGTTTCATATTGAAACTGTTACATATTTTGCCTGGTAGAATGAATTATTTGATAAATTTGCAGAAATGCAACTATAGGGAACAGCTTGTGAGAAAGCTAGTAAATTTGTGTAAAACTTAGTGCATATTGAAACTTTAAGATCAAAGGGGGCTTTTCAAACCTATCTGTATGCAAGACAAAATTCATAAAAAAGAAAATTAAGCAGTATAATGATAAACAAATGATAATGTATGAGGGTCTCCTGCTAATTTCAAGATTGTTTAATGTCAAAACAAAAATGGATTAATGTTCCAATTTTACATACTGAAAGCCAGACCAACCAAAATGAAAATTTAAGTTAATAAAATGTTCAATAAGTTAACTAAATGTTAAATACAATAAAATATAGCTATTCATCATAATGCCATGAAAAAACGAATTTTCTCATCAGTATTCCAGCAGCTGGCTGGCAGGAGACTTTTAGGTCTAGTGCCAGGGATCTCGGGGACGCCGAATTCGGCGTCCCTGGACGCGAAAATTCCGACCCGGACGCCAATAATTGCCTTCCGAGGATTCCCGCGGACGCGATATTTTTGCGGCTGTACTCCTTTAAAATCTCCTGAAATGTCAGTTTTCACAAGTTGTGAAGATGACACACGTCGCTGACACCTTTGACAGAACTATATAGGAGCCGTTCATCTGAACCGATAATCAATAAAATCGTCGTAAATGTTACCCGTTATTTACCTGGAATTTCACACCTTCTTAATCCCCACTACCGTAGCAGGGCACGTGTCAGTAATACTTTCTTAATCGCTAATAACCGGCGATCTTTTGATCAATATAAACAAATTGGGTCAACACGGTATCTTTGTCTTAGATCTACCGCCTCGCATGTCTGGTCAGTTTACATCTTTAGATACCGCATGGCATTAATTGACAGAAGGTGGGATTTTAAGCAAATTAAATTTACAATATATTACTCGCCAATTGGATGAGTGCCCGAGAGTGGCAACTGCCGTCTCATAAAAGAGAATCTTTTACGAGAAAATTTTGATATGGACGGACGCTCGGCGCCCCGTTACTGCGGCTATGGATTCGTTCCGCTGGGGTGCGGGGGTAACGTCGATATGAGAATTGAAATACTACTACCGGTACTGAAAATTTTTATTTTCAGGTAGATCTAGCCTGCCGAAGTATGAGCCTTTTCTAAGGCACGTTTTCTATTTCCCGACTGTTTGTAGTACGCTCGTGCCCTGTGCTTGATGGGCGTTACACGTGTATATTAAATCAGATTTTTTTTTTAAACTTGGAAAATGCAATCGTAATTTCAAGTTGCTGGAAGCGGCCGTCAGAGGTAATTACACTATATTTTAAGCAAGGACAGTTGTTGCAATTCCCGGACCGGTGACTTTTAAGATCTTCGGTTTGTGCAGTTTAAAATTCTTTCCCGCCGTTTTTAGTCTGTTTCCCGCCATACGTCACGCACCACGTGCTGAACGAGTAACAGTATACATCTATAAATAACGCTTTGGGAAATCCGCGAGTTCTAAACAGACATTTCAACACGCGGTATAGGAACTCTTATTGACACAGATAGGCGCATAAACAAAGGAATATTAAACGACAGGTACCCATTCATTCAAGTGTAAATCAAACTCGATTTGGACATAAACAATCAGTCTGTGTCTCAATTTATGAAAGGCAAAATAGATCTACATGTAAACGGATTTCTGCGTTTGATGTCAGCGAGTGGGGTAAGGTGCGCCGACGTGGGGGGGGGGGGGGGGGGGGGGGGGGGGGGGGGGGGGGGGGGGGGGGGTGGAAGGGGGAGGTTGGTTGAGATAAGTTGTAATTATGGGGGGGAGGGGGGTGGTTGAGATCAGTTGTAATTATTACTGAAAGCAATGTTGCAGTGGACTAGACATCACTGAATAGTACTGAACTGTAGCTATTCATGTTACACTTCTGCTGAAGGGAAAAGTAAATTAATACCTTTGACTTTAACTGGAAGATTTACCAAATAATTGTCAATGTCATAACATAATCATTTGATGTCCAATCACAAAAGTATTGCCTTTGGCCCGCCCAGTCCTGTACAGGCCCTTTTCATCTTTTGTATCCCTCAGGGACAATATCAAAAGACAATTTTAACTAGATAAATAAGATTATTTATAGGCTAAATTTTATGTTAAAACATATGGGACTCCAATTTTTCAGGATGGGACTCCTACTTTTCAGATGGGACTCCTATTTTTGGAAAAGGAGGAGTCCCGGACTCCTATTTTTAAAATTCAAGTGAGAACCCTGTAGTGCCAGCCGGCTGGCAGGGGACCAAAAAGTCTCCTGCCAGCCGGCTGGCAGGAGACACTTCCAAGTTAGAAACCCTTACCCCACATTAGTCATGGAATTTTGATAACCTTTGTATATAATATCCATAATTCAATCTTGTTTTACAGTTATTAATTTATGTTGCAATAACTGCATTTTTACACTGCCTGCAGACGAACATTTCCAGAAATTTTGGCGGGAAAATGTATCACATACAAAATTATATTGTGGTGGCATTTATTACAATCTTAGAATTATTTAAACTCATTCCTTGCTGTTTATCTTGAATTTGTTGAAGATTTAAGAAGTTCAAGTTTAAGCATCAGTCATTTGCAACTACGGCCCCCCAGGGACTGGGGAATAGCGGGGATATTGACTTTTCACTCTGCAAAGCCGTGGTATATGCCCTGCACTGTGGGGACATTTTTTATGTCAAATCCCTGGTAAAGATCTCCGCCTCCCAGGAATGCCAGGGGATCATTAAATCTAAAAATCCATATTCTGACATTGTGTCGCAGTAAACCTGGTTAAAAACACTCCACTTTTTCCTCACTATTTTGGCAGGAATCAAAAGCCCAGCATATCTAGGCACTGCCAGGACACCTCTTAGGTTAAAACACAGTACTTAAGCCCCACTATGCCCCTTCTATCGCCCGCCTCCTGGGGGCCGTGGTTGCAAATGACTGGTGCATTATATTGAGCTGTTTAATTTTAATATTTGTAAGTCTACCTTGCCAATGAAATTACCATGCCATCATATGCGACTGATATAGATGTGTTTAGGCACCAGGCAATGTAAAATTGATATAATAAGTGTTCAGCCAATAAACAAATACAAAGGTATAAAACATAAGATTCTAATACAAGGTTTTCCCTCGGCCTTGTATTTAAGGAGTTTTTGGGACCCACTTACCAACTTTTTAAGAGTCCAATGCCAAAAGTAAAGGGTCCTGTACTCGGAAAAATGTTATAAAATGCCTAAATCAAATATCAGAATTTCATAAATACTTTATTTTGAAAATCATTACTTTGTATTGTGTCAAGAATAATATAATTGTTATAAGAATTCATCACTTTGAATTGGGACTTGGATTTTGTTTTGAGAGTCCCAGTGGATGCACAGATTTTTCTCTGGGAGTCCCAGACACCATTTTGGGGGTCTGAGACTCTCAATCTTGAGTCCGGGAAAACCCTGCTAATAGGTGTTAGGCAACAAATTTGATCTTTAGCTGAATCCGGGTCGCTTCGGCCCTATTCCCATTTGGTCTGGGTTGTTTGGGCCTGATTTCCGGGGTGAGTCATTTTGGCCCAATTGGGGTGGGTCGTTTTGGCCCAATTTCAAAGGTGGGTTGTTTCAGCCTGATTTTATGGGTGAGTCGTTTCGGCCTTATTAATTTCTGGAAAATCTGTAAGATAATAGGCTGATTACACCTAATACATGTTTGTTTTTTAAGAATTACTTCAGGTACATATCCATTTTTACTAAGCATAAGTAACAGATACTAACTACAAAATGTGATTTTCCGTTAGCTTGAACTGAATGACATACTGAACTCACAAACAAGTGTGAACTTTACGTACAACATATATCTATACATATGCAGGCCCATACATACATGCAGGCCATTCAGATAGAAAGATACGATATATGTGCAACCCATATAGATAGATAAAATAGAAAGATAGGACTGGGACAAAAAAAAAATTATACACTGGACTATATAAATTTAAAAATTACGACTGTAAACACTTTTTTTTTCTATTACAATTATTGGAGAAAAGTCTGGCCGAAATGACCTGCTAATTGGGCCAAAACGACCACCCTGGAAATCAGGGCCGTCACCGGCTATTGAAAAGTGGTACGGCCATGGAACGCGAAACAGGGCTCTCACACCCCTTTTTGGGAATGGGGCCGGGGCCTTTAGAATTGGGAAAAATAGCGTTGTTTTGTCTAAAATTGGGAAATTTACATTGTTTCGTGTGTGAGTTTTCATTGTCAGGCCAATAAACTTTCATATGGTATTTTTATATTTTCAGAGGAATCCAGTCAATAAGCAGACATAGCAGATAGTGAATCATAATAATTTATCAAATAGTCGGGATATTAGATAACAAAAACATTTTGTGTGTATTGAGTTTTTCTTTCTTTCCTTTGAATTGACAACTTCCCGATCTTGCCACTCTGAAACTGAAGACAAGACTTAAAGGGTTACAATATGACAACAGTATATAATAACACTTTATGTTTTAAGTATCTGTACATGTGGCAAAGTATGTGAAGTTGACAGAAAGTGGACTTTCAAACAGCAGAACATGACAAAACTTTCAGTCCTGCCAGTGCAAAGCCTCCATGGTATGTCACTATCCCTATAATAACTCTTGGGTGTCCCGTTAACCCTGTTTATGATTTTGGATATGGCGGAAAATGTCTGTGAAAATCAGTCCAGGTACGAAATGCAAAAACAGCCTAATCATCCACCTTTTGTGAAAACTCCGATCAAATTTTAGCATTGGAAGGCTTAAAATTAAAGAAGTCAAAATATTGTTCATCACAACATTATTGGCCCGTTGAAGTAAAGAAAATATTAAAATAGTGCAGCCAAATCGCTAGGCTATTCGCCCTCTATCGCAAGGGAAGTTACTCTCACTGTACAACCCAGTACAGATAAACCCAGTACCGATTTCCGGTAACAAAAGATGACGATCGTGATTGAAAATGTAAATGCTTTCTGATTTTTCAAGTTATTATGTTAACATTTTTAGTTTTAGGCCTTTTTTATACATTTTGCATTGATACAACTGCAGTATTCTTGGACCAAAAAAACTTGGTCAGATTGGGAATTTTTCATCTGGAATTGGGAAAAAAACATACTTTTTGGCATTGGGAATGGGGCCGAATTTCGGCCCCAAATTTCGGTGATCGAGAGCCCTGGCGAAAGGCGTTCCCCGAGTGCAGAAGGCAGGAGAGGGGGAGAGCACGAGAGGGGGTGTTCCCCCTTTCGTAAGGGAGTTCGGTCCGTTCGGGGATCTCCTCCGAGAAGATTTTTGAATTCAAGACGACACAAAAAGCGATTTGAATGCATTTTGAGACCATTTTCCTTGTAAAACTCAACTGCTTTGATAAGTATTTAGATCCCATGAGTAGATTTTTGAATTCAGGACGTCTGTTCCCTGAGTGCTGAAGGCACGCGAGGGGGTGAGCACAAGAGGGGTGTCCCCCTCTCGTAAGGCACGAGTGGAGGAGAGCACGAGAAGGGTGTCTTTTCTCTCATAAGAGGGTTCGGGGGACTTCCCCCTAGAAAATTTTTGAATTCAGGACTACTTTAGAAGTGATTGTAATGCATTTTGAGACCAAGGTGAAGAAGGAATAACGGAGAAAAGTGGTCCGGCCAAATGAAAAAAGTGGTACGGCCAATACCATACTCGACCGAAAAAGGTGGTCCGGCCATGGTCGGACCAGCCGGACCGCCGCTCTTGGCCTTGGAAATCGAGACAAAACGACCCAGACCAAACCGGAAAAGGGCCAAAAGGGAATTGGGCCGAAACGACCCGTTACCCTTTAGCTCAGCTAGACAGACCCGACCAGTACGCGGACACTACCAGTACGCGGACACTTTTGTGTTTGGCGTCAAATAAACTCTAAGATACTTTTTAGATTCAACTGACTTTGTGATATTTTTTCAAGGCACCATTTCTTTATCGTTTTGTCATTCACGTTTACACTTACACAACACATTCACGAATTTGCAGGGCTGATGCAGACCAGTATCACGATCGATGCTTCAGTTTGACTGCGCCAAACGCTGAAACTGGCAAAGTAAACAGCCATGTGTCAATATGAATTAAGAACAGCCTTTTACGATGTTAATCAGTTTTTGGTAACTACACGTATCAATAATTTAATTTAGTATTGCAGCGTATAAATGTCATCACAGTTTACCCAGATTCTAAGGTGTCCGCGTACTGGTATGATAAGCCAGTTTGATACAGCAAATAGCATGGCCTCAATAGCGTTACTTTGCGCATGCGCAGATAATTTTTTTCAAGTGTTCCTTTTGTCTATATTTAGCACAAGGATTTTCCCAAATTGTGGGCCCATCTGGTAATCCGGAACACGTTGGAGTCTTAAACATTAGGTAAAACACCCTTAAAAGTGTCCGCGTACTGGTCGGGCCTGTCTATGCCCATGTTTACCTTTTTTATAGTTCTATAACATAAAACTTGCCACTCTCTTATTTAATATTTCATTTTATTATTCCTATTTTTATTCTGACATTTTCATTTCTACTTTCATTTTCATTTCTTGGAGAGTGACGTTTTATCTACCATCTACCTGAAACCAGAGCAAACACTTTTGATCAAGTCTGGAGAAAATAACAGCTGAATAATGAAGATCAATTTATAAGCTGTTAATTATCATTAAACTTCAATGATTTGAACACTTCACTTTGCCAGATTGATCTGGATTCTTTTGTTAGGGTTTTTCACTTTCCACTGGCATCCATTTTGATTGACAAAAGTCGGTAAATACAAAAATGATAATTTTGAACGAAATTAACAAATACAATAAAAACAGTCTGTAGAAACACCTAAAAACGTAATTTGTTGTACAAATATGTATTTTTGCGCAAAGAAACATTAAATATGTGAGATGTAGTTGTTTTACACACATACATTCGATGGGAAGAAATATTCTAATCAAATCTATATTAATTTTATTTCACCAAAGAAAAAAATTCTTGCTTTAGGAATCTGTTGCATTGTGGGATTTGTTTGGATTACAGGCCATTGCCAGTTACGGGAACTCTCATTTCTGATGATTTTAATCGTTCTTTCTCACAATTTTCAAGTTAACAGTTCATGGTAAGTTGATAATTGGTATGTCTCTAAACAGGTTTAACATGTACTAAACACAAGCAGGTCTGTTTGGCTTGTTAAAGGCGATTTCTTTCCACGACATCAACTGATGGTTAAAGATGCAAATGCAAAACCTCAATGGTAGATGAGAGATCGGGTATTCAATGAAAGTAAAAATGTAAATATCAGTATAAAAACATAAAATATGGACGTCAGAATACCCGATATCTCACATTATGGGAGTACCTTTTTTAGTGTCGTTGCTGTTCGCCTTTGGCGGAACAGACGACTGACGAGAATTCGGTTTCTTTTCCATAGCACCCTTGTCCTCCTCTGACATTAACTTTAAACAAAACTGATGTGGACCGGAAGGTCACGAGTGACGACGATATTAATTTCTGAGACAACATTTTTACTGCTCCATGTTTGCGAACGGAAAGTGGTGAAAAGTTACGTTGAACTTATCAAAACCAATATAATTATGATAGTTATTGGATTGGATTTAAAGAAAGTTGTTAGGGGGTTGTGCTCCCCTAATTCAGCGCAGAAATTCGCTGAACTTGTTGCTCAAAGCGGTCGTTAGACCGCTAACTTCAGAAAGTGTGAACGTCTGTCAATGGCGTCGAGCGCCCAGGTGCCCGGATGTGACAGTTTCACTCGCAAGACTAATCGTGCTCAATTAGCCTTTCACATTGTCCAGTTTGGGGTCAAGCTAAACACCGCAAACCGGAGCCTATGGCCCTTTTCGACTCCAACTAAAGTTCCTACGATTGTGTGAGGTGGACCCGTCTAAAATTGAGGACGTGTTTTTGTCACCGAAAAGTTTTTGGAAGAAAAACAATGGGCAGCTCGGATAAATCGTCACCTACTGGACAGAAACCTTCATGGTGGCGGAGTGATGCTTCTCATTCATAAGGACATTCCGCACATGCCCTTGTCAGAAATAGAAAACGACTCAGAATCAGTTTGGGTTAAACTTTTGGCAAACAAAACTTCCCATTATGTAGCAAGTTGGTATCGTCAGCCTGGTGGCTCAAGTGAGGAATTTCAATTGTTTCGTGACCAGTTAGATCATATAAGGACAAAGCACAAGGGAAATAAGCTCCCCTCAGTTCACGTACTAGGGGATTTCAACTTCAAAGATATTGCTTGGCCAGACCGACTTAATAAGTCAGGATCAGTATTAAGTCAGTCAGAGGGACAAATGTTGATTGATGTCATGAATGACCATGGTTTAGAACAACTGGTGAATTTCCCGACTCGGGAGAAAAACACATTGGATTTAATTCTCACTTCGCTTCCTGGTCAGTTTCAAGAACTACATTCCCCGGACAAACTTAGTGATCATGATGTGATATCAGGAACATTGAAAATTTATGCCTCCCCCCAAAAAAAAAAGAAACCTCGGAGGAAAGTGTTTTTGTACCAAAAGGGAGATTTTGAATCAATGAGGAAAGAAGCGTCAGACTTCGCAAAACATAGGTACTTCAATGGTTACTCGGACAATCGCTCAGTTCAGGAAAACTTTGACTTGATAACCTCCTTTATTCAGGAGTCTGCTGAAAAGCATATCCCCTCAAAAACCAGTAGGTCAACCCACTGGGTCAACCTCTTCTGTTCCTTGGATAACCCCTGAGATAAGAAGGAAGATTCGTAGAAGAAATAAGACACATGCGAAGGCCAAAAAGACTGGCAGTAGCAAACTTAGGTCAAAATTTGAATCTTTGAGAAGGGAAATTAAAGCTGATGTGAAAAAGCAACATGATTTGTATGTCAATAACTTGGTTGGTGACATAAAGGCTAATCCCAGAGACTTCTACAGGTACATTAATAGTCAAAAGAAAGATACTCAAGGTATCCCACCCCTAAAGAAGAGAAATGGTGGTGGTGTTGCCGAGTCAGAGTTGGAACAGGCTGATGAACTTAACGGTCAGTTTTCGGATGTGTTTAACAAAAGTGAGCACACCCAAGTCCCCCTTCCTAATCGCTCGGCTCCTTTCATGGAGGACATTCATGTTTCGGCAGAAGGTGTAACGAAACTTCTTAAGGGCTTGAACCCATCGAAAGCTTTAGGACCTGATGAATTGCATCCCAGAGTCTTAAAAGAACTAGCATCTGAATTAGGCCCAATGTTCGCTCATCTCTTCCAACAATTTATTGACTCGGGTGAAATCCCCAAGGAATGGTCTCTTGCAAATATATGCCCACTCTTCAAAAAAGGAGATAGGTCTTTGGCTTGCAATTACCGACCGGTTTCTCTAACTTGTGTACCATGCAAGTTACTCGAACACATTGTCTGCTCTAATATTATGGCACATTTGGATGAACATAAACTTTTGTCAGATAGACAACATGCTTTCCGTAAGAAACATAGCTGTGAAACTCAACTGATCACGGTTATAAATGACTGGGCTAAAATCTTGGATAAGGGCGGTCAGGTTGACACTTTTATCTTGGACTTCGAGAAAGCTTTTGACACTCCCCCTCATGAATTACTTAAATGTAAGCTATACAGCTATGGTATTGGTGGGAAGACTCTGAAATGGATAGATTCTTTTCTCTGTTACAGGCAGCAGCGTGTGGTGGTAAATGGAGTTAAGTCGGATTGGGCCCCGGTTTTGTCAGGTGTCCCCCAGGGCACTGTGCTCGGACCATTGTTGTTCTCGTTATACATTAACGATATAACAGAAAATATTGACTCGGAATTAAGACTTTTTGCTGACGACTGTGTTTGCTATCGTGAAATCAGAGATATTGAAGACACTGTGAAACTTCAGGAGGATATAGATCAGTTAGGTTGTTGGGCAAGGAGTTGGGGCATGAGATTTCAACCTGTTAAATGCAATATAATGCAAATTACAAGGAAACGGATCAAGAAGATCAATGCTTCCTATACCTTAGAGGGAACGGTCCTCAGTAATGTAGAAACTATCAAGTATCTCGGCATAACCATTGCCAATGATTTGAAATGGAACACACATGTCAGTAATATTTGCACAAAGGCTAATAGGACCCTCGGCTTCCTCAGACGTAACTTGGCAGCAAGTCCACAAGATGTTAAGGAGTCAGCATACAAGGGACTGGTGCGTCCAGTCCTGGAGTATGGCAGTTCAGTTTGGGACCCTCAAAGTATACTTCTTCAAGATGAACTTGAGAAGGTGAAGAAAAGTGCAGCTAGATTTGTAACGGGAAATTACACATATGAAACTGAGAGTATGACTGGCATTCTGGAGAAACTGAAGTGGGAATCCCTAAAAAAGAGAAGGAAAGATAGTTGACTTATAATGCTTTACAAAAGTCTAAGGGGTGCAGCCAGTATACCCATAAATGACCTTGTTCCCCCAAATAGGCGTACCAGGAATCATCATTCCCTGACATTTCAAACCCCATTGGCTGGGACTGACATTTACAAGTCCAGTTTCTTCCCCCAGACTATTAGAGATTGGAATTCCCTGGAAGATTCACTTATGTCTGCTGCTGAGTGTGCAGAGGATTCAGTTACTAAGTTTACTTCTCTTATAAGGGCTAGGGACTAGCTTCCCTGATTCACAGGTCCTGGTGAATGATTGTCTTTGGACGTATCACCAGTAAACAATTCTGATTCTGGTTCTGATACTGTTATTCCCCAAACTCTTCTGGATTGTATCAACCTTATAGAAAAAGAGGAATCCGCGTTTTCGTGGAAATTAGCCAGGAATTCGAAGGGATTCTCACTGGTGGTCAGGAGTTTTACCGCCAAAAAATAAAAAAAATGTCACGCCATTGAAGGACGGTCAATCTGCTTTTGGAGTGAGTCATCCGGACGTTGCCGATGCCTCGAAAATAAGGCCAAAGCGGAAAAAGAAATCCCCATCAGCTGTTGCAAGGGACCGTGCCAGAAGTCAGAAGTTTTGGAAACAGAAGAAGTCTGCCAACATCTGTCAACTGACCGCCCAGCAGCCACGAACAAAGGATACCGTTCTTGAAGAGGAAACCTCTATTCGTACAGAACAGGACTATTCAGTTGTTTGTGAAGTACCTTTTTGTAATTTGAGTGATTTGGAACCCAGTCAAAAGGATCATATTGAACTGGTTATTCACAGTCAAAGTGTACCTAATGAACTGGAGTCACTATCAGTGGCACCCCATACCTCTGAAGTTGATGTAGCAACTGAACAGTCAATTCTTGTGGATTTACTAGAAGTACTGGACAGTGATGACGATGTCCCTGTAAGGAAGTGTGACGTTTGTGCCAATTGTAAGCAAAGGCTTGCACTGGGTGCTGAACTTGTTCACTGTGCCCATTGTTCCACAGTGTACTGTAGTGAAAAGTGTCAGGAGAAAGACTCTGGGTTACACCGTTTTGTCTGTTCACTGGTTGCCCCAGTTTCTAGGAGGAAGTAACTTTTGTATATAGGCTGTATTTTATGACTGTATGTAGTGTGTTGACAGTTTTACTTCAGTGACGAAGCTGCATGTAGTGTGTTTGACGGTTTTACTTTTAGTGACATAAATTTTAATTATTTTTATATAAACACTTCTTATATAAACACTTTACTGCGTAGTGTGAACGCAGGTGCTATCACAGGAGGGAAATACGGACAAAAGAAAAGAAGTAGTATTTTTGGGCATGCGCAATAGCATTACCAGTCGAACGCCAAAGTTGCTACAATAGTAGATTGTCATGGAAGCGGATATAAATACTGTGCATTTCATTGCCTTTTCTATGCATGTCGTCTCTACAAACGATAATATTATAGATTGAATGATAAAATGTGCCCTAAAAAAATGGAAAAGAAACAACTCAGTAAAACAAATACTTGTTGTACACCCACAAAACGCGAGAGTCTTCAGCGGCCGCCATCTTGCAACTAGAGTAACGGCGGTCCAGACCTCGGTTGATCTTTAGTAAGTTCATGACGTCATTTTAGTAGCTACCATCACACATACTTAATTTAGTAGCTACTACAGTTCGAGTCGAAGTGGGCCTATGTTGTTGTTGTTGATGATGATGTTGTTTCGTAGTGTTCCGCCGGTTACTTGTCGGCGAACCGTCGTTGTGACGTAGAGGGATTCAATTCATTTTGCTGGATTTTGAATTTCTGCCGCTTGCTGAAAGTGCCTCCTATTGTCCCACTTTGCCAAGCAAGAGTTTAGTGCGGGTTTTATGTAAAGACATAGACATAGAAACTTTATTTTTTGTCGAACATGAATAACATAACATAAGCCCAGTAGGGCTTTTCCTTCGGCAAACAAAAGTAAAACAACAGAAATGCATGCAATAGAACAGTCATGGAAAATTGAAAATACATGTACATTGTCATAGTATCACAGCATGCTATATAATACCTATAAAACAATATACAATATACATATAGGAAGGTAAGATCAGATAAGACAAGAATAACAAGAGCTGTCGCCTGACAGCATAGCTCGCCTGAATAGGTGCTTGCCGATCACACAGTTGCTATGGTGGTGTGGACTACTAAGCATAAAACTTCAGACAAGCATGTCCATAATGACAACACGTTTATAAACAAAAACTATCTCAGAAATAAGTCTTAAAATAAAATTAAAATAAAAAAATCCACATGAAATGTCAAAGTCCATGAGCTTGAGGTCAAAGAACTAAGGGGTGGGGGTGGGGGGCTAGGATGTATGAAAACCTTGAACCATTATCTAACATCAGTCCAAGTAATAGTATCAACTGAGTCCATCGTGGCACTGTGAAATTATGTCTTCATAAATATAAAACCAAATCTATAAGACAAAATTCAAAGTTGATGACCTTGACTTCAAGGTCATCCAGTGGGGTAAGTATATGGTGTTTTGTAAAAACTCAAAACAGTGTCTAAAATCAGTTCAAGTGTAAATTTAATCTCCGCCAAGCATTATGAATCAGTACGCAATTAGAAAACTTTAATAAAGACTTAATTTCCTAAGTTCCTGACCTTGACATCAAGGTCATTAAGCGGGGGTCGGGGAAGTACTATGTAAAACTTTGGATTAATATCTAACTACAGTGCAAATATAAAAAGAATTCATCTGTGAATTCAGGAGATATGTGTGTTTAAAAAACTATAACCAAAACATCCAATCAATAAAAAGACAATTTTCTAAGTTCATGACCTTGACATCAAGGTCACTGAGGGGGGTGGGGGTAGTACCCTGGAAAACTTTGGACCAATATCTAACTACAGTGCAAGTATCAAAGAAACCCATCCATGGGTTAGGGAGATATTGGGCTTTATGAAACTTTAACCAAAACATCCAGTCCGAAAATACTCCCAATTTTCTAAGTCCATGACCTTGACATCAAGGTCACTGAGTGGGGTGGGGGTGGTACCCTGTTAAACTTTGGACCAATATCTAACTACAGAGTAAGTATCAAAAGAATCCATCCATGGGTTAAGGAGATACAGGTCTTTAAAAAACTTTAACCAAAACATCCAATCCGAACGCCGACGCTGACGCGGACGCTGACGCGGACGCCGACGCCGTGGTGACAACAATAGCTCTTCATGAACTTTCGTTCAGGCGAGCTAAAAAGGATAGGTAGACTAAGAAAAAGCAGACTAAGATACATCACAGCTAGTACAGAACACCTAGAAATACGAACAAGTACCCACACGTACAACCTTTGACGAAATGCGAAAAGGGGTTTAAGTGAACCAAGAGGATGAAAATCATCCTAAGTACAAAAAAGAAAGGGGGGTGGCCGCACAAAGGAAGTACAAAGGGTCTTAAAAATAAGAAAACTGAAATTAAAACAAACATAAAATTTAAACAGAACATGTCGGAGATGTGCAAATAAGGCCATCACAGATATGAAGCAGCCTCCTGAACTGAGGGTAGGATTCAGCCAATCTCATACTGTTCGGTAGGCTGTTCCATATCCGGGCTGCCTCATTGCGAAATGACCGCAAAACGTACCCCGTACTCTTCACCTGTGGCAGAGTGGCTTGCTTCTCACTCCTGAAATTATAAGATGAATATAGTTATCAGGTCCTTAATGTAAGAAGGAGATATGTCATTAACAATCTTATATACTTCACATGCCATCTGTCTCATCCTTCTTACATGTAAGGGAACAGTGTTAGTTGTTATCAGCAGCTCTTCTAAAGATGACGTGAAATCATTTTTGATAAAGCGCAATGCCCTCTCCTGAATTTTTCTATTTTATTCATGCTGGCAGTACTGCAAAAATGCCAAGCCATGGGGCAATAATTAAAATTGGATACGATAAAAGAGTTATAAATAGTCATTTGTCCTTGTTTAGTTAAGAATCATCCCAGACGCTTTAAGACAGCTAATTGTTTTGATGCCTATTTACACATGGTCATCAAAACTTAACATAAAATCAATATTTATACTTAAAAGAGTAACATTATCCCCACACTTAATATCTGCATTGCCAATATTGAATGACGCTATGTTGTCCTGAGCTTTTTTTTCTTTTTCCTTTGCAGATAGCTTGAAATTTGTCTGGATTTGCCTTCATAAAATTAAAACAACAACAACAAAAAAACAATCAATAAGACTAGAACTTTCTTTTTCTAAAACTGTTTAAAGAACATCTAGATTTTTATGAATAAAAGATAAAGTGTTGTCATCAGCATAATTGTAAATGACAGCTTGTTTAACAAAATAAAAAGATATCATTTATAAAAACATTGAAAAGCAGTGGTCCCAAGATTGAACCCTGGGGCACACCCTTTATAATCTGCATCCATGAACTGGTATGAGAACCCAGCCTAACCTGTTGCATCCTTCCATCCAGGTAACTACTAAGAAGTTGTACGGCCTCGAGTGACAGCCCATAAGCCCTCAACTTTTCAATCAAGAGACCATGGGGGAGACAGTCAATGGCCTTAGACAAGTCGATGAGTATAGCGGCCGCACACTCTTGGCTGTCTAAGACCTTTCTCCAGTCCTCAAGTAAACGCAACAGGGTAGACTGGCATCCATAACCACCTTTAAAAGCAGCCAGATATGGATTGAAAATATTGTCAAAGTACTACGACAATTGGTTATGCATCACCCTCTTGTAAACATTGGAAATAATATGCAATATGCTTACAGGACGGAAATTACCTTTTTCCATGGGGTAATTCTTTTTGTGAAGGGGTACAACCTGTGCTCCCTTTAGACGATTTGGAAAAATGCATGAGCTAATTGTGGTATTAATAAGAGTGGACACTGCACCACTTACAAGTAGGTTCGACGGTAAAGATGATATAAGTTCTCTGCTATACAGTTCATGCATATTAATTTCAGACTTGTTATTTGTGTATACACTCGGGTCTCAATTATAAGTTGTGTCACAACACCAGTGGACGTAGTATTGACTGAGATGAGACCAGGAACTTGCTGAATTTTCTTAAGAAAGTGTCTCGAACATGTTGAAGAGACTGACACTCTGCTAGGAAGTGTTGTCTAGTCTCCGGGTCTGTATCACAAAGCTTACAAGTAGGGTCTACGGTGAACCGGTTAAACACGGCCCGATTGCTCTGTAGCGTGTACGTGCCGGTGAGTAGACGACATTTAAGCTGCGCTCTGTGGCTATCATGTATGCTGTTTCGAACTGTTGACCAGACATGATGTGACACACTAACCTTGACACTTTCTGGGCTTTTGTACTTCAACGAAGACTTTGAAGAAAATGTCCTCTCTCCACTGCGCTTCCAAAGCCGATTTGACAGGGAAATTAGTCATCTTCTTCCAATTACTCTTTGTTGGGGCTTTTCCATCAACAGAGGTGTTAGAGGTAGGTTGTAGTAGGACAGGAGTTTTTTTTTAAATTTGTTGAACCAGCTGAGTTCTTTTGAAGATTCTGTGGCTAACTGAAGAAAGGCAATTTCTTTTTCAATTCCCCCTTCATAATCAAGCGTCCAAACAGGTTAAGAATATTCTTGTGAATCACGGATTCAATAGGCAACACCCTGTATAGAGACATTGTCAGGGATATCCAAAAACGAATTGTCGCTCCCCCAAATAAATTCCAGTACATATCGACTTGACCCAAGGGCACAGTGCCATACCAAGGGAAGGTGCGAAAGAAGCAGAAACCTTCACAGACGACAGTTGCAGACGTCAAAATGGCATCCAAGACGTACGTCACATCGGTGTGTCAAAAAGGTGGGAGAATTCAGAGACTGAAAAGACCTACTACAGTTCCTGCCCAAAGGCAGATGCTACAAAGTATAAAGAAAGGCAATAGGCTATGATCAAGAATTAATACAATCAAATCCCAAATCCAGCTCTCAAAACCAATAGGGAAATAAAGCACTAGCACACACGGAAAAATGACAAAATTTCACGAAAGACACGCACGGTAAACCGAATGAGCAGCTCTTTCCCAAACAGGTAGTCATTTAGCTACCCTCATCAAAAACAGCATCAACATCTATTTTTATCTATTTTATTTCTAACTTTTCAAAATAAAAACAAAACAAAAGGCAGATTGGGTAGCTAAAAGACTGTTTGACTGCCCAGCAAGAACAGCCTTTTGCCGGATTCTCCAGCTTCAGACAGGCGTGTATGCAGCTTTTTATGCAGCCTTACTAAAATTATAGGAAAAACGCAGCCAATATAGAAATGGTAGGGAATGCAGCCAATATGGACATATAGTAGGAAAAGGTGTTAATAAGCCTTTTGTTGATTGTTAAATAGTGTGAACTAACTTCAGACATAGATATGATTTGAAAATTTGCAATTTCCTTTTACATGTAATGGAAAAAAATGAAACTGATTTTATTTTGAACATTTTATTTTGAACACAGCGGATAAAGAAAAAGAAAGCAATGTTACTAAGATGTAATATAAAAGGGGTAATAATCATAATAGGACAGTGGCTGTTTTCATTTTTTATTTTCTTCTTTTTTTATTTTTTTTTCATTTATTTTATATTTTGTTCTATTTATTTATTTTTCAAATACATTAAGGTCTTTGGATGCGCCACGCCTTCACTGGACGAACATTTGGCGCCATGTGTGTGCACCTATGGCTACGTCGTTAGGAGAATTGAAACAGAACAGAACAGATCAAGCCTTCATCCGTAGCTCCCCCCAAGTCTGAGATCTGCTATTCCAACTATCATGTCGAGTGCATTTGAGTAAAGTTCCACACGAGACTTTGAAGTAAAGGAGAGGCAGCTTACATTGGAGAAGAAGGCGCCATCTAGGCCAGGAATAGCGGATAGCGGAGACACTCCCTATCAGCAAATGATTGGGTGGGAGGGACTACTAAGTTGGCACGTGGAGATTTCATGAGTGACAGACGCATTGTTTGCTTGGGATAATTAATTTATTTTTCAATGTTTTAACTCGGATAATTTCATGTTGCCTACATAAATTGATAGCTTATGTGTCGGTGCCTCTGACTGTGTGTTTATTGAGTCGTGTTTGACCTTCTCAAAGGAGTTATTTGTTTGTAAAATGTCAGGCGTTTTTCAGCACGTGCCTGGCCGCGTGGTGTAATTAGACACCATTGTCCGCCATTGTGAACTCGAGGCTGCTGTTTATGTAATTTAATCAATATTGTATGATTTGTTCGCCATTGACATTACTGATATAATATGATTTATGTAAAAAAAACGTGGTTCTGCTTTTCTAACTGTTGTGCACCAACCTAAGCGACTTGTAATATTGTAATTTTATAATAATTTTTGCAAATGTGGGTGGCGGGTATAAAGTTTGCGTCTGTCAGTCGTGAAATTTTGGGTTTGTTGAGAGGAACAGTAGGACTGACTTCTTTTGAATTTATTTTATAAGAGGTCAGACTACTGCCCTCTCTATGATGCGAGCTGCCGAGGAAGATTTTACTTCCAGTGAAGCAGTGTACCCCTCCACTGGCCCTAGGCAGCTTTTTTTTTCAAGGGTTTCGACCTGCGACAACAGACCACTGGTCTCTGACGCCCTAGGAAGCCGAGACTATGTCTGTTTCGGTCCTGTCTGTATACCGAGCAAGCTTGCTGTGATTCTTTCCCCGGGTACTGCGGTTCTTCTTCCACATTAAAAGTAAAAAGTATGCAAAGACCAGGGACTGAAACAATCAAAATCCAAATCCAGCCCTCAAACCATAGTTGGAAACAACTATGATTACAAATAATCAAGATACAGAGAACATATGGCCAACCGAGTGAGCAGCTTGTTCCCAAAAGGTGGCCACTCAGCAACCCAAACCGAACCAAAAATAATAATAACATACATAAGGTAAAACATCACAGAAACTCTGACACCAAAAACAGGCAACAAAGAACCACAACAGAACTACCGCCTTGGAACGGTCAGTAATGAATTACTGGGGGCTTAAATCGATTTTACAGGCCCAACCTCGCCCTCAGTTTCTGAAGTGGTACAAAACATTTAGTTGGTTCTGACCGTTACTCTGGCACAAAAGTCCATGATCGGCGTGTGGTCCGAAACTCTAAATTAACCCTACCAGGTTTTTTTTTGAGTTTTTGATCGTATACCGGTCTCGGGGTGTCTCGTGTCCAGTCATGGTATTTTGTGTCCAGTAATTGCGGATTTACACAAGCGAGTCTTGGGTACGTTGGGAAGTGTGTTTCGTAGTAACTCAATTGAGAGGGATCTTACAAAGCGTCAAATTCTACTCAAAGACAATAAATCCAAAAGTGAGTTGGTTTGTCTATGTCAATTCAATCTTGACTCAGTATAATTTGCCCAGTACACTTGACCTTTTAAGTACAGAATTTTCGAAGGAAACATGGAAGCAGATCGTTGACAATCAAATCAATACCTGTTGGTCTGATAGAATAAAGCTTGAGGCCAGTGAGAAAACCTCACTCAAATTTCTGAATACTCAAAATTACGAAATTGGTGAAGTACATTATGTTTGGAAAAATGCAGGCTTCAATTTTATGGCAATTAAGAAACCAGGCATTAAGGCAAGGCTCATGACAGGCACATACGTACTTCAGTCGAATCGTGCTAAGTTTAACCAGTACAATGTCAACCCAACGTGTATGCTGTGTTGGGATGATCTAGAGGACCAGGAACATTTTCTGCTGAAGTGTCGGTCTTTGTCGGCGATCCGTGACCCGTTTATTAGAAAGATTAATCTTCTTCTAACTGAATACAGCAGGAAATTTGCAAAGACTCCAATTTGTTAGTTGCACTTATCCTGGATTGTACAGCTGTAGATCTGAAATTGAATGAAAGTAAAAAGTATGCAAAGACCAAGAACTGAAACAATCAAAATCCAAATCCAGCCCTAAAACCATAGTTGGAAACAACTAAGATTACAAATAATCAAGATACAGAGAACATATGGCCAACCGAGTGAGCAGCTTGTTCCCAAAAGGTGGCCACTCAGCAACCCAAACCGAACCAAAAATAATAAGAACATACATAAGGTAAAACATCACAGAAACTCTGACACCAAAAACAGGCAACAGAGAACCACAACAGAACTACCGCCTTGGAACGGTCAGTAATGAATTACTGGGGGGGGCTTAAATCGATTTTACAGGCCCAACCTCACCCTCAGTTTCTGAAGTGGTACAAAACATTTAGTTGGTTGTTCGGTTCGCATGATAACCCTCTAACTCGTCAATGAATCATCATGGTAAACACATAAATCAAATTTCAACACCATGAAGAAGCAAAGACGAGGACTCAACAGATACAACGGGCCGTCTGACAGGTGGAGATCCCTGTCCTGCCAAACAACCCCACTGGAAATCTGAAGCAAAAGAAGGTCACCAGTTGAGCCCCGGTGGACCAAGCAACAGACAAAAAGGCTCCGGTTCCAACCAACTAAAATATATAGCTTTAGGTCGGGGCCATCATAGAGTCTGACGACCGATCCCCCGGTGTGCAATTAAAGAGTGCAGAAAAGTTATCAACCGTGATTGGGTTAATCACTAAGCATGCAGACTGTCGCATAACATTTAAATTATAGCCAATACGTTTGTGACGTATTATTATTTTTCGGAATTGATCTGAAAAATCAGTCCTACCCTTAATCTTTTTGAATTTGTATACTAAGTCACCATAAAATTCTGGTTCCGATAGGCCTTGGTGTAAAAGAAATTTTAATCCGACATCAAATTTTGAAACCAATTCATGGTGTCTGCGATAGAATTTAGAAAAAGCCTTTCTAAGCTTATGATACCGATAGCCCTGTTGAAGAAGTTTAGCAGTTAAACATTTATTACGAGCATTAAAAAACCCAAGGGAATGACTTCCTACATCAAGTTGAATCAGTCTCCAGAGGTCTATGCTATGCGCTGCAGTCTTCATTGAGTGGTGGGGTGCTATATTCTATATTACATATAAACATATTAGATACATTCACATATGAGAAGTTCTCCAGACATGGAGGAAGCTACCAACAACAACAACAACCTTTATTTACTTTAATAATGTGAAAATTTTTAAATGCTATAACTGGTGGCGGATACCCTACTCGTGGTCTAACGAGGTGTGCTTAAAATGGCAAGATTTATATAACAGAACAGAACATGGTAACAATTCTCTCCTTTTGCCATGATGCTTGTAGGGGTTGAGCACCTTTATATAGGCTGGAATTCCTGAGATACAAGATACAAGATGAGTAGAATTTAAAAGACTTTTAAGTTAAAATTTAACTTTTAAATCTCATTCTTATTCTTTTAGGTATACAGATACAGTGGAAGTACCTCAGGTGAGGACAAGTAAATATGGTGTCAGATCCTTCCGCTCTACTGCCGCTAATGTGTGGAATTCCTTGCCATAGTCTGGGTGCCGGTACGAGAACCCGAAAAAATAGTCCGCACAAATGTTTGATGCAGATTCTTATTATTTAGGATGTCCTTAACCAGAAACAAAATGATGCCACTTTGGCATCCTTGGGGAAATTAAAATATTCAAGATGGCGTCCAAGATGGCCACCAAGGGATAAAATTCATAATATCTTCTTAAATATAAGGGCTAGAAACATACTTTTGGTGGCTACCTATAGGTTTGTGAGGTCGAGGAATCGATTAAGCATGTTAGAAATTATTTCAGACAAATCAGTTACAAAATGGCGGACAAGATGGCGCCAAAACATAAAAATCTCTATATCTTCTGTAGTATACGGGTTAGAAACATAATTTTGGTGTCTACATATGGGTTTTGGGGGCCAAGGAATTGGTTAAACATGTTAAAATTGACATAAAAGCAAACCTGTTACACAAAATGGCGGACAAGATGGCGGACAAAGCAACGGTCACGGCACTAATTGTCGGAGAAATGCACTTTCTGATAGCAGAATTCTGGTTTGTGTATTAGAAACCCGGATTTTACATGTATAAGATTGTTAAATATAAAAATGGAGTAATAAAAGTCCCATTCTAACAGTGTATTAACAAGGGGCCAAGATGGTTCACAAGAACCTAGTGCAGGCAAGGGCAGATAACCCGTTGACAAAGCTTTAGTCATTTCAGAAAGCTATTGGTACGAGTAACAATATAAAGACTACAAGAAATGTTATATTCTATTATCTATTTTACTTTCTTCAATTAAATTTCAGGTTAAGAAACTCTGATATATTTGTTAGTTGCTTGCGTCGTTTAAAATTACAGCTCATGGTCGGCAAACAATGAGTGGGGTGAGTGTCGGAGGTTCGTGCCATGCCACAGCCAGAAAATTACAAAATATTTGTCGGTTGCGTGCGTCGTTCAAAATTATAGCTCATGGTCGGCACTAGTGGTGTGAGTGTTGCAGGTTCGTGCCATGCCACAGCCAGATTTTTAGCATCTGGCCGGTATGGAAAATTTACAAGTCAGAAAAGATCATACTTACTTCAAAGCAGTAACAAATTTTGTAAACAGCTTTTGATTTTTTTTTTTTAGTATTTTCCCGGTTCTTTCAAGTATAAAAGAGGACAGTCCTACCCATGATTATAGACAGATGACTACAAATTGTATATGCATATCTAAAATGTTTTAGCTTCAAAAGTGCATAATTGTCATGCCAGTTCGTGCAAGTATTCTTACCTGACTAAATCTTCCGAGCAATGCTACGGGAAAGTTAATAGCATAAACTGACTTCATGTCAATAGCATAAACTGGCTTCATAGACCCGTCAGCTTAGATCACCATCAAACAGATTCTTCTCTAAATCTGCTAGGCCGATCAAAATCACTTTTTGAGATACTAGAGTAGTTGGCTTAAGTACAGAAAACAGGGGGGTTAAATCCTGTCTCTGACAACAACTGAAAAAGGTTATCTGTCGATTTAGCAGAAAATATGTACTCGTACCGGACTAGAATCGAGGATGGTCAAAAGACGGCACAAGGATAGATTTAGCCCGACCTTTCATAATAGTGCTATGCCAGAGACACAGTGAGAATCTAACAACCCATTGCTCCAACGGCGCAAAGGCTACTGGGATAATTTGATATATAGATATATTTCCATTTGTTTGAGAGAACGAAAATTGGTATGAATGCTTGCGGCCCAAGATTTACCGTTTCATCTAAAAAGTCCTCTTCTCCAGAACCACTGAAATACACATAAGTTGGTATTTTCATGTAATATTTCACATTCCTCAAAAGTTTTAAATATGTAAACGTTGGGTCACGTATGCTCCCAAACTCGGGGCACGTACTTTATAGAAACTGAATAAATGACTTTGCATTTGGAAAAGAAAAGGTAGATCAATAAGTAGAGTTGGAACCATCTCTAAAAGGGATTTTCCAAAACTGCAATACAGTTTCCCGGCAGATTAAAACTGTGCCGCCAAAAGTTGTTTATTCCTGCTTTTAGCCCATACGCTAACTGACCATATGCTATCTATATAAGCGTAACACTGAGATAATATCAGCATAAAATCAAAGACCTGAAAGTGATTTTTATTAAGCTCCTGACAAAAGATTAAAGTAAAGATATTTTTTTTGTTACGTCTGGAATTTTATCCTTCTGGGCTATTTACCACTGCTTAAAGGCTAATATACAGAAAAAGGAGTAAATCTATAAAGTCAGGGGCAAAGAAAGGATTTTTCTTACAAAACTTGAATTCAGCCAAGCAATCAAAGTAAAAAAAAAACTTTGTGCCAAGATCAAAATTGTGCCCCACTGCTTGGCCATTCGGGGTTCTACTGGTTCTTTTGCTCCAGGATTTCATCGGTGTGGTTTCGGAGGGATCTCCTGGTGTCGCAATACGTTATTTCTGTCGAGTCCTCATATTTGATTCATTACAGGTTTTATCCGTGATTGATTTGCTGTCTGTGATGATTCATTGAAGGGTTGGATACCCTTCATGCAGACCAAATCCTAACTAAATGTTTTGAACCACTGCAGAAGCAGACGGCATGGGTTTGGACCAAGTAAAACTAGTTAACTTCCATTTTGGTTCCTCAATGTTACGTGTTCTTGTGTCCGCTTGTCTGTGGTCTTCTAGCAATATGGTTACCTTATAGCAGCCCAGTTTGCTTTCTGTTTTGTCCTATTTGAAACACTGATGAAATAGGCAAAATAAATGTTACTGTTGTTTTCAACTGAGGTAACTGAATGCCTGAGAAAGGGCTGTTCATTCGATTTATTATGCTTATCTTTCGCGAATATTTGTCATTTTTGTCACCCGCCTTTTCGAAGAAAAGCGGAGGGACATAGTTTTCGGCATTCCGTCCTTCCGTCCTTCCGTCCGTCCGTCCTTCCGTCCGTCCGTCCGTCCTTCCGTCCTTGTTTCTGTCCTTGTTTCCGTCCTTCCGTCCCCCTAATGTAGTAGGTACCTTGTGTGCGCAACTCCTCCTACAGTTTTATGCCGATTCTTTCGAAACTTTACAGATGTTTTGGTCATGGTCTGAAGATACGCATGTGGTTTGGATATAATCCTGAGATTATTTTTTGTCACTTTTTCCACAAGTTGAACTTAGTAATTTTTTAGGCATTTTTACTATCAAAGTGACTAGATAGTGGGTACCTTGTGTACGCAACTCCTCCAATAGTTTTATGCCGATGCCTTTGAAACTTCACAGGTGTTTTGGTCATGGTCTGAAGATACGCATGTGGTTTGGATATATTCCTGAGATTATTTTTTGTCACTTTTTCCACAAGTTGAACTTAGTAATTTTTAGGCGTTTTTACTATCATAGTGACTAGATAGTAGGTACCTTGTGTGCACAACTCCTCATACAGTTTTATGCCGATGCCTTTGAAACTTCACAGGTGTTTTGGTCATGGTCTGAAGATACGCATGTGGTTTGGATATAATCCTGAGATTTTTTTTGTCACTTTTTCCACAAGTTGAACTTAGTAATTTTTTAGGCGTTTTTACTATCATAGTGACTAGACAGTGGGGTCTTAATATATGCATCTGGTTTAGATATAATCCTAAAATTATTTTTGTCACTTTTTCTGCTAGTTTAACTTAGTCTTTTTTCAGGCGTTTTTACTATCAAACAGAATAGATAGAGGGTACCTTGTGTGTGCAACTCCTCCTACAGTTTTATGCCGATTCCTTTTAAACTGTATAGATGTT
This sequence comes from Ctena decussata, assembly GCA_963989385.1. Lineage (NCBI taxonomy): Eukaryota > Metazoa > Mollusca > Bivalvia > Lucinida > Lucinidae > Ctena > Ctena decussata. The sequence continues at coordinate 8,057,246 of OZ022511.1, read as the reverse complement.
TTGGTCATGGTCTGAAAATATGCATGTGGTTTACATATAATCCTAAAATTTATATTTTTGTCACTTTTTTGTCCCCCGCCTTTTCGAAGAAAAGCGGAGGGACATAGTTTTCGGCATTCCGTCCTTCCGTCCGTCCGTCCTTCCGTCCGTCCGTCCGTCCTTCCGTCCTTGTTTCCGTCCTTGTTTCCGTCCTTCCGTCCCCCTAATGTAGTAGGTACCTTGTGGGCGCAACTCCTCCTACAGTTTTATGCCGATTCTTTCGAAACTTTACAGATGTTTTGGTCATGGTCTGAAGATACGCATGTGGTTTGGATATAATCCTGAGATTATTTTTTGTCACTTTTTCCACAAGTTGAACTTAGTAATTTTTTAGGCATTTTTACTATCAAAGTGACTAGATAGTGGGTACCTTGTGTGCGCAACTCCTCCAACAGTTTTATGCCGATGCCTTTGAAACTTCACAGGTGTTTTGGTCATGGTCTGAAGATACGCATGTGGTTTGGATATAATCCTGAGATTATTTTTTGTCACTTTTTCTACAAGTTGAACTTAGTAATTTTTTAGGCGTTTTTACTATCAAAGTGACTAGATAGTAGGTACCTTGTGTGCGCAACTCCTCATACAGTTTTATGCCGATGCCTTTGAAACTTCACAGGTGTTTTGGTCATGGTCTAAAGATACGCATGTGGTTTGGATATAATCCTGAGATTTTTTTTGGTTACTTTTTCCACAAGTTGAACTTAGTAATTTTTTAGGCGTTTTTACTATCATAGTGACTAGACAGTGGGTACCTTGTGTGCGCAACTCCTCATACAGTTTTATGCCGATTCCTTTGAAACTTCACAGGTGTTTTGATCATTGTCTGAAGATACGCATGTGGTTTGGATATAATCCTGAGATTATTTTGTATTACTTTTTTCGCAAATTGAACTTAGCCATTTTTCATACATTTTTACTATCAAAGTGAATAGATAGTTGGTACCTTGTGTGTGCAACTCCTCATACAGTTTTATGCCAATTCCTTTGAAACTTCACAGGCGTTTTGATCATGGTCTGAAGATATGCATGTGGTTTGGATATAATCCTCACATTATTTTTTTTATTACTTTTTTCACATTTTTAACTTAGCCGCTTTTCCAGCTCAAACACTTAAGTGTATATACAGTGGAGACCTAGTTTCCAAGGCGGGGGACATAAATTCGTCGAATTTGCTTGTTGTATTTTGGTGTTAAGGGTGGAATGTGGAGTCTGATTGTATTAGTTCTTGATCTCTGTTTATAATTTTACTGTACCAAAAAGTACATGCATGGAATTATGAACATAAAACAGCCATTAAAAAAGATATTCTTAAAATAATAATGAATTATCGAGCTGTCAATGTCTTTCTGTTGCGACTGAAATTTTCTAAACGGGGCTGTATGCCCATACCTGGACTGTGATTTATGGATCATCGTGGTCTTCTTGGTAGTAACACTATCAGATGCAAATTGAGGTCTCCATCACTTCGGTTTTTTTTTTAAATTCATAGATGTTATAATTTCAAAATTCCGGGTTAAACAACTGTCTAAAGCCTGAATTTTGCTATCAAAAAGTGCATTTCTTAAGACATTCAGCTCCATAATCGATGCTTCGTCCGCCATTTTGTCCGCCATTTTGTGTAAGTTAGTGCCTTAAAGTAAATTCTAACATGCTTAATGGATTCCTTGACCCCGAAAACCTATATGCAGACACCAAAATCATGTTTCTAGCCCGTATGCTAAAGAAGATAGGGAGATTTTTATGCTTTGGCGGCCATCTTGGCCGCCATTTTGTAACTGATTTGTCTGAAATAATTTTTGACATTCTTAATCGATTCTTCGACCTCGAAAACCTATTCGTAGTCACCAAAAGTATGTTTCTAGCCCACATACTTTAGAAGATATTGAGGATTTTATCCCTTGGCATCCATCTTGGACGCCATCTTGAATATTTTAATTTCCCCAATGATGCCAAGGTGGCATCATTCAGTTTCAGTGTACGGACATATTGGTGAACACATTTGTGCAAAAACATTTTGTGCGGACTATTTTTTTGGGTTGCAGCCAAAATCTCCATTTGGCAACCAGACTACCACAAGAGTTTCGAGAGATAACTAACCTTAATCAATTTCGATCTCAAATTGGTACATTGAGCGGGGAGATCTGCGCATGCTCGTTCTGCTCTGAGTGTTAAGCTTTATGTTGATCCTGTTTATTTTGCAGCTGTTTTAATGTTCTGTCTGTTAAATTTTATGTTGACCCAAATCTTAGCTTCTTTGCACCTTATCCTTTGTTAACATTTTTTTTACAGCTCAAGGACTCCCGTCTTGTAGCTTGTATGTTCTGTGTGGGAGTCCTTGTAGTATGGACTGTTTCACTTTTTAGCATAACTGGGGATGGGATGCAAAGACGGTGCTGCTAGATTTGCTGGTGGTTATTTACTTATTTTTTTATTTATTTTAATTTGCTTTAATGTCCGTGCCTGCTCTTAATAATCAAATGCTTTGCTCTTAGTAATTATATGTTTTTGTGTAATTGTTATTATATGTTCTGCCTTTATATTATTAGTGTTTTTATGATGTCTTAAGTAACTATAGTGAATGTTTGTATGTTTATCTCTTATTATGTAGTATGTGGCTAATTGTTTATAAAATTTGTATGCATGTTTGATACTATATGTGCTTTTGTGTGCTATTTCATATCTTATGCTTTAGCTGTTGACTTTTTAGTTCTTGTTTGCTACTGTTGAGTTTTATGCTTATGATTTTTGCTTGAGTAAAGATAAAGATAAAGAAGCTTTATTTAACATCGCATATTAGAAACAGACAACATAAGCTCTGTAGAGCTTTTATTGCGACAAACAAGGTATCCAGTAACAATTTATACTTACCCGATGACTTAACTTTACCTTCCTAGGACTACCCTTTATAGGCGAGCGTCAACCAAGGGAGCTCCTAGTACCATTTATAACGCCTTTGGTATGGCGCGGCCGGGATTCGAACCCACGACCTCCCGGTCCCGAAGCGGACGCTCTACCACTGAGCTATCGGGGTCGGTTTTTAAGGGTTTAAGAGTTTTAAGGGTCTTAGGATCATGCAGATTTTAGTATAGATTTATTTGGTTAGATAAGGGCATGGGTGATGGTAGGCAGTGAGACTGCTGCAGGCGCTCATGCTCTTTCTCCTCTATTTTAAATTAAAACTATTAATTACTCAGTTGTATATATCTGCAGATCTTAACTCCTTTAAAATTCTTAATTGCTTACTAATATATATTTTTTCCAGTTTTGCTAATGTTTCTTGCAACAGACTTTTTAATATTTCTCAGATAATAGTGTGCTATTTAATATACTGCTTATTTTTTAGCATGTGTTACACATAATTAGATTTGTCATATTTGTGAGTCGGTAAATAGCTATACATACGTACTTGAACGTACTTGATCCAACGGTGAATCTTTAAGCCCTTTCGGCTTGTCTTCATCGCCAATATTGGTAAAACTTTTAGTGTGATCAGTCACTTCCGGTTTATGCTCATAGCTAATGTTTTCACTGTTATAACATGTCCGACAAAATTTCTGATTAGGCCCTTGCCAAACACAATAGTTATTTTGAACATTTTTGTATCTTAGTCAAATGTTAGCTTATGATGTATGTGCTTATAACTTCTTAGTGCTCTTGACTTTTTAAGATTTATACTTATGATAATCTGCTATGTAGTATTGTGCTGTATTAATCTGATAATTTTACTGTTTCAGTGTGTATATATGTTTCTACAGTCCTACTATCTTTGAATTTAAACAAATACTGTGATTAATTATGTTATAGACGGTCAAAAGCCCTTAAGGGCTTATGTTTCTTGTTGCCTTATGTCATGCCGTCTCAAAATAAAATTTCTTATCTTATCTTATCTTATCCGACTATAAATAAAATTTGAATTGTTTGTATTGTATTGTATTGTATAAGAGGGTCAGTGCTCTTTTCGGTATTTAGGGAGACTGACAAGCGGTAGCTATACACCGGCTTGGTAAAAATCTTATTCTAGGTAATATAATCAAACGCGCTTAAAATGATACACAGAGCGGAAAATTCGAACAAGGAGATATAAATTTAAAGATTTCAGGATTCTTTTTCATGATTTTATGAAATATCAAGACCCTAGCTGAGGTATTGGTCGACTGTTAAAAGCATAAGCAAACCAGAAAAACTGAACATAGTTGCGTTGTTGTTATTGTTGTATAAATTCTGCCTTTTTAGGCACACCTCGCACAAAGTTCGGTACGTAAATTCACCAGATCGGACCGGATCGGGCATAATCACCGGATCGGACCCGAATTTTACCATTTGTAGCTGTTTATCATACTTTCCTTGGCTGTAAATGTTTATATTTTGCGTAAGATAGTGTATTTAACAGAAATATTACAGTAAGATTTGGACTTATTGAACTTACTGTTGTTATTGGGTTAGCGTGTTTGACATTTGACGGAGGCAAGTACTTAAACATGCACATATGCAATACAATGTGATTTTAATTGCTATGAAAACAAAAATTGCCAGGTAAGATGAAATAATGTTATTTTCTAATTTTTTTCAAAACAGAGATTGAGGGTACAGGTTATTGAGGCAGTGAGAGCAGAAATAAAACCTACTGGATACTCGTATCCGAGTAGATCTCGTCAGCTAGTAGTTCTCGTCATTCTGCTTAAAACGAGTTTTTCGCGTATTTTTTTCTTCACTTCAACTGCCTTAATCCTAAGTTTATGATACATTTGGTCAAACTAGTGCAAAAACTCACCAAGATATCGAGCTGTGTATATATAAATGCCGTTTTTTTCTCTTTTGGATTCGCAAAGTCGCGTGATTACGTCAGGGGCATTCACGTGAGCACGTTCAAGCCACGTGCTGACCTCTCTTAATTGGGTCAGGTTTTCCAATATTGTGTCTACTTTGCAAACAAATTCCGAATGTAAGTCAACATTGCAGGAAAAACACAAAAATATAGGAGGTTTTTTCGTGACGCACTTCCGGTTCTATAAATAGACTCGGGATAGCCCTGGCCGTCAACCTGGCCGAGAGTTACTATTGAAAACCAATGTTTCTATGCCAATTTAATGTTGTGAAGTGATGCTTTTTTTTATTATAAATGGTAAAAATAAATAGTTTGTATGAAAATTTTGCATGATAAACTACTTTTTTATGAGTTTGATATATATAAGCATTTTTAAAATTTATTTATTTCATTGTTTTTAGGATCTATATTAGCATTTCTGAAATTTATTTATTTCATCTTTTTTCGAATAAGGTATTCATTCACTACAGAGCGTTTCTCTTCTTCTTTTAAATGTTATATGGTAAATAATAATGATGATAATAAAAATAATGAGAATAACAATAATAATCCAGTGGCCAACGAGAAATATCGTCAATGTAAGTCTTTATACAATGAAGGCGACGAACTTTCTAGGGCGACGAAATTTCTAGGGCGTGCGCAGGAAAATTCCTTCCAAAATATATTTTTTAACCCAGCTCGTAAGTAATGTACATTTAAAAAAAATGATTTATTGTCATTTGTGCTTTTTACATGTCTATTTGTAAATGTATGTCTATAATGTGAAAAAGTTGGATGTTATCGGATTTGGCCGCTCGGCGCTGTTTTCCTCCACAATCCGGAAAAAACGTGATCACGTTTATGAAACAGAACAGAACAGTTTATGAAATAGAAGTTGTTTACTGGAATTAAATTATATCAATTAAAATGTAACATATGTCTTTTAAACATTCAGTTGTGACTGGTTGAATAGGCGGTTTCAAAGTGTCTAATCAGTGACTGGGCTAATTAGATAATCTTTTATTGTTAACTTAACTGACATAATCATACAGGCTTTTGATATACGAAAAAGTAAAATAAAAGTAAGTATTTCACACTTCGTAGATGTATGTGTCCTGTCGGTGCTTTGATGTACAGGTATGCCATGGGAAAATCCGTCTCAGAATGTGGCCTTACGGAACATAGATTGGAGCAGATTTACTCGGCAATGAATTGCCGATGCGACTTATGATGTGCTCTACTATTCACAAAGTAATGTTTTATTCTTCTAATTTTAAAACAGTAAAACAGTATGTTCCTAGTGGACTACATTTAATGTAAGTTAATTTAGTTCTGTTCTCGCGTTTTTATTTCTCAACTTATACAGCGACAAATCCTGTGAATTTATTTTACATTCCTCTCTGAACGTGATTCAATTCTTTTTATCAAGATTCATATTTATTTCACACTTTTTTTTCAAACTTATTAATCAATTTGTTATGACAAAAAATAAATAAGCTACACAAAACTGCATGTTTATCTCTCTAATTAAGAAAAATTCCGGCGTTTACCGAAAGAATTTCTACCTTGGATTATCATGCGCCGTGATAGAATCCCGTATGAAATAAGATCAAATTCTGTGATTTTCTGTCGAAAAGTTTTGAAAATGAGCGAAAACATATTAAAAGATAAGACGTCTCAATATTCTTTTTAAAAAATACGGTTTTCTACCACAGAAAAACTGATTTTTGCATAATGAGAACCTGCATTTTACACTGTGAAGCATAGGGTTGGCCGATGAATTGACGGCCAGCGCTGTGCGCATGCGCCAGATTTACGTCATAATGGGAATCCCTAAAACCTCCTATTAAAATAGCAAACCTGACCCAGTCATCATTTATCGTTTTCAGCAGCCTCGTGAACAATACAAACTCTTCGTCTCAGTTTTGTGTTTGTTTTCGTCTGCTGTGACCTCATTAAAAAAATGAGCGCATTCGGCATACGAACAGACTTTGTTACATTAATAAGATGTCAAAAATCATTATATAGGAACAAACAGCAAAATGGGTTTTATATTTATTTTAAAATCGAGCTCAAAAGCAACATGACGAGAACTGCTTCTGGACGTGACGTTGTCTGTGCGTGATAGCATATCAAATAATGATCGCTATCTGAGGTTCGTTTCTATAAATAAATTCATGACGTGTATGCGAAACCGGAGTTATAAGGTACACAATACATAACTACCGCAAACTGAAAGAAAACCTGCTTGTTTGGGAGAAAACAGGAAATTGTTAGTAAAAAATGACGAGAACTACTCGGATACGAGTACATCACGTTAGCAAGACATAGATACGACGAGGACTACTTCAAAGTCACATATCAAAGTAATGTAGCTCTTGAATACACTATATTATGCAAAATATAAACATTTACAGTCAAAGAAAGTATGATAAAATAGCAATAAATGGTAAAATATGGGTCCGATCATGTGATTATGTCCGATCCGGTGAGTACACGTTACCCACAAAGTTCTACTTGTTTGTGCGAGGTGTGCCTAAAAAGGCAGAATTTATACAACAATAACAACAACGCAACTATGTTATAATAATAATAATATTATTATTATTATTATTATAACATAGTTGCGTTGTTGTTATTGTTGTATAAATTCTGCCTTTTTATAACATAGTTGCGTTGTTGTTGTTATTGTTGTATAAATTCTGCCTTTTTGGCAGAATTTATACAACAATAACAACAACGCAACTATGTTATGATAATAATAATAATAATATTATTATTATTATTATAACATAGTTGCGTTGTTGTTGTTATTGTTGTATAAATTCTGCCTTTTTAGGCACACCTCGCATAAACAAGTAGAACTTTGGGGGATAATCCACCACCGCTGAAAATTAAAGTAAATGTCAATATACTAAAATATATCCAGTCCACCACCAATACAACTAAGAAAACTACGTTATGGCAGCACGTTTCAACGAGCAATAGCACCGGACCAGTGAGCCAGAGGTCGTTGGTTCGATCCCTGCCAGAGGCGAAATCTTCCTATTTCGGAACACCTTTTCTAACATCATTTGCAGGGATGACCCTAACAAGTGTGCCGTCCTTGGGCACTGACAGTGAACTATTTTCTTTATGCATGGTCAACACAGCAACCACTACTCACACTCCATACTCATGATCCAGCCACTTCCCTTTTCATAGATCTGGTTTGGTCTTGTTCCTTTATTCATCTATTGTAAAGGTTTTACACTACAGCTATTGGCGCCCCGATGGATCAGTCGGTTACGAGGTTTACCTATAAACCGTAGACTCGCTACATACCTCTGCCCCGTAGGTTCAAACCCTGTGCTACAAGGTTGGCAAAATGCTGGCAAATATGAGTATTTTCCATGCTGGCTGTATTTACCGGTAAATACCGGCAAATACTGGAAAATACCGGCAAATACTGGTTGATTGAATTGACCAGCCTGGAATTTATACAATAACCTACACTCAAAACCCATAGGGGTATTTCAAATATACTGATCAACTGACTTGTTATTTATACTGAAGTTTATAATAGCAATTACATCAACTTATTTATTAAATAGTTTATCCAGTCAGTGAAATTTTGAACTTCATTTTAGGGCAAAGGGCAAAAAAAATATACTGTTTCATAGCTGGACATTTTTCTCTGTGGGGATGGAGTCATGGAGCTTTGGCACTAACTACTGTTTTGCAGTCAATACATCTGGCACTGGTCTTGTTGTCTTGGATCATAGAATCGTTTGTGTTCATGGTGAACAGTAGTTTGGTACATGTAATGATGTGTGATGGTTCAGCTTTAGGACTGATTATGACAATTCTGTTCTGTTCTGTTTCAATTCTCTTAACGATGTTCCCCAAGTGGCTCAGCGGTTATGACAAATTATTATCTGACTGCTATAAATGTATTCAAGAGTTGAAGCCATACTACACATGTAGCTCAAGCTATACCTATACCACCTCTATGTACTTCACCTTGTAATTGTCTGACTTTTGTATAAAACAGATAACCATTCTGACATCTTATTTCCATCCTTGCCCCAAGCAATACTCCGCCCCCTTAAATAAACATTGTCTTGAAACTTGTTGTTTTAAGGTGGTGATAATCACTGATTTGGGGCAAAGACAAAAATCTGCATAAAACACTCAAAATACCACTGATCTTTCCAAAACTTAGCATATTCCTTCTTTATGTTGTTTCTGACAATTCAGACTCCCAAAATGCAGCATTTTTTAAAGTTAAAAATTGTTTTTATAAGGAAAGATCAAAGGGTAATTTTGTGCGCAATAATCTGAAAAAATAATATTGTTATTGAAAATATACTTAGTGCTGAGAGTTCCTTGTTGCATAATGGAGAGCGAGCTAGCAATTATTTTTTCAAACTCTTTCACACATTAGCAGGCTGAGCAGATGAAAAAAGATGAGGTCTGTGTCCAAATTTTTTTGTCAAAACACACAGGTGAAACAGGTGAGACTATTTTAACAAGGTTGAACAATTTCATCTACACACCAGTGATCATGTAAGCAATGTATTATTTATACTGTAGGTGTTACATAGGTATGCTTGCCTACCCCATATTTAATAAATGCATCCAGTGTACATTACCTTGTACGTGTTGAACATTTGAGAAAAAAGCTACTGTTTTCATCTGGTCTACATTACAATTTGAGAAAGAGTTGGTATAAATAATTGCTAGCTCGCTCTTCATTATGCAATAATGCACCTTCAGAACTACCTAAATTTTCAATAACGATGTTAATTTTTTTGATTATTGCGCAGAAAATTACCCTTTGATCTTTCCTTATAAAAACACTTTTTTAAGAAGCATGTACGTCTATTTTGTATTCTAAACTGTAAAGAACAACAAAAATAAGAAGTCTGCTAACTTTCAGGGAGATACGTTACTTTTTTATGGTTTTATGCAGATTTTTACATTTACCATAAATCACCACCTTAACTAGTTAGAAATTGTCTTGCAAATTGGGTGTCACAGGTGACTGGCCAGGTGCACAGGTGAATTTACCTGTAATTTTTATGCTGTAGAGGGCAAATGATAAAGTGGAATCAAGATACTGTTCATACTTGTGAATTTGTCAAATTTTTGTCTGAAATCCCTGTTTTGGCATTTTCAACCTGCTGAATTTGTGAAACATTTTATTCTTTATGATGATAAACTTACAAATATTTAATATCAAAATTAACTAAAACATCATTAAGTCATTGAGTTTGAATATAAATTATTTTAAGTTAACTTGGTTTTGGTTTTAGCAAGATCTAAAGGTGAATAAGTTCAATCGACCAGTATTTGCCAGTATTTTCCACTTTGGGAGTATTTTCCAGGCCGGTAAATACCGGTTAATTCCAGTGGTAAATACCGGGGGTGGAATTTACCGCCCAACCTTGCTGTGCTAGCAAGTATGAATGGTTGACTGTTTCCTTCGGTGTCTCTGTGGTTTCACAGAGTATTTCCCAGCCCCTATTTAGCTGAGAACTACTTCTGGCTTTCTTCCACCACAGAACAGTCCTCTGATGTAATGATCAGGTATGATCGAATCAGAGTATGAAGTTCTAAGAGAGAGCTGGGATGATATCATCAGTGGTGATGTTTTGCTACTGATTGATACTTGGTGATACGTTTACCCGAGTGTCAATAAACATCCAAATTTACATAATCTATCTAGTTTTACTGCAACACCCCCTCGCGAGGATTGCGTGCAGGATGATTGCCTGCAGTGAAGAAAAAAGTGAGATGAATAGATGAGACTAAAAAGTGTAAAAGTGAGGTGCAGAAAGATGAAAGGGCCAGAGGTCCAGATAAAGGGCGTTTTTGCAATTTTGACGCATGAAAAATGGGTAAAAACACATTCCATTCCACTTTGATGCGTCGGGAAAACGTCTTTAAAATACTGGTTGACGCATCGTTTGTGAAACGGAAGCGTCGACAAACGCCTCGTATTGTGCGCATGGCTGCAAAAGCTTGAACGAGTACATGTAACTGCCAAACTTATTCACATGAACTCGCGATTAATGCGACTGAAAGTGCTGTGTGATGTAATTCAATATCCGGCAGACGGGTAACTACATACATGTATCTTAAAAAATAGTACATAACCAGACTAAAATTTGGGTGACCCAGTCCATGTTTTGGCGTAATTGACGGGTTACACAGCATATAGACAGACTGCTACATTTTACACGTAATAGCTTGAGACACAGTCTTCGATATTATATTTTCGGCAATTTCATCATGGCTGCTCGCTCGACGTCAGAAAGCGAGTCAAGATCTATTCAGAAGTCGCTTTTTAAGTTTTTCCAGCGATCTGATCCACTAGAGATATCATTAGCGGAGCTCTTAAAACCCATTATTCTTGGCCTGCTGAATTCGTGCGTTGACACTGTTTAGAAACGTATTAAAAACCCCAGACATGCTACATCTGGAATTTTTTTTTAAAAAGTTGACCTTTATTGTAATATCTAATGGCAGTCAAGCCACAAAAACTCCCTGAAAAAAAAAATGGGAGTGAAAAAACTTCCAGACATTGCAGAAAAACTCCCTTGTCACAAATTAAGGGAGACAAAGCCATTGTGGCAAAATAAACACTCTAAAAGGCAAAATTCCTGAAAAAAAGCCCTTCTTTCTTTTATCATCATTCGTAGATTTTCTCTATTGTTTCCAGTCTTAATATTGCCATTGCTTTGGTTTCTGGGGGTGTTGACCCCCCCTTTGTTCATTTCTTGGCAAAGAACTTTTAGCCATTAATTAGCTTGCATTCATTTATAATGTGACTCTATCAATAAGTATTTATCAAACTTTCAAAAGTGCAAATAAAGCATGTTTGGGCATATGATTGGGCTAGAAAAAAGCAACACTTGAATGTCTAGTGTTAGCCCTAAACTTTTGCGAATAAAACCCTAATTTTTTGTCAAAATAACCCTAATTTAAAGCCTAAGTTTTGCCAAGCTTTTACAGCTATGTTTGCATCTGTACCGTAGATGAAGAGAGTAACATGCTCCAGGCACTGGTTTGCAAATGATGTGGGTAAAATAAAAGGATGTAAAGGTCAAATAAATAAAGATCTGATAGTTCAGTCTATAAAAAAAATAAATAAATTGTTTGAGTTAGATTGTAAAAAAAAAAAAATTAGTTCCCTCAAGGTGAAAAAAAAAGAAATTGTTTCCAGAGGCTAGTGAAAAAAATAATTTGGCTCTACCCAAGAATACCAAGCCCCTCCCCCCAGAATATCAAATGGTCGGCCCCTAAGCGATGCATTTCCTGCACCGCTTTCATCTGAATAGTGCCCTCACACCTAGGGCGTCTACGTTTACACGGATAAATGGTAACAGCTTGTGTGTTACTGTATGTGGTAAACGTTTTTAACTTGAACATGGGGTAGACCGCCAACGTTAATATATCTTAAGAGTCGCCAATAGTCTATTTTAATGTACTTGACGGCATGCTCGGAAACATCTAAATTTTTATACTCTAAATTCTGCATATTCTTATGCAAACCCACACCAAATACATGTTATGCGAGAAAATTATTTTATCATTCTCGGCAGCTAGTTTCAGACATTGCAGATCAAAGACAAAGTAAACTTTGCCAACACCACGCGGGGTGTAATTGATAAATTAGGCCTACCTGTTTGTCACAGAATTAGCCTACTGGGAAGGTGAGGCAATTGCATTGACAGTAATAAGTAATTAACTGGTTTTCAATTTCTGATTTTTTATAAATCTAATTCATGTAAATTAAATACATTTTTCTAAATACAGTCGAACTTCGTTGGCTCGAACTCGCTGGGACCAACCAAAAAAGTTCGAGTGATCGGTAGTTCGAGCCATTGAAGACCAACTCACAAGGTCCAGCCGTATGTAATATTGCTTTTCTATCGTAGCAAGGGTGTCTTCCTGCTTATTGATTGGTCATAATTTAAGCCACTCGGTGCCAGCAGAAATCTCCGATCTGGGTATCCCCCCGTTGCCGGGTTCTTCGCCAGATTGCTCGGAAGCTGACATACTCTCTGACATTGCTGCAGGAGTAAATGATGGCCCCTAATTTTGTTACGTATTTAAAGGCAAAGACGTAAATTTTGGCACGTTTTACTCAATTTCGGTGTGAAATTTTAATTGAAGAAAAATATTTTACCATCTTAAATTTTAATATGCCGCCTCATTAGCCCAGGATGATAATACGCGTTTGAATAGATAAGACCAAGCTCTACAGTCAGCTTAATTGACAACCACTCAGCATTAATCGATTGACCAGTTGATCAAAGGGTGGCTTTAATTGAGCTCGGGCCAATCAAGTATACCTGTGGTTTCGGCAAACGCTTTGTCAATATCAAAGCGTCTTATGACAATGATCAGGCGTCTGAGCGACCGTTATTTAAATGGAAATTATTTACAAGGTAATTAGTGCGAGCCATCGGTGGGTTTTTACATAGAAAATGTACCTAAGGGACCGGGTTTGGGGTTCGAGCGTTCAAGCCAAAGGTCGCAGGTTAAGTTAAAATGAATGGAAGTTTTGCCGGGACTTGAAAGTCAGTTCGACCGAAGCATGGCGTTCGAGCCTTCCGAGTTCGAGCCAGTGAAGTTCGACTGACCTTCGACGGTTGAATACTTTTAACTTTTTAGTTGATCCCTGAAAATGACAGCATATGATTGGATAACACATTGTGGTAATGCGTATAGGTATGGGGGCATAAATTTCAAAAATGTATGATACTTGGAATAAAATAGCAACCGAACGGGAATGGTTGTTCACATGGAATTAGCGGTCGCTGCTCTTCTGTTGTAAACATAAAAATGGATGCTGAACCAGAACTTGAACATGCCGGATCAGCATTTAAATCAATCGTTCTGAACAGGTATTATTTTATTTTGGGTGTCCCAATTTTTTATGTTTTTAAGTACCTAGTCATTTTCAGGTGTCATGGCAGCCATAAGAGGGGAGGAATGCAGAGGAGATGTTAGTGGTTTGGAAGATAAAGAAGAGTTTGATGCTGCCGTGAAGCTTGTGAAGACTTATTGTAAACCAATCACAGAAGAAGAGTTCGAAGAGCAGGGAGCGTCAGAGACAGAGAAGGCTCTAGAGGTACATGGGCCATAATACCCATAAATGAGCCACGACACGAGAAAACCAACAATGTGGTTGTGCGCCCTGCACAGACTCAGATCAGTCTGGCCATTCGCCTAGTCTGATCAGACTGTTCGCTAAGTGCATAAAGTGTAGCTAAGGGACTGACCTACCTCCATGCGGACAGCGAAGGCTCTGATCAGACTGGGCAGATGCCCAGGCTGATCTGAGTCTGCGCTGGGCGCACAACCACTTTGATGGTTTTCTCGTGTCGCGGCTCAAATATTTAAATATTGGGACACCTAAAAACCATTAATTTTCTATTTGGAACAAATGGACAATTAATGGTTTTAGATGTTGCAATACTTAAGCAATATAAGGTAATGGCCCTAGATTATTAGGACACTACAAATGGCATCCTTGTCTATGTCATATAAAACAGTCACCTTCAAATAGGTGCAATTAGGAAAAACAGTGGCACAACTTGAGGCCTTCGATAAAAAAACTTGATGTGCTATAGTCCTACCCACCAATTTCAGCCCAACCTTAATTTTTTTGCCATTGTTGTTAGTCCTTGTCAAATTTGCTTCAGTATTTAATGAGTTCAAATATAGTTTCTGAATTACTGTCAGTGTATGATTGCAAACAGTTTAGACCCTGATCAGACGGATATCTGATTTAGTACCATAATTCTTTGGTTATAAAGTGGGAGTTTTTCTCTTCCAAAACTCCCAAAAATTTACATTTGAGTCCCGACGCGACAAAACCAACAATGTGGTTGTGCGCCCAGCGCAGACTTATATCAGCCTGGGTAACTGCCTAGTTTGATCAGACTCTTCGTTAAGAGCTCAATGGGTAGGTAAGGGTCTAAGCTCCCTTCATGCGGACAGCGAAGACTCTGATCAGACTGGGCGGATGCCCAGGCAGGCTGATCTGAGTCTGCGCTGGGCGCACAACCACATTGTTGGTTTTGTCGTGTCGTGGCTCATTTGGCTGATAAGACATACCTAGATCTTTTGGATTGTTAAGAAAGAAAAATCTGTGTCATAGTAGAATTTCGTAATATTGATTTAGATATTTTCGGTCATCCTATTTGGGGTTATTTTAGACAATTCAAGAAGGGCAGTTATCAGTTACTCGTGAGAGTATGTGCACATAGTACTGGTTACCTGTTTAGGAGGTCTAAGCCTGGAATAGTGTGGTTAGGGTAACTGACGGTCCTGATATGTCCAAAGCTGTTTACTGTGGACATAAAGTAGCACAAGTTTAGCTTTTGAAAAAGCTTGAGAGGTTATCCCTTAGCAAATGAATCTGCAGGATGCAAGTGGTAAAGCAGAAAATTGGCAGCAATTCAAGTTAATTTTATTGTATTCTTGGATTTGTTGAAGCTGTAGGTAAGTGGCCAGTTTGACAACTTTTTCTTTTTGTCTAGTGATTGCTTGTAACAGGTGAGCTTCAGTGCTTTTAACTTTTGTCAGATGACCTGTACTGTTTAGTTATGTCTCTTCGTAAGTGGACTGTACTCTCTGGTAAGTGCTTGTATTAGGTGAGGTTCTTGTATTAGGGGAGATGAATTGTTCAGGATAAGTTTTACACCTCATGTCTCAGCAATGCTGGAAGGGACCCTGCAGCTGGATGCGCCAAACTATGGGAGCAAATACCGGTAAATAGTGGCACCTGCATGTAGCGTTAATCAAGTAGAACTTGTTATTGATCTGTACTGTTAAGTGATCACAGAACTTTCAGGTAACTGTTTGTATAGGGAGAGATAAAGTGTTTTAAGATATAAGCTATAAATATCATGCATTAGCGATGCTGGCGAGAACCCTGTAGCAGGGTGCCAAATGTAGAAGTATAGGGAAGTAGTGGGACCTGTATTAGCAAAAGGAAACAGCATACATTAATCGAGTACGAATTCCTATCTTAATATGGTTATCCCTGAGGGGATAACCAAAAACAACAACAGAAGTCATTCTAGACACAAAAAACACTGATTTATATCCGAATGAATAAGATACCAAAAAGAATAATTTGAGTCTCTGACTCACAGCATGCAAAGAGAAAAATAAAAAAAATAAATAAAAGGAAAGGAACTTTGTTGATGCTGAATTATTGAAGCTTACTTTATTTCTTTAGTATATAACAGAGCCCTAGATAGGAGGGAGTATTTGGTGATAATTAGGGATAATTTTTGTTAATTCTGGATAAAACCATATGTTGTGACCCCTCATCTGAACCGTCTCGACGAGACGGTTCAGATGAGGGGTCACAACATATGGTTTCAATGAGAAATAAAGAAAATTATCCCTTATTTATCATCAAATACCCCTTTTAACTAGAGCTCTGTATAAAATAGAGGTTTTATCCCTTCCAAAACAATTCCAAAAATCTAGATCTGTCTCATAAGATGGATCTAGATTTTTTGGATTGTTTTGGAAGAGAAAAATCTACATGGATTATTATAGCCGATTTACACAGGACTGAATTACATAATTAGGGTACTTTATGGAGTGAGAACACTTTTTCTTATAGCGGAATAATTGCATTATTCTAATAGTCAAATAACTGCAACTGAATAATTACTTTCTGTGTATGCTTTGTTGCAGGGTTTAATAGGTTATCTTGACACACATAAAGAATATTATAGAGAATTTCTGAAGAAAAAGAAACGACAAGATCTGGAGAATGGAGGAATTATTTCCCTTGTCAAAGTGAGTGGTAAATGGGTATGCTTTCAGGGGAATTAACTGTGGCATTTGTCTGCTGCCCTTCCCAGTAGGAGTCCTATAATGTTGGTATTGATAATTTAGATTCACAGCTGGGGAATCTCTGTAAAATAAAACAGAAGTTCTTGAAATTCATGCAGAATTTCCATATTTTGCAACTTACACCTGAAATTTTCATTCCCAAATGGCCCATTTTTCCCCAATCATAGGAAAGGCCCATTCCCAAAATACCTGGATAGAGCCCTGCACAGGTTCTTCTATATCTGCTTGTCTAGTATGTTCGTTGGCGGTTTGGTCACCTGTTTTGCTACCAAATCTGCCTTTTGTTTTGATTTGTAAGTTAAAAATAAAAATGAAATAGGTAAAAATACATGTCGATGTTGTTTTTCATTAGGGTAGCTGAATGACCACCTGTTTGGGAAAGAGATACTAATTCGGTTTACCGTTTGTGTTTTTTCGTGAACTCGTGTTTGTGTGCTTCTTTCCCTACTCAGTACTGGATGTAGTATTTGATTGTATTAATTCCTGATCATGATCATTGTCTGTCTTTTTACTCTGCTATATTATATTTTATTGGATTCACATTTCAATAGTTTTCTTATCACTCCAGGACCATGAAACTTGTGGAATTTCTTTTTTTATATCTTCACAAAACTGTAGCGTGGAATCAGTTTTCATATTGCTCCACAAAACTGCGTTATGGAGTCAGTTTTCGGATTGCTCTTGTCACAAAACTGTGTTATTGAATCAGTTTTCATATTGCTCCACAAAACTGTGTTAATACGTATTCAGTTTTCTGATTGCTCCACAAAACTGTTATGGAATTAGTTTTCTGATTACTCCACAAAACTGTTATGGAATTAGTTTTCTGATTACTCCACAAAACTGTTATGGAATTAGTTTTCTGATTGCTCCACAAAACTGTGTTACGGATTCAGTTTTCTGATTACTCCACAAAACTGTTATGGAATTAGTTTTCTGATTACTCCACAAAACTGTTATGGAATTAGTTTTCTGATTACTCCACAAAACTGTTATGGAATTAGTTTTCTGATTACTCCACAAAACTGTTATGGAATTAGTTTTCTGATTACTCCACAAAATTGTTATGGAATCAGTTTTCTGATTGCTCCAGACAACTGTGTTGTGGAATCTCTTGGAGTGTATGAGTGTTTCTCTGGTCTTTTATCTGTCATTTTTACAAAAGGAAACAATTTTTGCAATTTGTTACTTTCTGTATGCATCTCTGGAAGACTTGTCACTTTCCCAATGCGGTCAGCTCTGAAAGGAAAGAATTTGCTCATAGAAGAATTGCCCCAGTGAGGCAATTTTAATGAGGTCCCACTACCTAACTTACCTATGAAAAGAAAAGTTCTGATAACAAAACAGGGGCGTAGCTAGGACCACTTACACAGTACGCACAATCATGCTTTATACTATTTGAGGACAATAACAGAGGTCTGTTGGCAGTTAGCATTTAAATTATGCCCAATTAACAACATTTCAGCATGAAAATACGCAGGTGTGTGTTGAAATTTTGTCAATTTGACAAAAATTCAATACGCACCTGCGTATTTGCGTAATGGTAGCTACGCCCTTGACAAAATATGATAATAAGGTTTTTAGCTCACCTGAACAAAGTTCAGGAAGAGCTATTGCAGTACCTCCAGCATTTGCGTAATATGTTTAAGTTTTACGTTAAAGTTTTTAGCATCTCATAGTTTCTGAACCCTTTGTATGATTTGAATTATATTTGGTATGATAATAGATATGGGTCCTAAATTTTATTCAGCACCATCCCCACCCCCAGACATGACCTATAGCTCAAGGTCACAGACTTAGAAATTTCATCTTAAAATTTTACGTTGAAGCTTTTAAGATATCATATTTTATAAACCCTTGGATCAGTTTGAATTATATTTGGTATGATGATGGATATTGGTCTAAATTTTATTCTACAGGGTCCCCACCCTAGCACATGACCTATAGGTCAAGGTCATGGACTTAGACATTTCATATTAAGTCAGTGCTGGACACTCCCAAGATTAATGTGGTGGCCCAAAAGTTAAGCAGGCCAAATTTTCAGTAGCCCAAATTATGCACTAGCTGAATATCCAATGTATTTATTATTGCCAGACAGATAAATTTGAGCCACTAAAGTTGATAATTTGAAGACTTTTGGTGGCCCCAGACAAAATTTAGACGCATTTGGCCACCGGGCCACTCGCTGTTTCCAGCACTGTTAAGTTTTATGTTAAAGTTTTTATGGTCTCAGAGTTTCTAAACCCTTTAATGGATTTGAATTATATTTGGCATGATGATAGATATTGGTCACAAAATTTAGGTCAACCCCATCCCCACCCCTGCACATGACTTACAGGTTAAGGTCACAGACTTAGCAGTTTTATGTTAAAGTTTTATGTAAAAGTTTTACTTAGGATCTCATAGTTTCTAAACCATTTGATCTTTTTGAATTACATTTGGTTTAAACGTATTTTATTTCAAGAAATTAAACATTCATGGCAATAACAATATTGTTCTATACATAAATATAATAGGATTAGAACGAATTACATTTGGTTTGATGATAGATACATGTATTAGTTGGATATTTTATCAATCGCTTCCCCACCCCAGGATATGACCTACAGGTCAAGGTCACAGACTTAGCAATTTTATGTTAAAGTTCTACAATAAAGTTTTTTAAGATCTCATAGTTTCTAAACCCTTTGATCCATTTGATTTATATTTGTTTTCATGATAGATATAGGTTTGAAATTTTATTCAACCACATCCCCACCCCTGGACATGACCTACAGGTCAAGGTCACAGATTTTGAGAAATTTCATGTTAAAGTTTTACGTCAAAGTATTTGAAACCTCATAGCTTCTAAATCCTCTGGATTTTGATTATATTTAGTATGATGATAGATATAAGTTGGAAATTTTATTCAGCACCATCCCCATCCCTAAGAAACAGATACTTGCTTTTGAAGATGGACAAGCGCAGGCTCAAGGGAGCTATCCTGTCTGGCGACAGGTCTTGTTATATGAAGAACAATGAAACCACTTTTTGCTGCACCTGCTTTACAATTTTCCATCTGTCAGTCAGTCACTCCAGCCATCCACACTTTATGCCACTCCTAGTATTAAATCCATTTTGTGTCCTTAATAGTCAAATATCTGTTTTTCCTGTGGACAGAATTTGACTGACTTTCATAGATTGTTAGATTGTGTAGTAATGAAGAATTATTATGTTGATTTCTAGGTCTACATGCCAACCTACCATGTTTTTAAGTTTACAATGTTAGAAATGCGCTGTTATTCTTTCCAGACTCAAATATTTGTTCAAAGTAGGTATGACATAGCATTCCACAGAAATCTTTTTCCTTCACAAATTTAGATGTATATGTTTAAATATCAGGTAAAAGTGATGGACATTATTCACGGCGAGAACAGTCCATTAATTCGAGTGTCGGAGGAAGAATGTGACAAGAAGATGGACAGCTTGAGGAACGATATGCATAAAGTGTTTGATTATTCTCTTGGTAAGTTCAACTTACCTTAAAACAGGGCTCTAGATAAGAGGGAGTATTTAATGATAATTAAGGATAATTTTTCTTATCGCTCATTCAAACCATATGTTGTGACCCCTCATCTGAACCGTCTCAACGAGACGGTTCAGATGAGTGGTCACAATATATGTTTTTATGCAGAATTGACATAAATTATCCCTAATTATCACCAAACACTCCCTCTTATCTAGAGCGCTGGTAAACTAAAGTTCTATAACTTGGGGCACAAAAATTACTTTACCCTATTTGTCCTATAAATGGAACAGTTTAGTTTTACAATACATGAATGCATCTAAAAGGCACAGATGGAATTTCAAGTGAACAGTATAGTTCCTGTTCAGTCTGCATCTAAAGGAGCAGTCTGATGTGGTTCTTAACTGTTTGCTCAGACCTGACTGTCCCAAAACTAGGAAGATTTACACTATAGTCAGACCTGTCTAAAGCAACCACACTAGGAAGGGTCTAAACTGGTTGCTTAAGACAGGTGATTGCTTAATACGGGTTGATTGATGTACACTGATAATGCTATATTGAGATACAAAATTTTGACTGTTTACGACAGGTTTTTGCTTAACTGGGGTAGCCTTTAGGACAGGTGGACTGTGGTTCTCTTCCTCATTCCATAGGAGCCGTGTTAGTTCAGTGGGTTAAGTGCTGACCTGTGAGCTTGTGTTTGTGCTAGAATCCTGCTCATAGGCATTTTTTTTCAACTGTAAAAAAGGGTTCCATTGCACACAGCCTCTCATTACAAACCGTTTTAGGGACGAGTCATTTATTGCCAGGTGGGGGGGTCGGAATTTTTTTGGTGATGTACTGGGGGGGGTCGGAAATAAAAAAGCCATGGAGCAGGAGGGATTTTTGTTTTTTATTCAGCATATTGGGGGGGGGGGGGGGTCAGAATTCTTCCATCAGTCTTCTCAGCTTCTGGGGACTGGAGCCCCCCAGACCCCTCATTACTTATATTCTTGTAAACTTAAACTCAAGCTTAGAGACATTTATAGCAATGACACACAGAACTTTGGCACTTCATATCCAAAAAAGATATTTTTCATAAATTTGCTAGTAAGACAGTATGCAATTGTCTATAAAATCATGTTGAGCAGATGATTTTGTTCTGGAGTAAATTTAATGCATGCATTTTTGATATCAGCTCTCCAGTTGCCTTGTCATGAGCAAAGCTATTGTGGCTTCTGGGGGCTGTGCCCCCAGCAGACCCCCTCCATAACTATTATTAACAGTTTTATTGAACATTCAACAACAGATCTCTGGATGGCCATATGCAGGACGAAAAGTGCAAAATATCAAAATATGTTGACAAAATTTAAAGACCATTAACCTGCATGATTTATCAACATGTCAAAGTAAGAAACTGTTATTTGTGTTTCATACACGTTGGATTAAGGTCAGTCTGACTTAAAAAAGGTAATACAGTATGTGGGCGAAGGGTAGCTGGGGTGTTGGGATGGTGGGGGGGGTCATAAACTTTTTGGGGACTCGACTGAAAATGTACCCGACCCCCCCCACCCCCCCCCACCCCCCCCCCCCACCCCCCACTTGATAATAAATGACTCGTCCCTTACATCTTTTTAATATGACTTTCATACTACTGAAAGAGCTTTAAAGTCACAAGTTATCCATCCATCCTTATTTCTTCTGCTGTATGTACTCCAGTTGACATCTGCTTTAAGTTTTTAGACCAGTCTGTGCTCTTTTTTTCTCATATGTGTACAAACGTATGTCATTTTTAGGTTGATACACGTAACCCTTTTTAGATTGGAAACCTGTTTCGGGGAGCACAAGCAAACTGTGCAGACCCAGTTCAGACACCATAGAATGCAGCATCTGATCAGGGTCTACACTGTTTGCTTACAGGAATTTCTATGCAGAGTACATTAAAAGTGAAACCATTCACCAAAAACCATTTCCAATGACATAGTTTTGTACATAGGATATCGTTGGAATTAGAGGTTGGATTTTCTCCAAAATTGCATTGATACATCAAGACAGAATTAAGAGTTAATTAGATTTTAATAACCCTGACCCTGTTTTTAAGGTCATAGTATCAACTTAATAATTTTCACTAAGAATATATTTATTGAACCAGTGGGTGGAATATAATAAGCCTCCTATGGATATATATAATTAGGACAAACTGAAGAAATGATGAGGTTTTGGTGTTCAGTTTCACAGAACAACTGTAAATGCGCTTGAATGCACCTATTTGTAGACCAGACTTGATAGATTATACCAACACAGCAAAGTTTCAGGAAATGAAACAAGTGGATGGGAAATCACTGGTGAAAGATTAGAGGGGATAAGAATGAGCTCTGTTTTGTCTGAAAACAATTTCTAGCTAGGGTTGTTTGGGAGAAGAAAACATGACTGAGCCGCAACACAAGAAAACCAACAAAGTGTTTGTGCACCCAGTGCAGACTCAGATCAGCCTAGGCATGTGCCCAGTCTGATTACCGTCTTCGCTGTGCACTTAAAGAGTAGCTAAAGGACTAAGCTAGCTCCATGCAGACAGCAAAGACTCTAATCAGAACTGAGCTGATGCTCAGGCTGATCTGAGTCTGCGCAGTCGCACATGCCACTTTGTGCTTTTGTCGTGTCACAGCCCTTGTCTTCTAGCAGAATGAGATAAACCTGGGTTCGAGATTATAGAACTTGAGAATAATCTCAAACTCAAAATAAAGCACACTGATTGGCTGTCACTGATTGGCACACAATCCGTGTGCTATATTTTGAGTTCGAGAATGTTCTCAAGTTTTATAACCTCTGGGCCTGGTTTAAATATAATGTGTCATTCTAGATGGAGTAAGCCCCCTCTTAACCCTTAATGTGCCAAAAAGCAGACGACAAAATTTATGTCTGCAGAATTTCAAAAAATGTTTCGTCCAAGCAATATCATATTGAGAGTTTGAACACTAGAGGGCAAACAGTGTGGATTCAGATGAGGTGGCTCATTATGAGCCACCTCATCTGGATCTACACTGTTTGCCAATTCAACAATTTTAATTTTTGGCGCTTTAAGGGTTAAAGATGAATTATTATTATGGTATGTTTTTTCCACTGACAGAATCAAAAGGAAAGAGATTGTCAAAACGTCTGGCAGAAAAGCGACAGAAAAGGGCTTTACAGTCGAATGGTACCCCATCAAGAAAAAGTTATAGTTCTCCCAAGAAGGCTGGAAACAAAAGAAAATCTGGGACAATGCCCCCGCCTCCTCCCCCACCCCCACCACCACCTCCCCTTATTTCCACACCTACACAGGGATCAAAGGTGAAGGGTAGAAAGCCATTTACACCATTGCAAGATCGCTTGAATGTTCAGGTTGGTAGCTATAGTACATGTAACTGAGACCTTTGACCCATGAATATCTAAAATTGATTCTTCCATCTTTGAATTGGGACAAGTCAGTTTATTTAGGAAAGAGGTATAGTAAATCCTATATTAAGGGATCATCCAAGGGGAACATTAAATGTTGCTGCAAATTGATTTAAGCAGGTGATGCCGAGTACAATTTCTGTTGGTACAGTATTTCAGTTTTGTAGAATTTGAAACCATGGTTGCTTCAGATGAAAGGATAGACTTCATATCTAAGGTGACTGGGCAGGGTACACTTTCAGGGGAAGCAACTGTGCTATTTTTAATTTTTCCTTCCTTCTAAATAGTGGTCAACTTTTAATTAAATACCCCATTCACCTCATGGCATTTGCAACAGCCCCGGATCCAGGGGGTGGGCTTTGGGGCTTCAGCCCTGCCATCTTGGACTTTGTGTTATGTTGTATAATAAGTAGGCCTCCAGATAATTATGAGTATCAAAATTCAATGACAGTTTGAGATGATTTATCCATGTGGTTAGATTAAAATATATGTTGTGACATCTCATTAGAATCGCCTCGGCGAGGCGATTCTAATGAGACATCACAACATACATATATTCAAGGCAAAAAAGACATTATCAAACATTCTCATCAAATAGATCCCGAATTAGTGTCATATATTTTCAAGTCCCTCCACCCCCCCTCCCACACATATTGGTACAGCCCCACGGTGACCAGATATCCAGAGCCCCACCGGTGTGTGGTGGTTTGGATCCGGGTCTGTGCAAACTACTTATCATCAGACAAGCCTGCTTACACTCACAGACATAGACATAGAAATTTTATTTTTTGCTGAACATGAGCAACATGATAACCTTAGCCCAGAAGGGCTTTTCTTCGACAATCAAAAGTAAAACAACGGAAATGCATGTAATAAAACAGTCATGCAAATTTCACAAACTCTACTGGACCTTATAAAATTAAGATAACTGTGTACACTTATTGGGCAAGCAACTCTTCTATTTTCATTTTTAGCTCACCTGAGCACGAAGTGCTCAGGGTGAGCTTTTGGGATACCCTGATGTCCGTCGTACGTCCGTCCGGACGGACTTCCGGACGTCCGTCAACTTTTGCTTGTGTACACTCTAGCGGGCACAGTTTCGATCCAATCTTTATGAAACTTTGTCAGAATGTTAGTCTTTATAAAATCTAGGCCAAGTTCGAAACTGGGTCATGTCGGGTCAAAAACTAGGTCACTAGGTCAAATCTTAGAAAAACCTTGTGTACGCTCTAGAGGACACAGTTTTGATTCCATCTTTATGAAACTTCGTCAGAATGTTTATCTCCATAAAATCTAGGCCAAGTTTGAAACTGGGTCATGTCGGGTCAAAAACTAGGTCACTAGGTCAAATCTTAGAAAAACCTTGTGTACGCTCTAGAGGGCAGTTTTCATCCAAAGTTCATGAAACTTTGTCAGAATATTTATCCTCATAGTATCTAGGACAAGTTCGAAACTGGGTCACGTCGGGTCTAAAACTAGGTCACTAGGTCAAATCATAGAAAAACCTTCTGTACGCTCTAGAGGACACAGTTGTGATCCAATCGTTATGAAACTTTGTCAGAATGTTTATCTCCATAAACTCTCGGCCAAGTTCGAAACTTGGTCATGTCGGGTCAAAAACTAGGTCACTTTACTAGGTCAAATCTTAGAAAAACCTTGTGTACGCTCTAGAAGGCACAGTTTTGATCCAAAGTTGATGAAACTTAATCAGAAAATTTATCCTTATAATATCTAGGATAAGTTTGAAACTGGATCACGTCGGGTCAAAAACTAGGTCACTAGGTCAAATCATAGAAAAAACCTTGTGTATGCTCTAGAGGACACAGTTTTGATCCAATCTTTATGAAACATTGTCAGAATGTTTATCTCTATAAACTCCAGGCCAAGTTCGAAACTGGGTCTTGTTGGGTCAAAAACTAGGTCACTAGGTCAAATCTTAGAAAAGCCTTGTGTACGCTCTGCAAGGCACAGTTTTGATCCAAAGTTCATGAAACTTTGTCAGAATGTTTATCCTCATAATATGTAGGACAAGTTTGAAACTGGGTCATGTCGGGTCAAAAACTAGGTCACTAGGTCAAATCATAGAATAACCTTGTGTACGCTCTAGAGGACACAGTTTTGATCTAATCTTTATGAAACTTTGTCAGAATGTTTACTTCCATAAACTCTCGGCCAAGTTTGAAAGTAGGTCATGTCGGATCAAAAACAAGGTCACTAGGTCAAATCATAGAAAAACCTTGTGTAAGCTCTAGAGGACACAGTTTTGATCCAAAGTTCATGAAACTTTTTCAGAATGTTTATCCTCATAATATGTAGGATAAGTTTGAAACTGGGTCATGTCGGGTCAAAAACTTGGTCACTAGGTCAAATCTTAGAAAAACCTTGTGTATGCTCTAGAAGGCACAGTTTTCATCCAAAGTTCATGAAACTTTGTCAGTATGTTTATCCTCATAATATCTAGAACAAATTTGAAACTGGGTCACGTGGGTCAAAAACTAGGTCACTAGGTCAAATCATAGAAAAACCTTGTGTACGCTCTAGAGGACACAGTTTTGATCCAATCTATATGAAACGTTGTCAGAATATATATCTCCACAAACTCTAGGCCAAGTTCGAAACTGGGTCATGTCGAGTCATAAACTAGGTCACTAGGTCAAATCTTAGAAAAACCTTGTGTGCGCTCTAGAAGGCACAGTTTTGATTCAAAGTTCATGAAACTTTGTCAGAATGTTTATCCTCATAATATGTAGGACAAGTTTGAAACTGGGTCATGTCGGGTCTAAAACTAGGTCACTAGGTCAAATCATAGAAAAACCTTGTGTACGCTCTAGAGGACACAGTTTTGATCTAATCTTTATGAAACTTTGTCAGAATGTTAATCTACATAAACTCTAGGCCAAGTTTGAAAGTAGGTCATGTCGGGTAAAAAACTAGGTCACTAGGTCAAATCTTAGAAAAACGTTGTGTAAGCACTAGAAGGCATAGTTTTGATCCATTCTTCATGAAACTATGTCAAAATGTTTATTGTCCATATATCTAAGCCCCCTATGAAACTGAGTCACGTCGGCTCAAGGTCAAATCTTAGAAAAACTTTGTGTACACCCTAGAGGGCACAGTTTTGATCCAATCTTCATGAAACTCTGTCAGAATGTTTATCTTAATGAAATCTAGGTAAAGTTTGAAACTGGGTCGTGTCGGGTCAAAAACTTGGTCACTAGGTCAAATATAAGAACGACCTTGTATACGCTCCAGAGGGCACAGTTTTGATCCAGTCTCAATGAAACTGTGTCAGAATGTTTATTCTTACAATATCCAGGCCAAGTTTGAAACTGGGTTATGTCGGGTCAAAAACTAGGTCAAATGTTAGTATGGTAAAAACTCTTATAAATCTTCACCAGAGCCAGTGAACTGATTAATGCTCAGGTGAGCGATTCAGGGCCACCATGGCCCTCTTGTTTTCTTCCCTTCCTAATAGGGGTCAACGGTTGCGGAAAAGAATTTGCTCCTCTAGGAGCAAATTCTTTACATTAAAAGTAGACTTCTTGTGGGAAGGATTTCATCTCCAATGGAAGCAAACAGGAAGGAAACAAAGCTGGTCCCCTTTGTGAAAATGGTTGAAAAACATGGCAGGAAAAAACTGCTGGTTCCCTTTGTAAAATGGTTGAAAAACATGGAAATATAGCCATATACACCTTAAAAAAGGCAAAGTGCACTTACCATAACCAGACTGTCCCTGCTTGTTTTGGTGTGAGCATCTTATAAATCTTGATAATAGGTGTTCTTGTGCAACTTGTACATGTAGGATATTGTTTCAGGTTGACACCCCACAGAGTAGACAGAAACTAAGAAAACCAGCCATGAGTGAGTTAGTATCTTTAAATATAACACACAAAACATTGCTCTTAGCCCCATAATGCCTTGTGGGATTTAGGAAATTCTAGCACCTCAAACTAGCAAAACAAATAGGAAACTCAACACTTTCAAAACCTGGCTCTGCCCATAGTCAAATTCAGGATCATAGATACAAACACACAAAAAAACCAAACACATCAAAACCAGGCTACCCTACCCCATTTTAGCAGCACAAAGCATAGAGGGTGGGATAAACATTGCAAAATATGTGCTGGTTCTGCAATTAAAACTGCTAGGTGCTCAAAAACACACTGTGCTGCTGTTGTTCGGTGATTTTGAGTTTTTGCTGATTTACAGGACCGATTCAGCAGGTTCCCAAACCTACTCTTTTGGTCAAGTCCTCTTGTCCTAGTCCCATATTTTTGATGCATACCCACTATTACTGGAGTAACTTGATATTTTATCAGGTTTAATTCCCATTCTGACTTATTGTTTGAAATGTACAAAGGGGTTTACATCTCATTTGTCTGCTTCTTGCATTTACAACATGCATTAAGAAAATCCGCGTTTGAAGAAGGAAGCCTTGATTAAAGGGAAAGCGATTGAGATTCAGAAAGCGTCGGCATGCTAATCCACAGGCTATCTATATAAAAAGCCAGTAAATATATATGTTGAAATGTACATTTGAGCCACGACTCGAGAAAACCAGCAAAGTTGTTGTGTGTCCAGCAAAGACTCAGATCAGCCTCGGCATCTGCCTAGTCTGATCAGAGTCTACACTGTCCGCATGAAGGTAGCTTAGACCCTTAGCTATTCTTTAAGTGCTTAGGGAAGAATCTGATCAGACTGAACAGATGCCCAGGCTGATCTGAGTCTGTGCTGGGCACACAACCACTTTGTTGGTTTTCTTTTGTCTTGGCTCAAATGTACATTTTGACATATACATTTACTGGCTATTTGATACAGATAGTCTGTGGATCAGCATGCTGACGCTTTCTAAATCGCAGCTCATTTGTGAAATAAAGTACATTTCAACTATAACATGTTTTATGCTTATAGCTTGGTTCCTATTTTACAGCTCAATGGAATCATTACCTCCCCTGGACTGTTCACTGACCAGCCTGCACCAGGAACTTCTATCATCTAATCCTTGGAAGAGACTGAAATGTGTCACCGAAGACAAGTAAGGCAGCAGTTTAAATATGTTATTTTATAGGGCAAGCAGAAACGAGACATAGGCATTTGTTTCAGTAGTGTAAACTTTCAACAAGTTTTCTGGTTTAACACTGTTTTGTGACAAAGCACAGATAGGCAAGACACCACCTTCCATGGAAAAAAGATTTCAAAGGGAGACAACTTTTGTGACTTCCTGTTTGCTTCCCTGGTTGTTTAAACCCTTTGCAAAAAGGGTCTACTCTTAAAGGAAAGAATTGCTCCTACAGGAGCAAATTCTTTCCAATAAAGAGTTGACTGCAATTAAAAATGTTGAAGATATAAATGAAAATGTCGGAGTTGATGTCCATGAAAGTGTAACCAGTCACCTTAATATTAGGTGGAAATTCCAGGATTATTTTTTTGCTGCTGAAACCATTTTACAGGCAATACAGGTTATGACATTATTTATTATTACCAGTCCTGTTTGTTTGTGACTTGAATTGCCTGATATGCGTATTAAAGAAAAGGCAGTTTGTATGCGTGAGAAGGGCGATCATATTGCACAGGTTATCTCTGAGTCTGCACTTGAAATTATATTTGTCAGAAACAAATACACTGTGCAGTTTGTGCAGACAGCTCCGACAGAAGTATTATGTTGGTCAGAACATGCAAATAGGGCACTTAACATACAGCTGTTACTTTGACCAGTTTATGAATTGATGAAGTCTAGCAAGGCACTTCATTTTGTTCAGCATACATCTTATGTCCATATGGATGGATTGATGGATGGATGGATGGATGGTTTGATGATTTATGGTTTTACAGACCTTTCAACAGTATTTCAGCCATATTCATTGTGCTGATAAAGGATGGTCAAGTTGTGTGCATTGGGGCCCTGTTTAAGGTTGGAAAGAATCTGCTTCTGGCAGGATTCAAGCTCAGGCTGCTAGCTTAGCAGTAATGAAGGCTCTGTCCAGACTCTACATTTTCACAGGCTGGTCTGAGCCTTCACAGTTTGCTTATGTCATAATCAACATTCTGTTCTGTTCTGTTCTTCTAACGACCATTATACATGCATCAGCTCATTATACCCCCGACATACGAAGTATGTCGAGGGGTATATAGTTTGCGTCTTTCGTCCGTTTGATGTCTATCCGTCCGTTCTTCCATCTGTCCGTCCGGTCGTGCATTCGTCCGTCCTTTAACATTTGTGTGAAAGTTTTGCGTTAAGTTTTTAATTTTTTGCTTATGTTTCCAATATCCTTTGATGGAGCCTGTTTGTATGTGACTAGGTATACTTATATGTTCATGCAGAATAGTTGACATCATGTGGATGCTGCTGCTGACCTAAGGTCAAGGTCACAGACTTAAAGTTTTGCATTAACTTTATATTTGTCTTTTATATTTCAAATATACTTTGATGGAAACTTTTGAAATTGACTAGGGTTACTGTAAGATTCATACAGAGTAGTTGACATCATCTGGATGCTGCTGCTTACCAAAGGTCAAGGTCACAAACTTGTATATTTGCGTTTAAGTTTTGCGTTAAGTTTATTCTCTTTGCTTATATTTCCAACTTCCTTTGATGAAACCTTTTGATATATGACAAGGTTTACTTCTTTGTTCATGCAGATTAATTGACATCATCTGGATGCTGCTGCTGATCTAAGGTCAAGGTCACAGACTTAAACATTTGCGTTAAAGTTTTGTGTTAAGTTTATATTCTTTTTTATTTCCAGTATCCTTTGATGGTACCTTTTGATATTTGACTAGGTTTACTGTACTTTTAGGTTTATAGCTGCGTACCAAAGGTCAAGGTCGGAGACTTGTGTATTTGTATTTAAGGTTTGCCTTAAGTTTACATTCTGTGTTTATACTATATATGATTAGTTGACTTTATCTGGGTGCTGTTGCTGTTGTTGAGTAAGGTCATGGAAGCAGACTTATATGTTTAAATTAAAGTTTTGTGTTGAGTTGGTACTCTTTGCTGATATTTGTAACATACTTTGATGGAACCATTTGATAGGTGACTAAGTTTACCTCTAGGTTCATACCATGTATAAGATTGGTTTCATCAGGCGGTGGTTGCATTAGGCGGTGGCACTGGTCGGGGCTATACGTGAGCCCCTGCTCACTTGCTCTAGTTTTATATGAACCCAAGAAAAGCTTAGAATTGGGACACCTAGAATAATTACTATAATTGATTTAAAAGCCAGAATGATCTGGTTTTTCATTGCATTATTGTGTCAAAAAGATGCAGATGGAATCTCAAACAGTGTAGACCCTGATCATACTGCTCAGGAGCAGTCTGATCAGGATCTACACTGTTTGTTCAGGCCTATATGTCCCAATACGTCAAGTTTTTATGGTACTTTTTCTGCAACACTTACTGTATTTTGTATTTTAATTCTCAGATCTCCTGGAGGAACTCCTGTGTGTAAGAAAAAGCTAGAAAACGGAACACCAGGCCCAACATCTGTCTACCAGTCTTTACTCACTAATCTTCAAGACAAGTTCCGCAATGTCAGGTCACCCAGTCCTGACGGATACCTCTACAATAATACAGTCAGTCCTGCCAGTGCATTGTCTCCCTTTGAATAATTTGGTCAGAATTATTTCCCTTTAGATAAGGAGGTGGTAGTTATTCTCTTTGAATGTTGATCTGTTTCCCTGAAATGAACATGACTGATACAGTGAAAAATAAATATGAGCTTAAAAGACCTGTTGGATAAATGGATTCTTCAACATTACTCTTTCAGGGGAAGCAACCCTGCCAAATTTAATTTTTGCCTCCATGATTCTTGGTAGGATTTCTCCTCTTGTATTTTGGTTCAAAGTTTCATAGACCAAGATGAGAGGTATGTTAGGAAATAACTCTGGAAATATTTTTCTTATTTCTATATACTAACAGACATTATGTCCCCCATAAGAGGTGGTTCTAAAGTGAAATATACATGTTCATGTATAAAGTACTAACATCAGATACTCTTCTTTTCAAAGGCTGTAACCCCTTACACACTAGTCATTTCAGACAAATTCAAAATTTGAACACATGGTTACAGTTCGTTATTGTGCTATGTGTGGGGTCAGTAAAGAGATGTAACATATCCCGTGAATAGCAGTAGTTTGAGGTGTATTAAACTACCAAGGATTATAAGGCAAATAAAAACTAAATGATGTCATGTGCCTTATATTTCTTGCTAGTTACTCTCAGTGGGAGCCATGTCATGATAGCATTATATCCAAAATAGCATTATATTGGGCAACCTTATGTAGAGGCTCTGCTGTCAACTCACGATATCTCAAAGTCAAAGTTCATTCCAGACTACTGTTATCTCAAAGTAAATTTTCTTATCCCAAAGTACTGATATCTCAAAGTAAATTTTCTTGAATAAGAAAATTTACTTTGAGATATCAGAACTGTTTAAGATACCAGTAGTTGAAATGTTAATAAATTCTGGAAATGAGTCCTAACAAAATTCTTTGATTTAAATGGGTAATTTGAGATATTAATATTTGAAATATCTAGAGTTGACTATAGTCATGTAACATAAAAAGTTAGGGAATTTTAAAGTGGAGGATGAGTGGAAACGCTGATGTGTGTATATTTTTTCATGGTGAAAGGTTATATATGTTTTTATCCCCAAGTGAAAGCGAAGGGATATAGTTGTTCACATGTCTGCCAGTCAGTCTGATCAGCCTTCCATCTTTCTGTGCTGTTGTTTGTCCCTCCTTCAGTCCATCTGTCTGGAGCCATAACTAAGTAACTGTTGAATAGAATTTCATGAAACTTGTAACATATGTGTATCAACATAATGTGGTGGTGCTTGCCCAGTTTTGTTGGAATAGCCATTGTATTGCAAGATTTACTGCCCTTGAATCAACTCCAAATCATCATTTAGCCATAACTAAGTAACTACTGGATGAAATATTATGGAACTTTAAAGGAATATGTATCATCATAACACAGAAGTGCTCATTTGGTTTTATTGGAATGGCTTCAGCAATGCATGAGTTATTGCCCTTTAATCAGAGCTCTAGATAAGAGGGAGTATTTGATGATAATTAAGGATAATTTTTTTATTTCTCATCAAAACCATATGTTGTGACCACTCATCTGAGCCGTCTCATTGAGACGGTTCAAATGAGGGGTCACAACGTTATGATTTTATGCAGGGGTAACAAAAATTATCCCTTATTATCACCAAGTACTCCCTCTTATCTAGAGCTCTGCTTTAATTGATTTAATACTCTTAATTGTGCCATAACAAAGTAACCAATGAATAATCTCATGAAATGTAATACAATGGTGAACATCGCTTTTATTGGAATGGCATCAGTAATACACGAGTTATTGCCATTGAGTTTATTTCAAATCAACAAAAAGTGATTCATCACTAAGTAACCAATGAACAGAATTTCATGACACATTACATCAATTTGTAATATTTTAACATGGCAGTGCACATTAAGTTTTGCATGAATGGCATAAGTAATGCATGAGTTATTGCCCTTGAATTAATTAAAAAATCCTCAGATAAGCTGGATCTAAGATACCATGGAAGGGAATTTCATGAAACTGAATACAAGTATCACCATACTTGGTGATTGCTCATACAAGTTTGGCCAAATGGCCTCGCTAATGCATGTTATTGCCCTTGAATTAATTCAAAGTCAATAAGCTTAGTTGTAACTCAGTTACCAATGAAGGCGATTTTATTAAACAAACTAGAGCTATGTTGGTGGGTGATATAAATTCAGTGAATTAGCTTTCTTGTTTAGTTCAAATGATGGATTTCTGTTTTTGTTGTGTTGTCAACCTTTTAAGAATGTTTCAGATTTATAGAACAGTGGCTGATTTACACAATGAGAGGTGTTTATACTCAGCCTCAGTGAGTTTTATAAGAATATGTACTGTGATAAATAAAACAAAATACACTGTATGTGATATGCCTCAGTGAACCATAAGGTGTTGGGGTACCCCTTCAGGAGGTTCTGGCATTTTTTTTCAAAGGGAGATGAATTTCTTGACCTTTCCGAGAAGTGGTCAACTCTTAAAAAAAGGAATTTGCTCCTAAGGAAGCAGATTCTTTCCTTAAAGAGTTGCTCCCCCCACCCCCCTGTTGAATGGCAATGCAGTTTTACATCCTTTTTGAACTGTGTTTCAGTCATATCAGGACGATGGGAGGCTGATAATGAAAGGCTTTGTGCGATGGCATCCCGTTAATGGTTGGAAAGATTTCCGCCTCCAACTGGTCTTGAAACTGGAACCGCTAGATCACCAGGCCAGTGCTAATTTTTCTTAACTGCAGGGCTCCTGCCCCCCCTGTTGAGAAGGGATGCAAAAATGAAAACTGGAGATGTTGCTTCCCCTAAAACTGTACCCATTTACCACAGTGTTAATCAGTGTTAGAAATAAGACCCAGACAGAAACTTGCCTCGGGGGCAATCTGAAATTCATTTCAACTTGCCCCCCCAAGATTTCAACTTGCCCCCCTGTATTTCATTGCAATTAAACCATTTACATGTCATTTTCTTCCAAAGTAACATAAATAAACATATTCCAAAAATGCCCTCCCTTTCTAAGACATTAAGCATGAATTCATGAACTTCAGAGATTACTGACCAACAGTTTTGACCACAGCTACCTAAATTTTTTCACAGCGCTTCTCTGACTGGGACGCTTTTTATTTTTCTCCTTCAAAAGTCATTATTGATCCAAAACTTCAAAAAAACATGAAACAAAATTATTTTCCAGAATTTTATCTCCCAAGAATTTCAGGTTGTCCAGGGGGCAACCTTCCAAGAGTATCAGCTTGTCCAGGGGGCAACCTTCCAAGACTATCAGCTTGTCTTGGGGGCAACCTTCCAAGACTATCAGCTTGCCCCCAGCAAATTTAACCCATGTCGGGCAAGTGGGCAAT
The DNA here is from genome assembly GCA_963989385.1 of Ctena decussata. Taxonomy (NCBI): domain Eukaryota; kingdom Metazoa; phylum Mollusca; class Bivalvia; order Lucinida; family Lucinidae; genus Ctena; species Ctena decussata. The sequence goes on along the minus strand of OZ022511.1, from coordinate 8,022,679 downwards.
TGCTTATTTCTAACATTGGTGTTTTTATTTTCTTGAAAGCTGCACTTTCCTACATATAAACCATCTCATAGTAATATTTGAAATACTTTTTACAGTTCAGCTAAAAAATGCACATTTCTGTCAAAGCATGACACATAAACGTGATGATTCATAAATTCGTTAAAAGATTATCATTGGCATACCATGAAAATCGAGAAAAAATGGGGCACCTAAAATACTTAAAATGAAGCAATAATGTAACTATGCAAGAATGTATCCTGAAGTTGCAGCTGGAATGGCAAACAGTCAGGGTTGAAGGTTACAAAACTTGAGAATAATCTCAAACTCAAAATAAAGCACACTGATTGACTGCTTCCGAGCATGTGCTCGGAACCAGCCAATCAGTGTGCTTTATTTTGAGTTTGAGAATATACTCAAGTTTTATAACCTCTAGGCCAGGCTTTCAAAAAGCAGTCTGATCTGTATTAGCAATATTTATTCAGATCTATCAGTTTCAAAATGTAGAATTTTTACAAGTTTGCTTGTTAGTGATGTATGATTTTAAGTTTCTAAAATTTTACTCTTTGATCTTATCCTTATATTTCAAGGATTTAGACCCTTTCTGGCTGATACAGGCCAGTCTGTGAATACCAGTGTGGGTCTGTAAATTTGCGCATTAGTCTTTATGGTCAAAGACCTTAAAAACAAGCATTTTGTTTCTGATGATTTTTGTAAAAATGAAATATGTATATGATATCTCTATGTATATATTATTTTATCACGTGACGGCACTGTTATTTGATGGATAACATCGTGTCATAAAAATTGTATGACCACACGTGTAATAATAACACTTTGGACATACAGGTAATGTCATTGACAATGTCCATGTCAACAATGTGTTTCTTTATTGAAATAATGTTCAGTTTGAAGGCGTTAAAATCCCATTTTAAAGGGTCAAATGATAAACAGAATATTATCCTCAAGGTCATTTTATATGAAATGACCACTCGTGTAAAATCCTCTATATATGACTCCTCATGTATATATTGTTATATGACACGAAGATCAAATTCCTTTAAGGGGAAGTAACTGTCATTTTCATTTTTTCCTTTGTTTTTAAGTGGGGGTAAATTCCTTAAGAAGAGAATTTGCTTGTCTAGGATCAAGTTCTTTCCTTGAAGAGTTGACACCATTTTGAAAGGGCTATATTGTCCAGGAAAACAAACAGGAACAAACAAAAGTTGTGTCCCTTTGTAGAAACAACAGAAAAAATTGTGAGATGTACCCATGCACCTTAACCCTATTGCACTCAGAAAGGCCAAAACTCCATAGAGTTTTGGCCATTCTGAGTGCAATAGGGTTAACATGGGGATTTGACAAGAACTGTGACCTCTTATTAGGAACCTCTCACTGAGGTGTCCTATTAGGTTGTTTGACATGGAGAAAAAGAATAATCTCCAGTCTCTCTGGAGCTAGAAGTTTGTGTTATAGACTAGTTACCTTTTGAAGCAAGGAACTAAATCTGTGCCTTTTTATGTTTGTAAGTTCTGATGTGACAATGAATTTTAGACATAACGTGTATTTTCTATTTGCAGTACTTTACTTTCCCCAGCAAACAGCTGTTAAAATCTGATAAGAACACATATCAAATACACATAACTACTTCCACGATATGGAAGTAAATATAGGGGAAAGTGATAGACTGAGTGTGCAAAATTGCAAAATTTCTCGCATTACAAAAATTGTTCTTTTTTGCTATAAAGATTTTTATCTACTGCCTAGTGTTTCTTCTTCATTTCTCCTCCATTTGTCTGTCTGTTTATATTTATGTTAAAATTACTTGTTGGGTGAATGGATACAGTTTCAGGGGAAGCAACTCTGTCATTTTCATTTTTGCCCATATCCCCTTCTCAGTGGGGCTGACCTATAGGAAAGATAATCCATTTACAGAAGTATTTATGTCCCTCTTCATTGGTGGTTACTCTTAAAGGAAAGAATTTGCTACCATTGGAGCAAATTCTTTCCTTCAAGAGTAACCCCCAATTTGAAGTGATTCCTTTAGTACTTACATTTTAAAGAAAGAGTGCAATGAAGTTTTGGATGCAAAAAGGGTAAGGAAAACTGAAGAATATCAGTGAAAAATCAGATAAAGTGGGGGAATTTTTTAGTCAAGGAGGAGTGGCTATCCTGTTTAAAATACAGATCCAGCCACACAACTTGTGCAGCCCCATGGGTGGATGGATGACTTGCAATTTTACGTCCTTTTCAACAGTATTTCAGTCATATCAGGATGATGGGAGGGTGATAATAAAAGGCATATGCAATGGCGACTCATTTAGGGTTGCAAGATTTCTCCAGTGGGACTAGATCCCAGGTCCCCTAGATCAGTAAGCCAGATCTTTGGTTTAAACAGTATTTTATTTTTCATTAATTACATACATGCACATAATATTCAAATCAATAGAATATAGGATCTGACTGTAAGCGTGTTGCTTATATTAAAGTCATCTCCTTAATATTAAAGTCATCTCCTTAAAGCCAGCTCTTTACCCACTGAGCTACTGGGGCTCCTTTGCAGCTTCAAACAGCAAGTGCTTGGTCGTCTTGGGGACCTCCTGTCTTATTAGTGAGAGAGTGTGTGTATTCCAGTTCTTGTAAGGATGTTCCCCTCACACCTTAGCAGAATGTAGCCATGGTTGCAGTACGGGGCACTGTGCGTTCGTCCATTGTCAATAGTTTGTTAGTTTCGTCCGTCAGTCCTGCTCTCCAAGGCTCTGCGGCTGCTTGCATGCATGAATGAAAGAGCACATTAGCAGGGTCCCGGATATAGAGGCGGGCATCAGGAAAGCCAAGTCCTGCAGCAATCATTAAAACAAGACCTTTCCAGCAAAAAATAATCACAGCTGAGAGAAGCTGATTTCAGTCGGGGTACTCTGCACTAGGTGTTACATCTGAAAGCTGTCACTACCAAGAAAAATAAATCAAAACATCCATTGAATTGAAAAACACCACCAAAACGTGTGAAACTAAACGTGTATCACGATATTGCCCAGCCTGGCGATACCCAGAAAACCACCCAACCCCTGGCTGCTCACAGAGGCAGCTATAGGGCACTATAAACCTCAAGATCACTTGGTTCCAAGGACTAGGAACCTTTTTATTGCTAGCCTCTCCCTGTTACATGTCAGGTGGTAACAGGGATGAGGTCCCTTAAATTGCCCTTAGTCCCAGGCGAGGATGGACACGGTAACCTTTCGGGGACCCCTTCCGGGTCCTTGAAGTCATTTTGATAGTTTCACACATTCCCTTATTATCTCCATAAGTTCCAATTAATAAATTGAGCCATATTGTGGGTGCAAACATTGATATTTTTATTTTGAACTCCCACATTAGTAGTGAGACATCATGGTAAATGAGCCGCAACACGACAAAACCAACAAAATGGTTGTGCGCCAGCGCAGACTCAGATCAGCCTGGGCATCCGCCCAATCCGATCAGACTCTTCGCTAAGCGCTAAAAGGATAGCTTAGGATCTAAGCTACCTCCATGCGGACAGCGAAGACTCTGATCAGACTGGGCGGATGCCCAGGCTGATCTGAGTCTGCGCTGGGCGCACAACCATTTTGTTGGTTTTGTCGTGTCGCGGCTCATTTACCATGATGTCTCATTACTAATGTGGGAGTTCAAAATAAGAATTTAAATAGTTGTACCCACAATATGGCTCAATTTATTGATTAGAACTTAGGGAGATAAGCGCTGGGCGCACAACCACTTTGTTGGTTTTCTCGTGTCGTGGCTCATTTTGTATGTACTGTTAAAATTCTGAAACTTGGGACACATAAAATAATATCAATAATTGTCCGAAAATGGAAGTTTGGTTTTGCAATGCTGGAATTCATTCAAAAGGTGCAGAATGGAATTGCAAACAGTTCAGACCCTTATCAGACTGCTCCTTTAGGAGCAGTATGATTTGGGTCTGCACTGTTTGTTAAGATCTATATTTCTCAAAATCTTTTGAATTTTATGGTAAAGTTTAAACAAAGTTAGATTTGAAACCATAGTTACATGAAACCATAAGCTGAATTATTGATGGCACCGGGAAAGACCATGCCATGAGCATAGGCGTACTGTTTTGGCCTTGTGTATGCATATCTGCGATCTGATCAGGATACATGGGTGAAAGTTTTCAGGATTATTCCTGAATTCAGGATTTCTGAGGCCAACTGTCCTATATGAAGTATAGGAAAACTCCTCATTTCAACCATTGATTCTAGGATTTCGATATTTTGGAACTTTCACCCATGAGGATACTATATGTTACTATACCAAGATGGGGCCCCCGCCCCCCTCCCACCCCCACAAAAAAAGAATAACCCCTAATTTGTAAATCCGACATAATAATTCTGTTGTAAGATGCTTTTTGCCCCTTCTAATACTATCCCAAAAATCTAGATCCGTCTGGGTTGTAAGATGGATCTAGATTTTTATGTGCTAGTCGTGAGATAGGACATTATGTTGTGGCATTCACCAAATGTTGTTGTTAACTTGTCCTGTCCACTCCATATGTCTTTAACCACTTGAAAGATTTTCTTGAAACATAGGTCAAATGTGCACCTTATCGAGATGATATGCAGGACTCCTATTTAAACGATGTCCGACATAAGTCAAGGTCACACTTAGCGTCGTAATTTCAAACACGATATTTTGTGTCTGCTCCATATCTCTAAAACAGTTTAAATTGGTAAATATATAGATTACTATCAGGCGGTTTGCAGAGAAAAATAACCATTAAACTTCTTTTCGTTTGACAGATTTATGCCCCCTTTGTATCTTGTGTTTAGTAATTCATTTCATATTAGGTTTATGTCTGCGCCATATTTTTTCAACCATTTAAGAGTTCTTTATGAAAGTTTGTACAAATAAAAAGCACTACAATTGTACATAAACAGGCCTCTGTAAACTAGTTGATAAAAGCGCTAATTCTTAAACTGTAGGTCTTTCACTCCTGTTCATGCCTCGGCCGTGCACGTGTGAGAAAGCCAAGTTCTGCTAACGGAATGTTAGGTGGTTTTGATAAGGATTTTTCCCCGGGAGTTCCTGTTTTTGTCCATCGGCTTGAAAAAATGAGAAATATTGAAAGGGCTGTAAAATCCACAAGACAATCTGCGACAGGGTGAAAGGTGCGGGGCGGGGATACGTGCAGCATTATGAATTTTATTGCATTTTTGTCATTATTCATTATTATCAGTAAGCAAGTTGGCTTGTTATCATTATGGCATTTAGACACAGGAACCTAAGATAAGATATGGCACTCTTTGTAATTCTTAAATTATAAATTCCATGAAAAATGAAAGTGCAGTCTTATCTAAACTGCAAAGGTTGCTGTTATCTATAAATTTGTAATCTATCCTATTTCACGTCATATTTCATTTGTGTGTTTTGAGTGCACTTATCAACATGTTCAAGACGCTAATTTTTCTGATGCTGCCATGCACAGGTAATTTTCACATATTTGAGCCGCGACACGAGAAAACCAACAAAGTGGTTGTGCGCCGACCGCAGACTCAGATCAGCCTTGGCATCCACCCAGTCTAATCAGAATCTTTGCTTAGCGCTTAAATGGTAGCTAAGGGTCTAAGCTACCTCCATGCGGACAGTGAATACTCTGATCAGACTGGGCGGATGCCCAGGCTGATCTGAGTCTGCGCTGGGCGCACAACCACATTGTTGGTTTTCTTGTGTCGCGGCTTCATTTTGTTAGTCCAATTTATTCCCTTGTTTATAACCATTTTCAGCTTGCACGTACGAATGTACTGGAAGAACCATTGCACTAGTAACTGTACCCCCGGTCTCAGGCGGCGGCGGCGTCGTTAGCAAAATGATTAAGTTTTACGTTAGAGTTTATGTAATGGGCAAGGTGCTGTCAGGCGAGTGATCATGTAGGGGAGACCGGGGATAGTTGATGCACGGGGCAAGTTGATGCAGTGGCAATAAAAAGACAATGACGTCATTAAGGACGTCAGAAATGACGAATTAAGATAGTAATTGACTGCCGCCATCTTTTCCTGAAGTTTTGTGGAATTTGGACGATAAATGAGAATTTGGCGAAGAAAAGTTCATTTTTGACACATCTAAGTAATTTACAGGTATTTCGCAATTTTTCGTTTAGCGCGCATTTGTTTCTGGTTGTTCATAATTCATTTATGCACACAGGTAGACAAATATTTAATCTTCAAAATCATACACTCTTCTGAAGGAAAACATTGTGTAATAGTTGTCTACCTTGCTGAATGTCACGTGGGGTATGGTTGGGGCAAGTTGATGCAATGAGCATGGGGCAAGTTGATGCACCATAAAATCTATTGGACTTCATGAGCTGTTCACAATATTTGGATGGGCTTGTTCTCCAACTGATGTAGGACTATTAAGCATTTCAGATTTGTAGTATCTCTTTTATTATATTAAAAAAAAAATACAATAGCATTCCAGCAATGTCACAGCAATGCCAACAATTTACATGTGCGCACAGTGAACACTCAATACAGCCTGCGCATCCGCGCAGTCTGATCAGAGTCTTTGCTGTGCGTTCTATGGATATCTAAGGTCCCATACCTTTTTGTATGGCAAGCGAAGACTCTGATCCGACTGTGCTGATCACAGGCTGGTCTGAGTCTTCGCTGGACGCACATGTAAATTTTACGAATTGCTGGGAGCCCGGCTCATTTAATATAGCAACTATTACTTTCCTGTTTAAAATGTTCTTAAGTTTCATAAATAAAAGTATTGACTATTTTGATATTTTATAGTTCAATAATTCATATACAAAATCCCTTCTAGAGATATTTCGCTTGAGATAACTTCAATGGCTAAAATAATTTTGATAAATCGCGGCATCTAACTACAAAGAACGCAGTAATATCCCCATTTGTCCACAGAAACGGTCAATTTCCTGTAATATCCGTTGCATGGGCTTGTAAAGGCAAGAAACAATGTCTGTATCAACTTGCCCCAAGCATTGCATCAACATGCCCCACTACTGGGGCAAGTTGATGCATTCGACTTGCTAAAGAAATCTACTTAAACGGAGGGAAAATATACCAAAATTCAAAGATAACTATTTGATTTTAAATGCAGAAAAGGTAGATCTTTTAGTATATGCAAAGATGACCAAAATTGGCCAGTCCAGTCACGAGATATATCAAAAAGTCTAAAAAGTGCATCAACTATCCCCGGTCTCCCCTACGCAGGCAGATATTGTTGATTTGTTTATACGGTAACTCCAAAAACAGTCCAATTATATACTAACTACATGTTTGGAATGGGGCTAGTGAAAGTAGATGGTTCTGCCGTTTTTGGCTAAAGAGGATTTGATGTTTATTTTAGAATCCTATTATGATTTCTCGTCATTGGCACATTACATGTTAGATGACGTCAGGGATGACGTTTACATTATTTGAATAGGTACTAAGTCCAAGCTGAGAAGGGCTAGGTTCACATGGCAACTATACAGTACTTTTCTAAGTTTGAATCTCTTAAATCTGGATGGAAAAGTTTTCTTTCCAAAATAAATGCATCGTCCTAACTTTACAACCATAAAAACAGTCGTACGCTATATACGTTGACGTCCATTAAAACGTTGCGTTTTCTAATGACAAAATCGTAACGTTTTAGTGTAAATTTTGCTAATAATTGCTAATTTAGTGTCATATGATAATTAGAAGGAAAGGTTAGCATAGGCGGCAGAAACATTACCAATCTGCGGTTTGCCGATGACATAGACGCTCTAGCTGAGGAAGAGCAGGAACTGGAAGCTCTAGTTGAAAGTCTCGACCAAACCTGCACAAGGTATAAGATGGAGATCAGTGCTGAAAAGACCAAACTAATGACGAACAGCGCAGACGGCATCCAGAGGGAGATCAAGGTAAAAGGGCAGAAGCTGGGTACCGTAAGCAACTTCAAATACCTTGGAGCAGTTGTCTCAGCTGATGGCTCAAAACAGGTGGTTCTCTCAAGGATTGCACAAGCCACTTCAGCTCTTACTAAGCTGAAACCAATTTGGAGAGATAACAATATATCTCTTGGATCAAAGGTGAAACTTATGCGCTCCCTTGTCATTTCCATATTTCTGTATGCCTGTGAATCATGGACCTTGACAGCAGAGTTAGAGAAAAAAACGCAGGCCTTTGAGATGAGATGCTACCGAAGGTTACTGAACATTTCGTACAAGGACCATATAACCAATGAGGAGGTTCGAAGGAAGATCCAAGCAGCCATTGGAGAATATGATGAACTCCTTACACTGGTCAAGAAACGGAAACTAAGGTGGTTTGGCCACGTCTCAAGGTCTTCTGGTTTAGCAAAGACAATTCTTCAGGGCACAGTGAAAGGAAAAAGAAGAAGAGGTAGACAGAAGAAGAGGTGGGAAGACAATATCAAGGAGTGGACAGGAATGGATTTTGCCAGCTAAACTAGGGCAGCTGAAGATAGGACAAGGTGGAAAGGGATTGTTTTGAAGTCATCTGTGGTGCCCCAACGGCCTAGTAAGGTTATGGGATAGAATAGATAATTAGAATCTTGCATTCGTGCTCCTGTATTATTGAAGTTATTAAACTCATTGGGGAAAATCGATAAGATGCTCGGCAAAACCTCGCACCTTATCTTTTTCCCCAACTCGTTTAATAACTTCAATAAAACATGAGCACTCATGTAAGATCCTCTATATGAGCCGCGACACGAGAAAACCAACAATGTGGTTGTGCGCCCAGTGCAGACTCAGATCAGCCTGTGCATTCGCCCAGTCTGATCAGACTCTTCGCTAAGCGCTCAAAGGGTAGCTAAGGGTCTAAGCTGCATCCATGCGGACAGCGAGGACTCTGATCAGACTGGGCGGATGCCCAGGCTGATCTGAGTCTGTGCTGGACGCACGACCACATTGTTGGTTTTCTCGTGTCGCGGCTCATATATAGATGACGTGCATTGCGTAATCCTTCATTACAGCTTTGTGTCTCATTGACTGTACAAAGGCAGGGGACGGCACATTTGAACTGGGGTGCAAGGCCTACGTGGTGTGTACAAACGGGGTCGGGGTGCAGCACGAGTGCCATGAGAGAATGGTCTATAACAACCGTACAAAAGGTTGTGATTAGTAAGTACATCTCCGTCTTCGAAATAAGGTTGGATAATGATAGTTATATAGTGATAAACATGATTTTTTTTATCGAAAACGTTGAGAGATAATGTTTATATAACTGGCCAAGTGTCAGTGGTTTCTGTATATTCGGTAACTAAAAGGTAACGTCCCATCAGCCACACTTACATGGTAGGCACGTTACAGTACCAAACATATTTATCAATATACCGTATACAAGATAATTTTCGCGGGTTCAAATTTTCGCGGTTAAGGGTCAAAAACATGATTATTAATTTTCGCGGTTTTTAATTTTCGCGGTTAGCAACATGCGCGAAAAGCAAAACTACTTCTTTTTCACTTGAGCCAGTTCGTTCATTAACCTGCGGCAGGGCTGCCGCAGGTTAATGAAAGAACTGGCTCAAGTGGAAAGAACCAGCAACTACCTATGCAAACACAAACAAAATATATGAACACTGTGTCTACAGAAGATAGATCTACTTTGTAAGAAACAGGACAATTTTTGCGATTTAAATATTCGCGGTTTCTAAGTGACCGCGAAATACCGCGAGAAATGGAACACCGCGAAAATTACCATATATACGGTACTCAACGTCTAATAGTACGGCAGATTGGCAGCCTATGAGAAGGTGTTACTGGTAAGGTTCTGCAAACATCTTGAGTTATATATCAGATTAATCGATAGAATCTCTAGTTTACAAAACTGGCTGATGACACCTCTGGTTCTGAGTACTAAGCGAGTTATCTCCCCTTGAATTACCCCACCCATTTAATTGGGTAAAATGATACTTAAATGGAAAAGAGTAAAAACATCATTTATGAGATGGTACTTTGTACGAGTTTTTATTTGTACTCAGTTTGTAGCTTATTTACCGTATATGCGGTACTTATTATTTATTTTATTTTTCATTTTGTGGCGTTGTGATATCGCGTTTACGTTGAAATTTGTTTTGAAAATAATTCTTTAAATTTCAGGTTTACAATTTTCAATGTTGACTCCATCAGTCAAGATTTTGAAACAATATTTGCAATAGAATAGCAAGTCTAGAACCTTTGCTTTATGTATAGATTATCAGAACTCAAGATTTCAGTACAGGGACAAAAAAAAACTCTGAGAAACATGAGTAAATACCCCACCCATCTAAATATGCATTGCAAAACTGGAAATCTTTCAGGCTCTTGCGGTTCAAAAAAGTAAGGTTTGGTCTTATCTAACATAATATACGTGACATTATAGGGCTGCACATCTATGCTAGTGCAGATAAAATTACTTCTAGCAATCCTTCACGCTTCAGTGAGCAAGGATTAATTTACTTGAAACAGTATTATACAGACAGTACTTCTACAAACCTACTTACACAGAGGACATGTTCACAATATTTTATCACATACCATTTTTTTCGCAACACTTCTAACTAGCAATGGAAATGCTAAATATATCTCCAGATGTTATAAATAAGTGAGTGTTTACCTTATAATTTATTTATTTGTTATTTACATTTCAAATGACCATACTGTAGGCACCACTTTGTTCCTTTGTTATCTTTCTTTGCAAGCGTATACATATTTTATTGATGTTTTGATGAACTACTGGCATAGTGTTGACATCTTCAAGACATTGCAAAAGAACAGTTTGTTTTAAAACAGAAAAAAGAGAAAAATTACCCTCTCACTAAAATGCATTAGAACCTGTATCCTAGTTATTCCAGCCGCTAAATAAATGTAGGCCAGGCCAGTGGGGTGATGCCCGGCTACCCGACGAAGCTGTGTAGACCTCATTTTTCTAAGTGTCCTATAATATGCAGAATATTTGCCTCTTTCTTGCTGCCTACTTAGTGGGGCGATTGAGAGTTCAGACTGTTAAATACGTTACCAATAGAAAGTTTACAAAAATTACTTCTTGTATGTTTTTAAATAAAAATGAAAGTCAGTAATCTATCTATAAATCGATATAAATTATTTTTTCTTATATTAAGTGATGTAAAAACATTTTAAACTTTTATCATTATGCTTAATTATTCTACAGTTTATAAGGCTGTAATCTATGTTACCATTAGATACGAATTTAAGACAAATAAAACTATACAAGACAAAATTAAAATTGATAAATTGCATTAGTTTTAGTATATTACTATTTAGGTCTAGGGACAAGCTTTATAATGGAAAAAAGTGGTTTCATTAAAATTAGTTGTTTACCATACAGAAACTGTTTAATGCGTGTAATATAATTTTTAATGCAATATTCAAAAACATTATAATGATTTGAAATGGCGCTAAAATGTTGAGATTCAAAAATTTCTCAAAGTATGACACTCTAAGAGTATCTTACGGAATTGATATTAATCAAATTGATGTAACTCACAGCTTATGAGACTGTGATTTATGTTATCATAAAGAACAAGATTTACAGCACATAAAACAATAACTGATAAGTCAGAATTGGAAAATAGAATACACTTTCAACCCTTTAAGGGTATAATTCTAGCACAGCTTTTATAAAGAAAAGGTATGTGTGATTTACCTTGTGTAGACTATGAGAAGAAACTTTTCAGGGTTGTTGCATGAATTCTAATGCAGTTTCGTAGTCACCTTAATGTGTGAAATAATATTGACACATAAATAGGGAAATATGTTAAAATAATGACAAACTAGAAAATTGTGTCTGTAAGACACTAATGATGCCCCCGTGCAGCGCCTGTCACATGATGTGTATATCCATAAAGCACCTACAAAGAATCCATTGAAAACATACCCTAACATGTAAAAAATTGCCCAAAATGACTAAGTTAAAAAGGCTGTGATTCTGTCAAAATTAATTCTAGATCTATCAAAATGCCTCATGCATATCTTCAAATATGTCCACAATATGTAGACAAGGTTTGAAAAAGATCCATTGAAAACTGTGGCGCAAGTTGAAAACACAAACTCCATACTCTACAATGCAAAATTTCCCTAGAATGCCTAAGTTCAAAAGGCCGTAATGCGAAAACGAAAACGACTGTATGATAAATATAAAAGGTCTAAATGTATTGCTGACTTTGAGAATTATAAAAATATTCGGAATAAGGTAACCTATGAAATTCGAAAGTCAAAAAAATGCCAGCTCGAGAAACTCACGGAGAAACTAGGATCAAATAATCTGGATCAAAAAGACTGGTGGCGAACGTTAAAAACCTTTATTAAACCTAAACAGTCATCAGCTGTACCTCCACTGTGTAAAGATGAGATAATTTATACAAATGATACAGATAAAGCCAATATCTTAAATCAGTTTTTTACAGAACAATCGACATTGGATGATAGTAATGCCTCACTACCTTCGATCAGTCGCGTATTTCCTCATAAACTTGACTCTATTTCTATCTCTTCTTTTGAAGTAGAAGACATATTAAAAACTCTTAAGACAGGCAAAGCTGCAGGCCCTGATTCTATAGATAACAGACTTTTGAAAGAGCTTGCTCGCCCTCTATCAGGTCCTCTTTCTGATCTTTTTAACTTTTCTCTAACTAAGGGCAAAGTACCAAGCCTTTGGAAACAGGCCAATGTAACTCCTGTTTTCAAAAAGAACGATCCCTCAGACGTAGCAAATTATAGACCAATATCCCTACTTAGCACTATTGGTAAAGTTCTTGAAAAAATTATACATAAATATGTTTTTAACTTCTTGAACGAACATAATGTAATCACTACTCTACAGTCTGGTTTTGTTCCAGGCGATTCTACCGTAAATCAGTTAGTTGACATTTATAACACTTTTTGCCAGGCTCTGGACGAAGGCAAAGAGGTCCGTGCAGTTTTCTGTGATATTAGTAAGGCCTTCGACAGGGTCTGGCATAAAGGTCTCCTCTTTAAATAAAATTCTGTTGGTATTTCTGGATCTCTTTTGCAGTGGTTTACAGATTATCTGGATAACAGAAAGCATAGAGTAGTTATTCCTGGTGCCAGTTCTGACTGGTCTTCAGTCGAAGCCGGTGTCCCCCAAGGTTCGATACTAGGTCCCCTGCTTTTTCTCCTGTATATAAATGACATTGTTGAAAATATAAATTCATCAATTAGACTTTTTGCAGATGACACTACTCTTTACATTATAGTTGACAACCCAGTACAAGCTGCACATCAATTAAATTCCGATTTGTCAAAGATACATCAATGGACCACTAAGTGGCTCGTCACATTTAATCCGTCAAAATCAAATCTGTAATATTTTCAAGGAAACGTAATAAACCAAACCATCCCATTGTTTTCATGGACCAACAGCCCATTCAGGAAGTCAATTCACATAAACACTTAAGCATATTCTTATCAAGTGACTGCACGTGGCACGAGCATTTAGAATACATTAAATCCAAAGCATGGACTCGCATAAATGTAATGAGAAAGTTAAAATTTAAACTCGACCGTAAATCTCTCCAAATAATTTATCTAACCTTTATTTGTCCCGTTTTAGAGTATGCCGATGTTGTTTGGAACAACTGTACTCAGTACGAAATAAACGAACTTGAAAAAATTCAAAATGAAGCCGCCCGTATTGTAACAGGAGCCACTAAATTAGTCTCAATAAATTCTCTGTTAAATGAAACTGGTTGGGAAACACTTTTAACTCGAAGGAAAAAGCATAAACTCTTTTTATTTTATAAAATGCAAAATGACATGTCTCCCCATTACTTATCTTCTTTAGTACCACCAAGTATCGGAAATACCACTAATTATTCGCTAAGGAATTCTATAAATCTACAAACGATTCATGCAAATTCTCAGTTTTACTATAATTCTTTCTTACCATCTGTAATAAGGGACTGGAACGAACTTCCAGAACAAACGCGTAGTTTACCAAGCATAGCTTCTTTTAAGCGCGAGATAAATTCAGATACGGTACAAATACCCTCATTCTATTATGACGGGAAGAGGCTTGCGCAGATTTACCACGCACGATTAAGAATGAACTGCAGCTCCCTCAATCAACATCTCTTTTCCAAAAATATAGTACAGAGTCCATTATGTGTATGTCGAGAAATTGAGGACACAGAACATTTTCTTTTTGACTGTCAGCGTTTTCACATTTTAAGACAAGAACTGCTTAACAAAATTTCTCCAATTTGTCAGCCTACCCTTAATATACTTCTGTTTGGGAGCGAACAGCTTTCCGAAAACGAAAACCGGCAAGTATTCTTAGCTGTACAGGAGTTTTTGGTAAAAACTAAACGATTTGAAGTGGCATGATGTAAATAATAGTAACAATGATAATAATAATAGATAACACTAATATAATTATATGTAATCTATCAATGATAATAATCTGCAGCTCTAAAGGAATCTCTGTATAAATACCAACTGATTTCCTGAACTTTTTTGCTTATTCTTTATAGTTTTACAAAACCGGAACTGAATATCAACGCATACGGAATGGAATAGAGAACCTTCCTCTTTACTTTTCTCTGAGCTCTTGGAAAAACCTAGTTCACAACCTTAATACTTTAATACATTTACACGAATCTCAAGTGTCTGCTATTTCGGAGGCTACAGAAACTTTTGGAATGTGGATATTTGTGCAAATTGTCTGATGCCGTGACACTTTCTTTTCTTATCTCCTACTTTCTTTACTCTTTTCTTCTCTTAACAACTTTCTTCTCTATTTGTATGAACCTACACAATATGGATATTCTGATCTAATTACGTCTGATAATTTGTTAGATCATTTAGCTTCCAAAATGTTCATTATACTGCATAGTTAGAAAATAATTCAAAGTCATCTGAAAGTAAAAATGACTGATTGACGTCGCATGGGGGTATCTCGTGGTGTGTGCACATTTGTGAGGACTCGGATCAGCTTGCGCGTGAGCGCAGTCTGGTTGGAGTCTTCCCCTTTCGCATACATTGTCTACGAATCCTGGGAAATCTAAAGTGAAGGTAGGAACTCTAGCCGGCCTGTGCGGATGTGGAGGCTGCTTTGGGTGTTCCCTAATTGCACATATCTTGAGCTCCCCTTTCATGCGACGCCATTCAAATTCATGGTTTGGGAGACAGATTCTAAATAAGTCAACGACTTACTTCTGTATCCTTTTCATACTGTATGTTTGTATGTTATAAAAAGATTGCTATATGTATGCACATATATGTACAGTATATTGAATAAAATATTGTTTAAACCAAAAGGCCGTAATTCTGTCAAAATTAATTCTAGGTCCAACAAAAACCCACATGCACATCTTCAATACACTCACATCATGTATGCAAGGTTTGAAAAAGATATATTGAAAACTGTGAGAGAAGTTGATTACACAAACTCTATAGATACCCTCCAATGCAAAAATTTGCCTAAAATGACTAAGTTCAAAAGGCCGTAATTTTGTCAAAATAAATTCTAGGGCCTTCAAAAACCCACATACACATCTTCAATACATTCACAGCATGTACGCAAGGTTTGAAAAGATCCATTGAAAACTGTGAGAGGAGTTGATTACATAAACTCTATACCCTCCAATGCAAAAATTTGCCTAAAATGACTAAGTTCAAAAGGCCATAATTCTGTCAAAATTAATTCTAGGGCCAAGAAAAACCCACATGCACATCTTCAATATGTCCCAAACATGTATGCAAAGTTTGAAAAAGATCCATTGAAAACTGTGGAAGGAGTTGATTACACAAACTCTATACCCTACAATACAAAAATTTGCCTACAATGACTAAGTTCAGTGCATGTGGGTTAAAGATCCGTAATTCTGTCAAAATTAATTTTAGCTGCATCAAAAATCCACATGCAAATCTTCAATATGTCCACAACATGTACGCAAAGTTTGAAAAAGATCCATTGAAAACCGTGGGAGGAGTTGATTACACAAACTCTATACTATAAAGCGTGACGAACAGACAGACGGACAGACAGGGGCAAATCTTAATGCCCCCTGACTATCGTCACGGGGGCATAAAAACATGAAACAGAAAACAGATTACTCAGGTGTATCCAGTTTGCATACTTAAGCTGAGATTATTCAGATTTATGTAGTTTGCTCACCAAAGCTGTATATGCGTCCTAGATTGTATTCACTGTTAAATTTATAAAAAAAATAGTATCATTTGATAACCATACAGCCTAAATGTATATGATAATATTTTTCTCTAGCCTTTTTTAAAATGTAGAATAAACTGGAGATATTGACAAGATTATGACATCAACACTTTAAAAATGTGTTTCACGCATTAAGTATTTGTGAGCATGCTGTGAGTTACTTTTCTTGTTTCTATTTGTGATATTAAATCTATACACTCAAGTCATGAAACCAAAAACTGTCTAACTGATGTGCCTTTGACTCAAAAAAGCAATTGATGTAATTTAGATTTCAAACATGACAGTAACACATTATATATGTATCAGTCTTACAATATTTGATGTAATATACGTTAAGCGAGACTAGTATAGGGGAGAGTATGTGGTAACAAATTCTGAAAATATTTATCCTGACTGTCCATAAAAACTGGGAGGCAGTTCTAATGTACATTCACAGTATATCATTTTATGGAGAATTGAGAGAGAGAGAGAGAGAGAGAGAGAGAGAGAGAGAGAGAGAGAGAGAGAGAGCAAAATCCAAAAATTATCCTTAAATTATCTTCTACCCCTTCATCCATATATTAAAAAGTGTACACACACTTTAAAAGTCCTCTGATTAGGCAACCATTTAATTATTTTATTTATAATATAGATCCACCGTAAAATGCTAAAAGACCACTTTAGCAATAACAGTTTGTGTAGCGCAAAATACCATTTTGGATGCATTTCATTGTTACTCATATTCGGTAAGTTATATGACAGTGCAAAGTTTTGCAAGTTTGATAGCATTTGTTTTTATTTAACGATATATAAATGCATTAGTGTTCTTCATTGATTGTACTTACATGATCATTCTAATCAGATTAAGTAGTTTGTTCATTCTCGGTAACGTAGACAACAGTACAGTTTCTAACGCTTCAGAAGACAATATTGATTTAATTCAGAGGCTTCGAAGCACATTTTCTACAACACTAAGATCTATGTCTGTTATTGTGTTTATTTGGATGAGAATATGTAAATGTCAATAAAATGATACGATCACGTATATAACATGGGAGAAACAGCCAAACTGCCCAATACTCAGACAGCAGAAAGCAGGGAAATACTTTGTAGACATTTGGCTTTCAGAAAAAAATGACATGTTGAAAAAGTATCTCATAAAAGGAGAGGGAGATATTGGAGCTTAAAAATCTACTAGCTTTTATTTATGTATCATTCGATCAATTTCAACCGATGGACCGACGGACGAACAGATGGATGAACTGACAAGGACAGACGGCCCGAAGACAATCTTAAAGTACCGGATGGGACTGAAAATGACATCAGAGTATGCAACTACAACGCTTGTATAATCAGCGGCTAGTTTTGACCACTGTTAAGGTTGTCATTTTTGAGAAGTTGACTGCCAAACCAGTGGTGAACGCATGCTATTGACAAACCGACGCACGGACGGATGGAAAATAAATAAATAGAGCACATATTATCTAAATGAGTGCTATTAAACAGGAGTTACACATATATACTGTTTTCCAAGCATTTAGCCCATTTAGCTGGTCTTAAAGTAGTAATTTAAGTAGATGTTCATCATTTATGTACGTTTTCTGTTTGACCGTGACCTTGACCTTTTGTACATGTTGAAATATATCTAGATAATTAATTCAACAATGAAATACCTTGTAAATTAGTTTCTGCATAAGCTTGATATATTTATTGTCGTGGTAATAAAACAGACAAATTCTAATAATGACGTCGAAAATTGTCAACCTTTGGTAATCAACGGTAATTAACAAACAGACGCACGGACAAACACTGTTCAATAATCCATATTCATTAAAAGCTTCTATGTTTAGTTCATTGCATTTGTTTTCCGTACGTACTACTGGAAAATGACAAACACTTGTCTTTAGTTGAAATAAATGGACATTTTTGACGTACACCGACAACAATTGTGTAATTTTGCTGTTTATGGGTACGTAAGTTTCAAGGGCCATAACTCTGTTAGTACTCAGCTGCGGCGATGTCATCAGCCGGATCCATACACTAGACATGCTGACAAACAATTTGGTATATAACACTTGATGTTTGCCGAACCTTACCAGTAAAGTCCTTAAGGAGAGCACTTTTCGGGCTCCGTCTGCTCTACTATAATTGCTGCTTGGGTCACATGCTTGCTAATATTATTTCAGAGCAATACTTTGGGTCCAGTTTACGCTGTAAATGCTACTTCGGGATTTGAGATTTTGGAATCTTACATGTAAACTTTAAAGTACAGAAAGAAGACGAAAAAAAAAAATAATACAGTCTGCAAAATTTCAGAAAAAATAAATAAATAAAATAAAACTTTTGTGAGCTTAAGAGGACAAAAAATACAGTGCAAATTCAACAATTTTCATACAGTAAGAAAACAGAGGTGAGTCTTCAGATGTTTTATTAGATATTAGCTTGTAAACTAGTTACAAGTTTGTTTTATTTTTCAGCGAAAATCACGTAGGGGCACCCTGCGGACTGGTTCGAGACTGTTCAAGCAAAGTGGATGGAAGTTATGCCGATCTAGAACTCAACTGTACATCTTACTTCACCTGTTCTCGTCGTGTTTATTTTGGACATAATTTCTGTACGCCTGGTAAGTATAGTCGCCATAAAAAGTTCCAACTATCAATGGATCCAGTGTCCAAATGACATACTTAAAGCGATGTCTGCTAGTATTCTGATTATTCCTCTTTTATCGGGGTTTCCTTATCACAGGGTATAATCGATTCCGCCAATTTTCGCTTCCTGCAGAGACTGTCCGTCATATTTGGCTTCCGCCGAGACTGTCCGCGAACTCTTGCTTCCTGCAGGGACTACTGTCCTCGAAAAATGGCTTCCTGCCGAGACTGTCTGTGTGACTCTGTTTCCTGCCGAGAGCCTCGGCAGGAAGCAGAATCACGCGGACAGTCTATGCAGGAAGCCATTTATCATGTACAGAAGTCTCGGCAGGAAGCAAGAGTTGCGCACAGTCTCGGCGGAAGCCAAATATGACGGACAGTCTCTGCAGGAAGCAAAAATTGGCGGAATCGATTATACCCTGTGCTTGTGTTTATACGTTTATCACTGGCGAACTCAAAATAAAGATAAGCGACCAAGACGTTATTTTAATTCTCATACGATGTTCCCCAGGGAGCTTACCTACAGTACTAATCCTGCTCTAATTTTTGCCCCTGCCTCTTCTCCGAAAATAGTGTTATATTAACTTGCAAGAATTACTGTTTGCTTCTGTTTATGAGGTACCTCTTTGAAATGGGGTCTAAATTAAAGAATTTGCTTCTAAAGGAGTAAACTCTTTCCTTTGAGAGCTGACCCCTAATGAGAATGGCGGCAGGAAATGGTACCCAGCAGGCACATGGCGTCAAAATGGCGTCAGTACGACGTCATTTCAACGTCAAGTGCCTGCTGGGTAGATTTGCTTCATCTGAAAGGAAAACCCAAACAACTTAATACTGATTACTAGAGGTATTTGGCATACGCTGATTACGGCTACTACACTTTAGGCTATTCATAATGCCCCCACCTTTTTCGCAAAACGCAACGCCCCCGGGGCGTTTAATAGGATTAATGCGGTAAATTATCCGAATCTTCCTCGTTCTATGATAAAACGTAGAGGCGACCACCGAAATATCGGATTAGCTACAAAAATTCGGCGATCTGACTTTCATCTGATATATTCGCCAAAAGACCGACAACTTCGACTATTGAAGAAGAGCTCAAATTTTACATAGATGATAGTACTTTTGATATCTTCTATTCGTCTTGCATCTAAATAAATGAAACAAGGATGCTGTTCTTCCAATTCTCCTGTACGGTGGCCTGTCATTGTGTGTAAATATAAAGCAATAAGAAACATGAAAACGCAAAATAAGAGAAAAAAAACAACAAAAAAAAAAAAACAAAAAAAAAAAAAAAACACAAAAACAAAACAAAAAACAAAACAAAACAAAAAGAACACAAAAAACAAAAACAAAAACAACAACAACAACAAAAAACAACAACAACTGTATTTATTGTATTAACAAAGCAAACATTTCTGGAAAAGTGATGAAAGGTTGCTGTTATGTCACAGTGACTGCTGTCAGAAAGTAGCCTTTCCCCCTAGTAGTTTTTCCTCCCGGAAAAATGACTATGATTTTTCCATAGTAGAATTTCCCACCGGAAAAATGGCTATATAGTAGAATTCCCCCCCCCCCCGGAAATATGACTATATAGCCAATTTTCCCAGGGGAAAATCTACTATACGTGTTTTTGCATAGCCGTTTTTCCCCTCTATAGTGGATTTTCCCCCTGGTAATATGATTGCAGGAAAACACGCTACATAGTGGAATTTGCTCCTTCTCCAAATATACTAGTGAGGTTCATAAATGAAACAGAAATATGAGTATCTGTCCGTAAAATATCGATGGAGAACAGATGCTAGAACCACATGCATGTGTCCGTCTCTCTTAATTATTTTTGTTTTGGGGAAAACAGATAGGCAATTTGCTTTTTCCATGTTAGCCTAAAACGGATATGAGTGAACGTGGTTGTGTGCATAAATTTGTACAATTTTGTGTTTGTACAAGCGTTCATCTGTGCGTGCGCGCAGCGGAGTGCCTAGACTAGTGTTCGCCTTTCATGCAGGAGTCGTGGGCTCGACTCCCATTGGGACACACGTCCGAATATGATTTTCAATGTAATAAACTCCCTAATAAATCAATTATGACTAGACAAAGCACCCGTTCGTACATTTCCTGTAGCTTGCATGCGTGTGTACGTATATAAATATCTGCGATGAGAAGAAATAATACTCTGCTCGTTCCTTAAATTAGTAATTATTGATTATTATAAAAATATGGTTACTGAATTTGCATATTGATTTTTTGGAATTAATCACGTTTATTACCTCCCTTGAAGTACTTATACATTTCTTATGCGATTAATTCCGTAAAATGTTTCTGTTTCAGTCCTTTCCGTTTCGTTCCGTTCCGCAAAATACAAATAGCCATACCAAATTCACTTATAGCCAATTTGCCGGTGGGGGAAAAAGTACTATGGGGGAAAAGTGGCTCTATGAGGTCCGGACAATCCACTATATAGCCGTCCTTCCTATAGCCATTTTTCCGGGGGGAAAGGGGGAAAAACCACTCTCTGACAACTGCCACTAATTTCAGGTACGGTATTCAGCGACACCATCAAGACATGTGACTGGATAGTGGATGTGGCGCCTCCGTGCGGCACGAAGGGTATGAGTACGCCGATCGGCTAACGACTGGAGCATTGTTGATTGGTAGTTGTTTTCCGATAAATTCTGGTTAAAAATAGCTTTGTTTGTTATATTAAACCAGGGCCCAGGTTCACAATCATTCCTTAAATTAAGGTAAACCTTAACTATTTAAGGTCTAAGTCACACCTTTACTAAGGAGTGTCTTTAAAAGTGCGTCTGTACAACACCTTAAACATCACCTTAACTAAGGTGGCGTCTTCGGAAAATTACACGGAGTCATACGGAAAATCTGACGGAATTGAGCGAGAGATTACATATTTTGTGCTTGATGTAAGCGGCAATTTATGTTCCCGCGGACTGTCAAACCTAACATTTCAGTCCATTCTTTGAATATTCGGTATTAAAACGCTGAAACATGAATTCTCACTTAAAGACTGGCATAATGGCAAGTAAAGATCAACAGATCAATGATAGCTCGCATTGCTTGAACATTTTTCATTATTCTATCTCTCTCTCTCTCTCTTCCCATTTTTTACTTCTTTTTGTTTTTCTCTCTTCCTTCTTGCCGGATGTAGTGTAGTGAATAACACTCCGGACTACCAATCCAGGGGTCACAAGATCGATCCCCCGCTTCTCCGGTCTTTCGGATGAGACTTTAAACCGAGGCCCCGTCTCCATATGACCTCGTTGTTGGTGGGACGTTAAGCTCGCTTGTTGATATCTTCTTGACATTATACATTTTTGTTGCACGCATAACGAGCGACATCGTCGTCTCAGTGTCGGTGCCTTAAAAAGTTCCATCGGTATTGGGACGACGATGTTCTTGCCGTTGTGTTGATACAAGTTTATTTATACTTTTGATAGGTTAAGAAATTGTATATGTTTCTTGCCATGTCTTGTTGTGTTTAATATTGTAGGGGGAGGGATGTAACTAATGTTGTGAGAACTTGTAGCCCAACCCCATTGTATATACTCTCTCTCTCTCTCTCTCTCTCTCTCTCTCTCTCTCTCTCTCTTGTGGAGACGTTGCTGAAAACTTTCAACGTTGTATTCCCGCTAGACAGAGGAACAAAATAATAATAGTAATAAATAAAAAAAAGAACGAACACCAGACTCATTTAGATGTAGTGTGTTAGGAGCTGGAGAGGATTTTTTATTTTATTTTTTTATTATTTATTTTTTTATTTTTGTTTTGTGTACGTGTGTGCGGGGGGGGGGGGGAGGGGAGTGGGGTTCGTGCTGCAGACAAAACGAGGGTGGGCGAATGCCATGGGAAAAGCCACGACGACTGCCTTATACATGTGCGAATGTTTGTACTTGCAACTTTACCATTGCATCATATAACAACATTTAGAACTGGGTGCGGGATGTTCCTTATATTTCAAGCTGTAGTTTTACTAGTTTCCAGAGGCCGAGCCTTCTGTTGGGTAGATAATCTAGTTCTGGGCGAGGTCGCGAAAACATACATCTGACCAATAGTATATCCGATCCAGGTCGGCCTACGCAATCTGAGTATGAAGGTGTCTGGGCGGCATTTGTAAGTGTGAGCGTGAAAATTGCAAAGACAATGCTGTAAGAATGCATGCACACACCATACACATACCGACGTAATGTACCTGCTGGTTTCCTATGTCCAGATGTCACTACATGTCCGAAGGATGAAACGTGATGGTAAGTCATAACGTTGATTTCATCTGGTGTTATGGCTGACCATAACAAAACCAGAAACCCCAAGGTACTTTTTTGTCGAGTAACTGGTGCCAAACCTTGAGTAACTCGTTAGCATCCATTACAAAAAGCAAGCATTGAAGGCAATTTTTATCGTAACACTTTATAAAAAATAGAAAGTAAACTTGTATTTTTCTTGGAAATAAAACAAGCCTAATACACACCAAAATTTACCTAATTTTGACCATAATTCTGGAGAAATAACCAAAATACAGACTGTTTATACTGAGAATAGTTAAGAGCTGGACCAAATATCAATTTTAAGTGTAGACAGGTCAGACTGAACACTGGCAGTGGGTTAAATTGCCATTTTAGTGAGTTGGACTGAAAACTGTAAGAGTGATGGCTGACCACCACAAATGTGCGTGATGGAAAACCGTAAGTCCCAGACTGCTAAAGATAAAGTGTAAATATAATTTTTTCAGCGTTCATCGTGTGAAAAAGCCAGTGGTTGTCGCTAAAATCTACAAGAAGAGCTTCTCCCTTCATGAAATTTTAGCTCCGCCCATTGTCTTCGTCACACGATGAACGCTGACAAACCAAATGTTAATTCTGAATTCAAGTGTTAAATATAAGATTTATTGATAGGTTAAAGAAGATAAATTGAAATCATCTGGATGCTGGTACACATAATTTAAAATCTGTGTCATATCTGTGCCAAAGATGCGTGTTTAAAGCTTCGTGTCATTGGGCGATGGCCATAGTCAGGGGTATACGTAAACCTCTGTTTATTTATTCTAGTTTATAATGAAATATAGGCCTACGCTAAATTACTTAAAATAAACCAAGCAGTGATCGCTTTTAAAGATATTTTCTAGACTATAAAGGGCTTTAATGTATTAATATTTCATTAATTTATTTTACTGCTAAAAGGGTCATTCGCCATTGTTTGCATATATAAAGAGTTAAGGAGGTCCTTAAAAAGTTAAAGTTGATACGGACCAACCTTAAAAAATTTAAGAGTTTTCCTTAAGTTAAGGAATACCTTAGCGCTAAGGTGTTGTAAAGATTCACTTTTAAGCACTTTAAGGTAAAATCTTACTTTAAGGTATTCCTTATCTCTTAAGGTGTGATTGTGAACCTGGGCCTGGGCCCAGATCTCCACCAGCACTTGCACAGCCAATATCAATATTGTCACTTCAGGCTGTCAGCACGGTCTTATGGTTCTACAGCAAATAGTGACTGCAAGACACCGCCTGATGAGACTCGCGGAGGGGTCGAAATAGTTTTTTTTCAAAATAAATTCATTAGCTATGCACGTGTTCGCCTTGGACAGGCAAAATAGGATGGTCATCTTATTTTGGCTGTCCGAGACAAACACGTGCATAGCTTATGAAACTATTTTCATAAATTTAGTTTGCAAAGAAATAACTAAGTAAGAATCTAAAATGTATAAACTATATGCTTATTCTTGAGAAAATGACAATTTTTTTTCTAAAAAAATACACCCAGGATACATTCAGAGACACTGTCAGTCTTTGTGCGGCACTTTCATAACAAGCAAATTCGTTGAATTTATGTCCCCCGCCGAAGTAGCTCTAATTTGTGTACGGTTTATTTTAAATTGTATAAAAATTTATTCACTCGTTACAGATTTATGGCTAAATGTGTGGATTTCAAATTGAGGACAATAACTCATTAAGTGAGGCCATTCTAAAACACTTGCCTCAGCGCCATCCCATAATGATGAAAAATATTATATTCAATTTCAAGAAGGTACCTTTTGTATGACTAATTTGTGGATTTTAACTCAATTTACATGATTTAAGTGTCAATAACTCATGCACTACTGATGTCATTATGTCAAAATTTAATGTTGACATTACACTATTCTTTTAAAGTTTCATGAAATTCCATTAAGTACTTAGTTCTGACTCGATTTATTAATTTTTATGCAATTCAAGGGCAATAGTTCACGCATTACTGAAGTAATTCTGACAAAACTTTGCAAGTACCACTGTGTTATGGTGAGACATACTCAGTATAAGTTTCACAGAATTCCATTCATTATTTTCTTTGTTACGGCTGAATTTGTCAATTTCGAATTAGTTCAAGGGCAATGACTTGTGCCTACTAATGCCATTCTAATGGAACTCTTTATGCACAGCTATGTTATGGTGATACACATTTCTTTTGAGTTTCATGAAATCCCTGTATTTTATTGATTTAAATCGGTTCAAGGGCAATAACTCATGTATTACTGAAGCCAGTCAGACGTGCAAATCCCGAATTATTATAAGGTTCATGAAATTCCGTTCAAAGTTGCTTAATTATGGCTCCGGACGGACGGACGGACGGAAGGACGTACGTCCGGACGGACGGATTGATTGACATGACGAAACAATATTCCTCCGCCTTCGGCTGGGATAACAAGGCAGTCAAATGGGATGCAGTCCGCCTCTTTACCCCGCCGAAAGCGGAGGGCGTATATAAATACATCTGTCGGTGCGTCGTTTGTCCGTTCTGCAACTCTTAAAGTAGTGCAGAGATTTTCTTGAACTTCGCACAAGGACAGAAGATATTGAGAGAAAGTGCACTGTTCAAGAACCAGAATAATATCGCAGCTAATTGTTGGATTTTTTCCTTTTTATTAATTGCAATAATTAAGTATAGCTTGTCCCTAGTACAGAGGTATTTTGGGCTTACCAAAATGGCAAAACTACCGGTATAGAATTTGAATTTGAATTTGAGTGACAAAGAAACCATATGGAAATTCACAAACCGACATAAACGGATGTTATTATTTTTTTCCAATACTTTGAATACATTGCAAAATAAGCATACAGCCAAACCGATCCATTATAAAAGGCGAAAGCGATAATGTCCCTCGACATACGGACATGTCAGTAATTGAGAAATGTAATTTTGAAAAAGTCTTGGCCACATATAGAGCGCTGATTTAAGCGGCATAATAATCAGTTGACCAGGGAGTTCCTGCGACGGACATTTCAAGGGCCATAACTCTGAAAGAAAGCACGTGAACTTGATGAAATTTGATTAACCTCCCATATCCTTATAAACTGCGGCCACAAGATTTGCACCCATGTACATATATACCATAATTGAGCCGCCGCACGAGAAGACCAACAAAGTTGTGCGCAAAGCGCAGACTCAAATCAGCCTGCGCATCCGCCCAGTCTGATCAGATTCTTCCCTAAACGCTTAAAGGGTAGCTAAGCTACCTCCATGCGGACAGCGAAGACTCTGATCAGACTTGGCTGATGCCCAGCGCTAGACGCACAACTAGTTTGTTGATGATCGACGTCAAATGCTGAAAATTTCATAAGAATCGTGAGTTGTGGCCACAAGTTTTCTTAATGGACGACTGGACGGACGGACTAACTGACGAACGGATATTTGGACATAAATGCATACACTGTTTAAACGTGTAGAACTCATATCCAGACATCATGGGAATGAAGGCGTAATTGTTTGTCTGTGGTCACCTGAAAGCCCTATAAGAACGTATCCTGTACCACGCCGCCTCTTTTATAACGCAATTCACGTCACTGTAACTTTACGCCGCTCTATGCTAAAACCCGGGACGACGGGACGGGACGGGACGAGCAAAAAGTAAGTGTCCCGTCCCGGCTGTCCCGTGTTTTCTCGATGAAAATACGGGACAGACAAGTCCCGTCCCGGCTGTCCCGTGTTTTCCCGATGAAAATACGGGACAAACAAGTCCCGTCCCGGCTGTCCCGTGTTTTCCCGATGAAAATACGGGACAAACATGTCCCGTCCCGGCTGTCCCGTGTTTTCCCGATGAAAAGACATGTTTGTCCCGTCCCGGCTGTCCCGTGTTTACTCATTGAAAATACGGGACAGCCGGGACAGCCGGGACGGGACAAACATGTCCCCGTCCCTACGGGACAGCCGGGACGGGACAAACATATTCATATGCGTATTCAGTATTGCATCTCTAGATAGGCGGGACTGTCGAGACAATTTACCTTTTAGATTATGAAGCTGTTTAACGTTTCGAGGTCTTGACAGTATTTCATCTCCCTCTGTTTGTTTGGAAATTTCTTCTTTATATACTTTGTGTGCCTGTTGATTCTGTACCTTCGATTCGAACTCTCTGATTGCAGACGGTTTTGTTCTGAAAAAAAAGTTTAGTTTGTTTCAGGCAATTTCCATGAGGAGCAGGTTTTGAAATCGAATCGTCGCCAATGTAATGTATAAGCAATGGCGATCCTTCTTCGTTTCTCAGAAAAACTTCTTTCCTAAACCGTTTGTCATATCCGTTTTCTGAAGCAATATAAAAGTAAGTCTTCTTGATTAATTTTGTTGATCTTGGAAGCTTGGTTGTCCCTTGATTTACCCATTTGTGGCCATCGGCTCTCCAGTCATCGGGTTTTGAATGGTTTAAAAATAAATACATCCTTCCAGGCTTTGGTCTAAATGGTAGTCTCGTTGTAGTTGTTTCTTTATTTAAGCGTAAAAGAGCCTGCTCCACTGACAGGCTCTGGTGAAAGTCTTGTTCTAATTCATTAAATGCCTCTCTTTCTATCGTCAGTTGTTTTTGCGCCATTTTGTCAGTGAGAGTATTGGTAGAGCGTCATGGTTACGAACGTTATAACGTTAACGCTACGACGTCATGTCCGTCCCGTCCCGTGTTTTAGTACATTTCGGCCGCTCGTCCCGTATTTTAGTAAGTTTATTCAGTCGTCCCGTCCCGTCCCGTTGTCCCGTGTTTTAGTAACGACCCTTTACGCCAACGTCATCGCTATAGAAACGACACGACGTGATGGCGATCAAGTAACGGCTGTGCTATCCGCCACATAAAAATAGTAAAAACAACAGGAAAGTAAATAAATCAAATGCGGATGAAAGAGCTACATGAAACTGCCAGCGAAGACCTACATTCTACCGTTGTCCGATTTTCGGACTCGACCAGGAAACATCCAATAAATCCTCCACCAAGGAAAAGGGCGGGTAAGGAAAAGTCCATGCCGAAAAAGAAATCTATATTCGTCAGTCAGCCTCGAAGTCACAAAGAAGTTGCGTCTGATGTCATCTGGGCAGACTGTATGAACCATGGATATAAGCTGGAGAAGTCGATTGGAGAAGGTGCTTATGCCAAGGTCAAACTAGCAGAAGTCCTCCCCCCAAAACTAGCGCGAAATCAGACTCTTGCAGAAATCGCTGAAGAAACAGGAGTTTTGCAGGTAAATAGTTCTGTTATTGGTCTTCAAAAATTATCCAGTGGGTACACTCCGTTGATTCAACATTGATTCAATGTTGATTAAACGTTGTGGGGCGCAGTGGATAATCCGCATGGCAATGCAAAGAGAAATTATTTGAAAAGCGACAGATTTCATAATTTTGTCGTTCAGAAAATACGTCAAGAGCATTTGCATGTCGGAGACAATTTTTGAATATATCTTATTAGGAATTTAATGATTTTTATTTTCGGGATATAAGTGAGATAACTCTTTTACCAAACCTTTAAACAATGATAGCTTAATCGTATACTGTGGCTGGATGAAAATGATAGTCTGTGCAATGATCCCTAATGCTATGTTCCCACTATCACGATTAGCAGCACGATTGAAATCGTGGTCGTAATCGTGGACTAATCGTGGTGATCCTATCAGATCCTGTCAGATATTATCAGATCTTGAGGTCAGTCGTGGAAATCGTGTTGATCGTAGAAAATTTTTTGACGGTCAAAAAATTTTCTACGATCAACCCGATTGATTCTCAGTCGGGATAATCGCATCAGATCGTATTGGATTACAACAAAGCGCGAGAGATCGCATTTAATCGTGCATCTAAATCGTGGTGATCGGGACCAATCTTGAACATGACAAACACTAAGCTCTGTTAAGATTAGCTGCGATCTCACACGAGCTGTCAGGATCGTTGACGCTCTGCTGTGTCCCATTGCTCACGACCTGACACGAATGACTCTCGAGCAGATACGAGTTGATACAAGAAGATGCGAGTAAACGCGAGCAGAGCCATGGTCACATTCACAACTGCCTGACTGCAGCTGTCCTGGCCCTTTGTGATAGGGGTTGTGGCTGATCTTGCTACTGCTCATCTTCTTCTGCTCTTGCTATGATTTTTGTATACAGTAATAAGGTGAATGTCTTGTTGTCATCATCCTCAACTCCTGCCATCATCAAAGGTTGTGAATTGTAGTATTCATTCAATGATACAAGGTCAAGAAACAATGAAGTACATGGTCAGTCGGGCTGTATATATACCCGTCGGGGTCCAATCGTAGCTCAAATTGATCCTGATCGTGAAACATATCGCGACCACAATCGTATTCTATCGCAGCACAGCGCTTTGGTTCGCGATGGACGTCTCGGAACGTATCTGCACGTGCCAGGTCGTCCCAAATAGGGGACCCCGATCGTGATGATCGTGTTAGATCGAGAACCAATCGTGAACTTCATCGGGACAATCCTATCAGATCGTATGTGTTCGTATCTGAACGGGAGACCAGATCGTGACAGATCGTGTCACCTCAAATTGACCAGTCGTGACCATATCGCATCCAAGCGCAACAACTCGCACCATAACGTATCGACTCGCAGCACCTCGTATCAAAACCTGAAATTTGGTAGAAGTTCCACGATAAGCTACGAATGGCCAATCGTGGCGCTCGTAACGGCTCTCACGACAGTGGGAACGTAGCATAAGCAATGTCGTGAGAAAATGAACATAATCTTGTGGAGATTTCGTTTTACCTTAAGTGCATGTTTTAGACGGTGGACACTTTTCTTGTTTTGTATATATATGAGCCGCGACACGAGAAAATCAACAATGTGGTTGTGCGCCCAGTGCAGACTCAGATCAGCCTGGGCATCCGCCCAGTCTGATCAGAATCTTCACTGTCCGCATGAAGGTAGCTTTGTCCCTTAGCTACCCTTTAAGCGCTTAGCGAAGATTCTGATCAGACTGGGCGGATGCCCAGGCTGATCTGAGCCTGCGCTGGGCGCACAACCACATTGTTGGTTTTCTCGTGTCGCGGCTCATATGCCTTTGCCTCTTTAAGGTAGCAATCAAGGTCATAGACAACAGGCAGGTTCCAAAAGAATTTTTGAAGAAATTTCTTCCACGAGAATTGTCCAATCACGTCCCGCTTGAACCTCATAAAAATGTGGTAGGTACACGATCGTTTCTTTGTGTTGATGACAAAATCCAAACTTCAGTCTGTTAAGGTAAATGGGCACACTTTCATGTTTTTTTCCGCCATTTTTTAAAAGGGGAACAACTTTTGTAATTTCCTATATGTTTCTTTATAGAAGAGGGCATTTCAAAATGGGAACAACTCTTAAAGGAAAGAATTTGCTCCCAGATGAGAAAATTCTTCCTTGAAAAGTTGATCGCCATTGATAAGGAGGACAAAGTGGACAACGCCAGAGTTGCTTCACCTGACAGTGAGGGTGTACCCTTTAAACTTTATATTGACTAATCGAACTTCATTCGCCCTTTGTTTATTTGAGCCGCGACACGACAAAACCAACAATGTGTTTGTGCGCACATCGCAGACTCAGATCAGCCTGGGCATCCGCCCAGTCTGATCAGAGTCTTCGCTGTCCGCATGGTGGTAGCTTAGTCCCTTAGCTACACGTTGAGTACTTGGGAAGGAGTCTAGTCAAACTGGGTGGATGCCCAGGCTGATATGAGTCTGCACTGGGCGCACAGCCACATTGTTGGTTTTGTCGTGTCGCGGCTCAATTATTTTCTTTAGTAGTTGTAGTCTTCTTAAGGCGTATGGATACACTTCCAAGGGCGATAGTTTTGATTTGAAATTTTATCCTCCCAATTCTCTTAAAGAAAGGAATTAGAATATGCTCTTTTTAGAGAAAAAAATCTCAGCTTTAAGAGAAGCCTCCATTTGGAAAGGGATTCATTCACCAGAGAAGCAAATATTACTGGTAGAAATACTACTAGTATTTCATTAAAATTATCTCCCTTGTATTACGGCGTAGCCATTATAGTCACCTTAAGTGTTGGGTTCAGCATAC
This sequence comes from Ctena decussata, assembly GCA_963989385.1. Lineage (NCBI taxonomy): Eukaryota > Metazoa > Mollusca > Bivalvia > Lucinida > Lucinidae > Ctena > Ctena decussata. The sequence goes on along the minus strand of OZ022511.1, from coordinate 7,991,555 downwards.
TTCCAGCGCTCATTCAGATTTGATGACTTGTGCTACTGCCTGCCTATCTCCACAACCACAACAACCTAAAATGCGAAAATTTGCAACTGATTTTATCTCCCAATTCGAAGGCTGTTTCATGAACTAGTTGACCTCCACAATCACCATATTTATACATGCATTGCTATCTCGGAATATTTACTGCTGAAAATATGTAACGAGCACCTTATGTTGTTCAATAGACGATAGTGCATTACGCAGCAACCACCCCATATCCCCACCAGACACACCCACTGTAAAAATCAGTTACGATTGACAAAAACACGGAATTTCCAATTTTTTTTGCAAACTTTTTTTTTTTTTAGAAAGGGTTAAGGTTACTGATATCACAAGTTGCGACAAAATATTTTCCTGCCCATGTCCATGGACTGATTTTTTTTGGTAAAAATGGAATTTTTGTAAAAATTTCGCCATTTTTCAGAACATATGCAAAGCATATAAATTTCAGTCAAAATCAAAACTACCATGGTCCCGATGAACGATGAAACTCAATGTCTTACTAAGTGACTCGTTTGAAAGAAAATGAGCTCAAATTTGTGGGATTTTATAGACTTCCAAAGGGCCCCAATTTCAGAAAATAATAAAACAAATGAACAAGAATCGTTCCACGGAAATGAACAGGGCATCAGTTGTATTGAAATTCTTGTTCTACATGTATTTTACTTCGGCCCTTCTTCAAAATGCTTTAAAAGAAATGTTGAGCAGTATTAGTTTCCAAAAATCTAGTGATCTAGTAAATGTGGCGATTGTGGATATAAGCAGTTGTGGTGTATGTCTTTAAAATGCTCATTACATCGCCTGATTGAGAATGTGAGTTTTGCATATGGCAAGACTCATAATACAAATTCTGATCATGGCCGACGGCGGGTTTGCCTCCTTTTCAAAAGTATTTCAGTCATGTCAGGGCAATGATACGGGTGGGAAGGGCTGTGATTATGAAGGGCTGTGTACAACGAAGCGCCATTTATTTTCGGACAGAATCTCGTCTCCAGCCGGAACTCTGACCTGCGACCCCATTATCTTAGCGCTAACCATTCGGCCACGCGGACGCTTCAATAAAAACCTAGAGTTATAAAAATTATTTACCAAACAAAACAAATCCAGCGGACATACAACATAGAAACGACGTTGATCCATCGTTGATTGCTCGCCGGGAAGCAGTTTGTAAAATTATTCCAGTTTAAGTATAAATTTGGTTCACCGCCAGTTTTTTTCCGTTTTCTTTTCAAAGAGGAGACAATATTGGAGACAAAATCCATTCAAAATGGGTCAATTTTGAAAGGAAAGAACTTGCCCGAGCAAGTTCGTTCTTTTAAGAGTTGACCCGCATTGATAAGCGAGGCTAAACTGAAATGGGCAGAGCTGCTTTCCCTGAGAATGTTCCCATCCTCCTTAAAGGTTCTCAGAATACTAACACAGGGTATAATCGATTCCGCCAATTTTCGCTTCCTGCAGAGACTGCCCGTCATATTTGGCTTCCGCCGAGACTGTCCGCGAACTCGCTTCCTGCAGGGACTACTGTCCTCGAAAAATGGCTTCCTGCCGAGACTGTCCGCGTGACTCTGCTTCCTGCCGAGAGGCTCGGCAGGAAGCAGAATCACGCGAACAGTCTCTGCAGGAAGCCATTCATCATGTACAGAAGTCTCGGCAGGAAGCAAGAATTCGCGGACAGTCTCGGTAGAAGCCAACTATGATGTACAGTCTCTGTAGGAAGCAAAAATTGGCGGAATCGATTATACCCTGTGACCTATTTAAATTCTTGTCAAAGGTCCGCGTGTTCGAGCAGTTCCGGACCACAGAACGGGTGTATGTTGTGATGGAGTATTGCTGTAGGGGTGACCTCCTTGACCTTATAAACCAACAAATCAGCGAAAACCATCGGGGTGTGGGTGAGGACAGGTCCCGTGCCATGTTCAAACAAGTGTGTGAAGGTGTCCAACATATACACAATAATGGGATTGCTCACAGGTAAGGCATTCACCTATTGTTCAGCTGCCGGTTACCTATTTCTTTTAGCATTTATGATGGTTACCTCTCATCAGAATCGTTCACATATATTAAGGTTTGTGAACGACTATGATATGAAAGCAAAATAACTCGCGGCGTTCACATATCTTTGAGTCAGCCCTGATGATGCCAGGTAACAGCATTGGACGCCTTAAAGTTATTTACAAAAAAATGTATGTGAACTCTTTAGGTAACGGGTAACAATAATGAATGCTGAAAGTAACAGGTGAACGTATTTGATGACATGTAACAGTAATGAACGCTGAAAGAAATAGACATGTGACCGTTAGTGATGACAAGTAACGCTCAGCGGAACACCGCTCGGCCAATTCCGTGAAATCACGGAGCCAGATTACTCTAATGGGGAAAAAAGTATGGGTTTATGATTTTCTAAGCTTTTTGACTCTGAACGTCTCCCCAAACAGACATGAGCCTCAGTGAACTCCAATATACACCGGTTTTCTTGAAAATATGGCCAATAGTTGGTATCGTTACTTTTTTGACCGGGTATATAAATGGTTGAGGTATTGGTAATGTACACTGTACAAAAACCAAATATTTATTTATAAAGTTGGAATTTTGTCCATTTTTGAACTTTATTAGACCACATGTGACTGTCCAGTTCATGGGCTAGAAAATCAGCACTTTGGGATATACGAGACACTTCAAGATAAATATTGCTTTAATCTATTAATGCTGTTACAATTTTTCTTGTCCATTGCATGCTCAAATAATGTATTATATTTCAGAGACCTGAAATGTGAAAATATTTTGATTGATGACAACTACGATATTAAAGTGACAGGTAAACAAGTTACTATAGAACAACACTGAAATGATACACCTACATGGTTTAATCGCCCCTTTTAATATAGTGTACCAAGAGGGTCAAAAGCACCGATACAGGTCGACCCGTAATTTTGAAATAAAAATACGGGTCGACCCGGAAATATACGGGTCGACCCGCAAATTTAGGGGTCGACCCGTATCTGAAATACGGGTCGACCCGTAAATTTACGGGTTGACGCGTAAAAATACGGGTCGACCCGTATCGGTGCTTTTAACCTTCTCGATACACCATCATAAACGGGAGACGAAGTCAGTTGAGTACTTATTGCTTCCCTGATACATGTATGTGGACTCTCTCTCCAGTTGGGGCTGTTCTTAAAGGAATGGATTTGCTCTCAAATTCTCTCTTTTGACTGTAGCTGTTGTAGGGAGAGAGACAAATGAGCCGCGACACGAGAAAACCAACAAAGTGGTTGTGCGCTCATCATTGACTCAGATCAGCCTGGGCATCCGCCCAGTCTGATCAATGTCTTCCCTAAGCGCTTAAAGGGTAGCTAAGCGTCTTAGCTATTTTCATGCGGACAGCGAAGAGTCTGATCAGATTGGGCGGACGCCCAGGCTGATTCGAGTCTGCGCTGGGCGCATAACCACTTTGTTGGTTTTCTCGTGTCGCGGCTCAAATACATCCAGAGCAATCTCCCTTGGACGTGTAATCCTTCCCTTTTCGAACATTGACATGTCAATGTATGCGTGTGTTTGTGCGTGCGCGTCTCTCTTCTCACTCACTCACTCACTCTGTTATAAAGCCGTCCTCCGGATGATAAATGGTACTGCCTTCCTGGCTAAACTTGTCATGACAGTTCATTTCGGGTAATAACTATCCGTATACAAATTTGTACACTATGACATGGTTAATTTGCATATTTAATTATGTTACCTCTCCGTATACAATGATTTTGTTAAACTCTTCTCAGCACATGGTCGCCCTCCGTCAGTCTTTCTTTTTATGTTAACCTCCAGTCCGCATAAATACAATGCATTTACAAGTTACGACATAATTCGACTTCTTGATTGTTCATGGCGAAGGCAGGTCTTGAAACAAGTTTCAGTAAACAATCTCCTAACTGGCAGATCGCTGTGTGTTTCTGTCTATCCAGCAGGTTCAATATAACAAGCTAATACCTGTTCAATACTGTGACTTTAGACTGTGGCGCCTTGATATTAACTGATTTTATCATATGACGTCGCATCTGAGAGTGTAATAAAGCCATGCATTTAACACGATAATCTACTAGTGGATTAAATATGCAAATTTCTTTTATACTTTTCAATGAATTATAGAGATTTCTCGGTGAAATCGAAACTGATAATCTCACTGTTTCAAACAATGAAATTATCACTTTCGATTTCACTGTTTCAGAAATCGGATTTTTGTGAAATAGCCTCGAGTTTTTTGTTGATTAATTGGCTAAATCTTATCTGGCTTGACAAAAATTACGTCACACTTGTTTTCACGCCATTACGACGTTAATGACGTCACTTAAAGCGCCAACGTAACATTCTAACTGCACGCGACGTCAGGCCGCCTGAGTCTCCTGTAGACATTCTTTCTTGGCAAATTTTTCGAGATCTGCTTATCAAATTGATATTTCATGGGGAGGACCGTAATTATGGGGAGGACCGTAATTAATGTTGTAAGAACTTGTGGTCCAACCCAGTTGCTGTATAGATTATTTGGCAATAAAATATGTTTAAACTAAAATTGATATTTCAAGCTATTTTTCAGTTGCAAACTATGTTTACAACCAAAATCATACCCAGTAAACACGCTGGAAGCATCAAATTTGACGTAAAACGGCTAGAAAAAAAGTTGTGTTTCTGTCGTAATGGCTGACACTCTTGAATAAACAGAATTATTGCAATTTTCAAGCATAAAAGAAATAGAAAATTTGACTTTTTTCAGTGTAAGATGAATTTTTATTTCACTCATGAACACCAAAAGTGGTATTTTCACTCGTGGCTTCGCCACTCGTGAAAATACTGCTTTTGGTGTTCATTCGGTGAAATAAAAATCGATCTTACACTGAAAAAGTCAAATATCCTCTATTACATCGTAACGTTATACGTTGACGTCCATAAAACCGATGACGTCGCGTTTTCTAATGACGAAATCGTGACGTTTTAGTGCAAAATTTGCTAATAAAATGCGGTTTTAGTGTCATATGATAAATAGAATCTTGCATTTGTGCTCCTGTATTACTGAATCTATTTAACTCGTTGGTGAAAACGATAAGATGCTCGGCAGAGCCTCGCATCTTATCTTTTCCCCAACTCGTTTAATAAATTCAATAATACATGAACACTCATGTAAGATCCTCTATGTGCACTTCAGATTTTGGATTCTCCACCAAATATAACGACAAAAGTGCGATGTTGCGGACATCATGTGGATCGTATGCTTATACAGCACCTGAGGTGATCAAGAGTAAGCCGTATGACGGGTTCAAGTCGGACACCTGGAGTCTGTAAGTATCGGAGCTGCAGGCAAATCAATTCAGGCGAAAAAATAAGGAGAATACAATGTTTGATTTATATGAAATGAGCCGCAACACGACAAAACCAACAAAGTGGCATTTGCGCCCAGCGAAGACTCAGATCAGCCTGTGCATCCGCCCAGTCTGATCAGAGTCTTCGATATTCGCATGGAGAGAGCTTAGACCCCTAGCTAACCTTAAAGCGGATGCCCAGGCTGATCTGAGTCTTCGCTGGGCGCATATTCCACTTTGTTGGTTTGGTCGTATCGCGGCTCAGATGTTTTTTTTAGGCGTTGCCGTAAACCCCGGACTGGCTTGACAATACACAGTTCCGAGCCACACCCAGAATGTCTCTCAAAATCACGTGATAGCGTATACCTGGCCAATGCAACGACAACTTAGCACGTGACATAGTCTCACAAACAAATCGCACGTGGTCAATATACACAAGTCCGTGATTTTACCTTACAGTTAATGGAGGGATGTATCCCTGTTTAAAGAAAACAAACTCATACCACTTTTGATAAACTTACCCTGCTTTTCAAGAACAGAACTCATCGGAAACGAATGATGCGTCAACTTCCATATGTAGGTCATGAGGAGTCTGATCCTTCGCCATAAATCGCCAAAATTTAGCAGACACTTGCCTTTGTCATTTGTTTTTCCGCCATCTTTGCGTAAAGCTTGTGAGACGTAGTAACAGTAACTAAGCAGGCGGAGCTAAGCGGCTATTCTCGGAACTGTGTATTGCGGGGTCAAGTATGATAAACATGTCAAAAGAGGCTGTTGTTTTATTTACCATGCACCAGTTTAGCTAGAAACGTATTTCAGTATTCCGCGTGTTTCAGCTCTGACATACATGTAATTCTATCATCATTTAGCCAATCGAACGCTGGCGAGGGAATTCAGCAAAGGCACAGAGATTGGTCAAGACTGTGTTGCGTGGAATATTTGGGCCAGCGCATAATACCATCATAGCTAATCAGTAACTTGTTTTATAGTTTGTCCATAATAAAAATGTTTAAATGGCCTTGCCTAAGATATTTAAACTTGACAAAGCCAAGCCCAACGAACTCCCAGCTTTGAAACAATGTACACACAAAAGTGAAATGAGATTTTTTATTAAGAAAGAGATTTGTATCCACATGTATAAAATCAACACATAAGACTAGCTGTCACTAACAGTTTTCCGTAATGAAATCAAACAAATTGGTTTTCTGCAGCTTCGATTATAATAATAATAATAATAATAAATGTATTCCGTCGATTTGGACAAGGAAAAGTCTGAATTCACATTTTTGAAAACCAAGAATGAAACAGTTCTTTTAGTATCTTAATTAAATGGTTTCTTTATGCAGTCATTCGATCGTACTTTTCAGTTCTTGGATTCAAGAATCCAACGATTAACACTTCACTTCAGAGACTAGACTTCTGCTGTGAGACAAAAGCGAAGTGCCCCGAAAAAATGTAGAAAGCTGAAAAAGGATTCCTTAATAAACGTTATATAAGATCAATTGCTTTTATATAGCTTGTCCACGTAATGCAGAGACCAGCTGCGCCCGCCTGAAATACGGATTTTACATTATTTTACGGGTCGATACGTATTTTTACGACAGTTCTTGCATTTACGGGTCGACCCGCAATTGAAGGGTCGGCCCGTATCGGTTCTTTCGACCTTTTGGTGCACCATAAAACTGTGTGCCCTTTTTCTTTCAGCGGAGTAATTCTTTTTGCGATGTTGAATGGGCGACTCCCTTTCAATGACTCCCAGCTCATGGAGATGGAGGAAGACATGAAAATGCAAAGGTTGAGATTCGAAAGAACTGTTTCATTTGGTAAGTGTTGGAAGTACATGGCGCCGGGGAAAATATTTTATATATAGAATAGATGTTTTTGTACATATAAAGTAAACGTTTTTCGTTTTAGGTCCTGCTATCGAAGTGATGACAAGTTCATGTTCGTGTGAGCTTAGAAAGTTTAACATATTCCGAGCGTAGTCTATGAGCTATGAATTTTACAAAGAGCTGATTAAATATAATATGAAATAGGTGTTATCTAAATGCGTGCAAATGCAGATTTTTTTTTTCAAAGCTGAGGGCATATACTGTGCATCAACTGACAGACGAATCGACACACGAGATTAATGACAGTGATTTATGCCGTATTATTATTTTTTCTTATATTTTTGCTGATACACAGCTAAATCAGTTACCGTTTACGTATTTGGACTTCTAAGTTGGAATTACCGCCTTTAAAAATAGAACAAACAGAAATAAATGTTGAAGAAAAGTTGTTTTAGTCACTCTCTTAGAAACGGGACTTCATCAAGGAAGGTCATATGATCGAGGATTGAATTCGGTTCAGTGTTACTTTGCATTACAGAAACGGAACAAATCCAATGTAAACAGCCATGTTTGTCCAAGAGTTTCAAGCTAGAAGGTGTTAGATTTGCTCTTTGAGGAAGTAGCTTTTTTAATGATGCATGTTATCTATAGGCGTGCAACAGAGACGTTCTCAGTTAAGCTGGGCCATTAGCTATTAATTTTGTCCTTCGTATTGCCTTTCTTTAAATTACAAAATAATGGTCCTCTTTACCCTCCGACAAGTTGCCCTCTGTCTAAAGAAGTAGATAAAAGTACCAAAACATGCATGCGTTTTGTTAGACATTTTAAACACCGGTTCGAATAATGACACCCTGCTTTAAAATGCGACGTTTTTAAATGTCGCAATATTGCGGTTGCATAGATGTGAACGCCGCACGGCTAAAAAGGATAACTCACTGCTGAAAATTGAGTTCCATTATTGAATTCAGGTGATTTCTAACCTATTTCCTCGCTTAAACAATATCTAAAGGGTAGTTTTTGCTACGAAATGAGACTGGGAACTAATGTCGCAAAATTTATGTAACCTACGTCACAGCGGTAAATTCGTGATACATGTATTAACTAAAATGCCCCGGCATCATAAAACTTACAAGATCACTTGAAGAAATATGTGTTCCTCAATATCTTATATCATTTGTGCAAATTTGCTCCATTTTGTATATTTTACTCGACTTCAAAATACATTACCCCAACATTTTTTCTGTAAGAATGTAACCTTACGTCACGGGCTTTTCTTAAAACTGAGCAAAGCAATCGCTCTGAAACTCATGTGCAAAATCCTGCCTAGTAACAGCTACAAGATGGTGTGCTTAGATTTCATGCACTGAAACATTATATGATATTAAAACGTTAAAATGTGTGCACTGTAACCTACGTCACACGTAACCTACGTCACAACGTCACTAAGACTACGTTTCGAAAGCGTTGACGTCATTTGATTAAGCAGCGCTTAATAGAAAACCCCTTTCTTCCAAAAAAGCAAAGAAAAACATTTTAAATTGAAACCAGCCAAAATAATTAAATGTCAGTAGGTTACTAAATGTACAATGCTACGCATGTCAAAGAAATCGTATGCGACATCGTCTTTCAACGTATCTTAATAACGTCATAAAATACGCCGTTTCTAATTTTTAGGGTATGTCTCTAAACATGGTTGGTATTCCATAATCTAAAACTATTATCTGAAAATATTTTAAAGGTTTGAAGCAGATATAATGAGCATTATGTTCGTGATTTTTTTCTTGAATTCTGGAATGGTTGTATATATGGCCATTTTTGTCCGCGAATGGCCCAGCTTAACTGAGAACGTCTCAACAGCGCGCACGCGCTTTGCATTTGCACGTATGAATATTCCGAAACATCAGCAGCTAACTTTAACGCTTTAAGCCACAGAGACTTAGTAGACTTTGAAAACAGCGTAGATCTAGAGGAGGCGGCTTGATCTACACTGTTTGCCTTCTATTTTTTGATTCTCAATATGATATATCATGGACGCGACTTTTTTTTTAAATGTTGCAGAGGTAAATTTTGTCGTCTGCTTTTTGGTGTTGAAAGAGTTTAGATCAACTTCTAGATCATCAAGGCTCAAATAGATACACTGTTTATATTATATAAAGTGACGGGCGGGCGGATCTGATAAGGCCGCATGGATTCTTCATACATGTATCTAAGGAGTTAATTTTACTTTTTTGAGGTTTATCGGTTTATCGAAGTATAAACTACACTGTGTCGCGAGCAAAGTGAATGAACCCCGAATTCTATCAAAATATAGAACGCGGTTCAAGAGTTATAAGCGTTTTCGCTAACTGATAACGGACGGACGGACGGACTCACACAGTGATTATAGTGCAAACCTGCGGGTTGTGCAACAAGATGTGGCTATTTACGTTCCAGTGGTTTATTATTGTGCTTTTCAGTAAATACACTAAGAACGTAAATATTGTAAATAACAAGATGTAGCTATTTACACATATTCTAACTATTAAGTTTCAATAACGGTCTATATATAGATGCTATGGTAGTGGTGAGACGCATTCTTCAATACAACCCCGCCCAGAGGCCAACGGTTCTGGAAATTTTGAACGACCCCTGGTTGACGGGAAAGAAAATGATACCGCGCCAAACAAACAAACCGAAGTGGATTGTAAGAAAACTTTTATTTTACTTGACAACTTAATAACTTTGCTGTTGTTCCGACTCTCGTAACGATGGTCTCCAAGAAGCTCAGCGGAATAGATCTATGTACCTCCTGGCACTGAGTCTGTCTATTTAATCAACAACTGGAACTTGTACAAATAATTATGACAGTTTTTAATTCATAGTTAGTGTTGGTTTATTTATAGAGAATGTTAAACTTGTGGTCGTATGATCTGAAATTTTGGCAAGTTTCATAAAGAACCTATGACAGTTGTAATGTTAATTTGCCTATAATTTAGTCAGAATTAAATTTTTCATATACCCAAAAATTTCTCTTGAACTTGTTGCTCTCAACTTTTCATCACTGGCTATAAATTTATTTTCTGATATATTTTATCATATAGATTTCAATTTTTTGGTGGAAAAAGCCAGATTTTATTATAAAACGGAATGGAAATAGAAAAAGTGTTCATCAATTTAGCATATCTATCAAAAGAAATTTCAAAATATTACCTAGAGATTAAAAACTCAATAAAATTGCTTCATTGACTTTAGTGTATTTTGCAAGTGTGCAAGAAATTTTACTGTGAGACTTGTGTTCAAATGTTTAAAATAATTTTTGCATACCTAAAAACCTAAGAATTCTGCAGTATAAAATGATTTTCTAGAAGCTACTTACAACAAAACTACCAGTGTTTGAACTTCAATGAAAATTTCGGAAATGCAGTTTTCTGTTGACGTCAATGGTGACGTTGTCCAAAATTTACAGAAAAAGTACCGGTGTTGTCTTTAAAAGCATATTCCTGAAAGAACAATTCCAAATTCAAATCCAAATTATTATATGTTGCCAAAATTATTGCTCTTTCTAATCATGTAACATTTATTATCGTACGATAAGCAATATCACTACAGCAAAATTCCCTTGAAAATGCATTAAAGTCTATGGAAAATACGTTTTTTGGGGAAATACTTTTGACACTCGGTTGTAAATAAGTAGTTACTCGGTAATGCCATAGACACAAAGTAGGCTAGAAACCATCGGAGAGATCAAACGAAGGAGATATGTGAAATACAAAAACAAAAACCGAAAGTCACATTTGCCACAACAGACACGCGTATTCTTGCACACCAGATAGAAAATGCCATTCTTTTCACCTGGAATAGAAAATCTTTTCTTGCACACCGGATAAGGATATCCGCGTGCTTCCCCTGTACCTACAAATCTTATCTCACCCATGTTATCTCACCCAGGACCGGATAAAAATCACGAGCATTCAATGCATTGGTTGTAATGGAGGTCACGTATCTGCGTCGTCAAGTAACGTTGGTGTTTTAGATGATTACGTGACGAAGACGGCAAAATGACGTCAGTTTATGCATGCCAGACGTTGACGGGAAGAACCGAATGGCGATCGTTGAAAGCGGCGCCTGTTTTAAAATCAAATAGAAACCTCTGAGGCACTAAAATTACACATTTTAACAAGTTTTAAAGATAATACAAAACGGGGTGTGCAAGAAAAAGTATCTATCATGGGTGTGAGGTGCGGATAGAAAAATCCGTCACTCGGGATCACTGTTCGGCATCACTCGGCAAGCCCCGTGATGCCGAACAGTGACCCTCGCATAGGGCACTTAATGCTTCAATACGGTGGAAATTACCGATATCGACTTACGGGTTAATCCGAGCGCTTACCTGTTCTAATAATGCCGACTTCTGGACACAATTTGATAGGAATTTAATGTAAAACGTAATATTAAATACAATGTAAAACGTAATATTAAATACATATTTGATATTACGACAATTTTTTATAAGTTATCTTCATAGAGTATATTCTTTCCTTGTTAATATGATGCAAAAATAATTAAAATAACTTCATGTTTTGTATCTTCCATCGGCTTTTGAAATTCGAAGCTAATCAAATGGAATGATACATGTACATATTGTAGAAAATGCATGACAAGCCACATTAAGCCTTAAATTTGGAAATAATCGGATTTTCTTTTATACTTTTCAATGGATTATAGAGATTTCTCGGTGAAATCGAAACTAATAATCTCACTGTTTCAAACAGTGAAATTATCACTTTCGATTTCACTGTTTCAGAAATAGGATTTTTGTTAAATAGCCTCAAGTATTTTGTTACTTAATTGGCTAAATCTTGTCTGGCTTGACAAAAATTACGTCACGCATGTTTGCACGTCATTACGACGTTAATGACGTCACTTAAAGTGCCAACGTTACATTGTTACTGCACGCGACGTCAGGCCGCATAAGTCTCCTGTAGGCATTCTTTCTTGGCATTTTTTTTTGAGATATATTTATCAAAATGATATTTGAAGCTATTTTTCAGTTGCAAACTTTGTTTACAACCAATATAATACCCAATAAACACGCTGGAAGCATCAAATTCGACGCAAAACGGCTAGATAAAAAGTTGTGCTTCTGTCGTGATGGCTGACGCTCTTGAATAAACAGAATTATTGCGATTTTCAAGCATAAAAGAAATAGAAAATTTGACTTTTTAAGTGTAAGATGAATTTTTATTTCACTCATGAACACCAAAAGCGGTACTGGGTATTAAATACTGCTTTTGGTGTTCATTCGGTGAAATAAAAATCGATCTTACACTGAAAAAGTCAAATATCCTCTATTTCTTTTATACTTTTCAATGAATTATAGAGATTTCTCGGTGAAATCGAAACTGATTATCTCACTGTTTCAAACAGTGAAATTATCACTTTCGATTTCACTGTTTCAGAAATAGGATTTTTGCGAGATAGCCTCAAGTTTATGATTGATTAATTGACTAAATCTTATCTCGCTTGACAAAAATTACGTCACGCATGTTTGCACGTCATTCTGACGTTAATGACGTCACTTAAAGCGCCAACGTAACATTGTTACTGCATGCGACGTCAGGCCGCCTAAGTCTCCTGTAGGCATTCTTTCTTGGCAATTTGTTTTGAGATCCGTTTATCAAAATGATATTTGAAGCTGTTTTTCAGTTGCAAACTCGTTTACAACCAATATCATACCCAGTAAACACACTGGAAGCATCAAATTTGACGCAAAATGGCTAGAAAAAAAGTTGTGTTTCTGTCGTGATGCCTGACGCTCTTGAATAAACAGAATTATTGCAATTTTCAAGCATAAAAGAAATAGAAAATTTGACTTTTTCAGTGTAAGATGAATTTTTATTTCACACATGAACACCAAAAGCAGTATTTTCACTCGTGGCTTCGCCACTCGTGAAAATACTGCTTTTGGTGTTCATTCGGTGAAATAAAAATCGATCTTACACTGAAAAAGTCAAATATCCTCTATGTCTGTAAATTTTTTATAAGTTATCACCATAGAGAAATTTTGATAAGGTTTAAACTGATGTAATTCATTAAGAAATAAGTAAAATATAAGTATCTTCCATTTGTCTCCAAACATAGAGAAAATCTCGTTTTGACAAACCTCGCTCGTAAGTCTACGAAATAGTTTAAGTCCAAATCCAGCTATGTTGCGCAAAGGCTTACTGAACATCATTTCTTAATTTTTCGTGTTTTGTTTCATATATTTGAGGTATGCTTTAATAATCGGATGAAGAATCGGGTTAAGAAAGAAAAAAGCTAGAAAAAAATGAAAAGAAAGAAAGAAGGAAAAGAAAAAACTTGTGAAGACTCTGATCAGACTATAGCACTTATATAGACATGGCGGCGTAGGCTGATTAGAATCTGTGCAGTTTGACACATGCTTTGTTTGGTCACAGCATAAAGATGTAAATTTACATGTAAATAGATGAGTAGGCTGATCAGGGTCTTTGCTATTTTCATACTGTTCATAATTGCTTTGGACCGACACCTTGTTTTGTTGCCTCTATTCTCAGTCCGTCAGATTTGCTTGACACTAGAAATTAGCTCAAGTATATTTGCTGGTTTGTTTTCATGCTAAAACTATTCAAGCTGATTAAAAATCTTTTATCAATTATTTAAGCTCATTTCTGGTGTTATATTATCGAAGAATTTCAAAAGTTTATCCTTTTATTTGCAGATGATACTTTACTTTTGGCTGAGGAATTAGATGAGCTGCAGGTTATGTTAGATCAATTGTCTGTTTATTGTAAAAAGTGGAATATAACTGTAAATGTAAATAAGACAAAAGTAATGTTGTTTAAGAGTTCTAACAGACCCGAAAATTTTGAAGTACTTTATGAGGGCTCGGCTTTAGAAATTGTTCGCAATTTTTTTTATATTTAGGGGTTAATATATCTAGTAATGGGAAATTTTATCAAGCTCAAAAACATTTATCTGAACAAGCCTCCAAGGCCCTATTTTCTCTAAATAATCTATTCAAAGACAATATTTTGTGTGTTCAAGATAAACTTAAGATATTCGATTCATTAATTTTACCTATTCTCACATACGGGTGTGAAATCTGGGGATTTTATTGAAGTGATGATATTGAAAAGGTCCATCTTAGATTTTTAAAGCAAATTTTAGGGGTTCGCAGACAAACTAGTAATATAGCTGTATACGGCGAATTAGGCAGGTTCCCATTATTTGTTATAAGAAAAATCAGAATTCTAAAATATTGGTTTAAAATATTAAATTCTCCGAATTCCTTATTATTTAGAGTATATTGCCAACAAGTAGATTGTTTGAATAATAATGCATCTTATACTTGTTGGTGTGCATCAGTTCAAACTCTCTTAAACGAGTTGGGGTTTAGTTATTTGTGGGATGGTCAAAGTATGTCAAAATTACAGTTGGATAAAGTGATACAGATGGTTTATGATCAGTATTATCAAAGCTGGTATAGTGGTTTAAATTTATCAAATAAGTTGGATTCTATCAAATTATTGAATAAGATATTTGGTTTCGAAAAATATATTTCTTGCATTACCAATGATAGGCATAGAATAGCACTCAGTAGATTTAGATGCTCTGCCCATAAACTCATGATTGAGGAAGGCAGATTCAGAAATATAGAAAGAAATAATCGTATTTGTCAGTGTTATAATATATAATTTTATTGAGGATGAACTTCACTTTCTTCTAATCTGCCCTGCTTTTAGGGATATAAGAATGTCTATATTACCTAAATATTATTGTAGATGGCCCTCAAAACAAAAGTTCATCAAATTATTAGGTGCTAGCCAAACTGGAATATTGAAAAAATTAGGAAAATACATTTATTTAGCGAATGAAAAGCGTATTAATTTAATGAAATAGTGTTTTTGTCAATTTTATAAGTTATGTTAGATTTGTGTTATTGCTACGAATGTAAAATGTATCATGTTGTCATGCTCTTCTCGTGCCGCCACTGATTTGGTATTGTAGGACGAGAAACACTGTGCTGTTTAAGTCCAATAGACTCTATTGTATTGTATTGTATTGTATTGTATTGTATTGTATTGTATTGTATTACTTAATTTTCAACCAGCCAAGCAAGAGCACACGCCGCCTGTCGAAAGGTGTGAAAAACAAATTTGGTCTCATGTCTTGTCAAAACGTTATAATTTCGAAACACCTGCTAACGACAAAGAAGATCAGAAATCGATATGAATTAAAAATACGTCTTCTGGTGATTTAAGTGTATAAATCAGTAATTTATCATTTTATTTCTTTTCGCAAAAAAAAAAAAACAAAAAAAAAAACGTATAAATTCAGCCCCGGATCCAGGGGATGGGTTTTTGGGTTTCATCCTGGGCCTGCTTATATTAAAATATATGTTGTGACATCTCATTTGAATTGCCTACGCGAGGCGATTCTAATGTGTTCGCCGAGACGATTCTAATGAGATATCACAACGTATATTTCAAGGCAAAAAAAAAAAAAAAAAAAAAAAAAAAAAACAATATCAAAAGTTTTCACAAAATTGATCCCTAATTATGTCACATATTTTCAAGCCCCCCTCCCCCACTCCCCACTTCCCAGCTTATTCATACTAGTATTGGTTATCCACTACACTGCAGCTGCTCCTATATAACTATGGTGTCTGGATAAAGATGAGACCCTCAAAGAGATCGAAATGTATTATTATTATTTCATTATTAAAATTATTTTTGTTTTATGTTCTTGATGTCAGAAACTAAAACAATCCGATGAAACTCACTCAAAGACTTATTACACCGAAAATCAGCAATCAGGAAAAAAATGTTTTTATCTGAGAAAAAAAAATATTAAAAGTTATCAAAATTCAACATGTCCCCATCCCGCTCCTTCGTATTGTTATTATGATCATAAACCTGTACAACACCTGAGATATGGAATCGATATTATTACCTTTCTAATATCGATTAATGCCTAACGCTTCGCGGGTCTAAGGGAAATAACTGCATTCGCATTAATACTCGCTCCGGGTAACAGGTAACCGAATATCCTACTTGGCGCGCAATGAAGGCTTAAGCTCCAGATGTGACGGATTTTTCTATCCACACCTCATACCCATGAAAGATACTTATAATCTTACCCTGGTGTTCTGACCCACGACCGGATAAAAATCACGAGCTGTCAATGCACTGGTTGTATAGGAGCTCACGAACCTGCGTCGTCAGGTGACGTTGGCATTTTAGATGATGACGTCACGAAGATGGTAAAACTGAAGTCAGTGTATGCACGCCAGTCGTTGACGTAAAGAGCCGAATGGCGGTCGTTGAAAGCGGCGCATTCTTTCAAAATCAAATTGAAACCGCTCAAGCACTAGAATTACGCATTTTAACAAGTTCTGAAGTTAAAACAAACGTGGTGTGCAAGAAAAAGTATCTATCATTGGTGTGTGGTGCGGATAGAAAAAAACGTCACTCGGGATCACTGTTCGGCATCACTCGGCAAGCCTCGTGATGCCGAACAGTGACCCTCGTGACAGATTTTTCTATCCGCACCTCACACCCATGACAGATCATTACAGTCTAACACGTGCTACCATGATACTTCTACAATCGAGACAGCTAAAATAATTACAATAAGTGTTCTGCTCGTAAATTAGAACAGTTTGGTTTTAAATGCAGTATTGCGTCTTAAAGATGTACATGACATTGCAAACAGCGCAGACCCTGATCAGACGGCTTCATGTAAATGCGCTTATAGGAGAGAAAGCGGTCATATTCCTGAGACTCATGACTTGTTCTGTTGTTTCAGAATCCGTATGAAGCGAGAACGGAAGAGGCAAACGTCACCGATGCAGCATTGGGGTCGAATCCTGTCTACTACAAGGCCACGGTCCCTGAGAGGGGTCAGGATGCTACAGTCACGGTGAAACATGAAGGAAATGAGACAGTGGTCCTGAAGAGCAGAACTGGCCCGAAAAGTAAGTATCATTTTGTATTTCATCATATCATCATCCGCCCGGCCGCAGGGGTTTTCCTAGGGACCAAAATGCCATTGGCATGCAGGGCCACCTGGCCTGAAAATCTACTGGCCATCCAAATTTTCAACTGGCCCGACTATTTTTCCATTGCGGAATATACAGGACTAATTATATTAAACAAAATAAAGCACAATTAAAATGTATGCGATTCCCTGCAATAAAAACATACAGGCAGCTTGTGTTGATTCAGGGTTAATCGAGGCATTGTGCTTCTTAACATTTTCAATATGCGAGTCTGATACCTCATGATAAAGCAGTGAGGTTTTCTTGTAATTGGTGCATCCAGTAACATAAGAGCCAACTGTGTCCCTAGTTTTACAAATCGAACATTTCATTCCTAGGGCATCATCAAACTCGAGCCACTTGAATTCAGTCAGCCACCCGGGTTGAAAGGACCGATTGCGGCCAGACTATTCCTTTTTTTCCTTTTTCCTTTTTCCATTTACGCCTTAACCCCAGACGGGGACACAGACGGTGTACTTTTGTACACTCCGGTGTTGCAGGATGAAAGCCTACATATAGCCATGTAGCTATAGTAGGGATCTTTAACCTGCACAGGGGATGACTCTCCCTGCACAGGGGGCCTCCAGTTAACGTCCCGATCCGAAGGACGGCACACTTGTTAGCATTATCCCTGCAAATGATGTTAGAAAAACGCGTGCGGCCCTTGTCGCATCCATGAGGGTCGTGCCTTAATTGGTTGGCATATGGAAGTTTAGGTAATACGATTTTAGATTCGTGCGCAAAATGTTGCTAGGGCCGTCATTACCCAGAGTCCCGGTGCGTAGGAAATGGCTTGACGTGTCGTCATGCACTGGAGTCACGCGTTAGAAAAAAAGATGGGAGCTTTCTGGCCTATACGACTATTTGACGTCAAAACATTTTGAGCTTAGCTTGATACCAGGCTAGCGCTCAAGATATTTGAAACAATCTGTAAGTCTGAGAATTCTGAAGACGTGCCAAAAGTAAGCTGTATAGTAACTGCTATAAGACTAGTCAGTTCAGACTATTGCCTAGTGTGCTAGCCAGAAGTAAAGTGACCTTGCAACGCCAGAAAGGATGCAACGTTGGCACTCATCCTCTACTTCAAGATTCACTGACTTTTAACAGATAGTTCCCTGGCGTTTTCCAATTTTCCATACCCATTTAGGGATCTAAAAGTTGCTTTTTCTCGTTTAAATGTAAAGGTATCACTTAAAAAGTTGAAGTTCCTCTCATAGTTACTACAGGAAAGAATAGTCCTTATTCAAACCTGCTCGCTGTTTACCAGTTTCAGTCAAAAAATCGGCTCAACTGGTTTCTGCGTTACAGCATCAACAGCTTTAGCTTGAGATATGTAACTGAGATGTTTGCTGGTTATCGAGCACTCTATCCTAATATATTCATATTTGAGCCGCGACACGACAAAACCAACAATGTGGTTGTGCGCGCAGCGCAGACTCAGATCAGCCTGGGCATCCGCCCAGTCTGATCAGAGTCTTTGCTGTCCGCATGAAGGTAGCTTAGACCCTTAGCTACCCTTTAAGCGCTTAGTCAAGAGTCTGATCAGACTGTGTGGATGTCCAGGCTGATCTGAGTCAGCGCTGGGCGCACAACCACATTGTTGGTTTTCTCGCGTCGCGGCTCATTTCTGTTTTATTTGCAGAAAATATTTGGACGAGTGGCCCCACTACCGTTGGCCAGAACAGACCTAACACTTGGCCTAAATCTGAGAAAGATCGTGAACAAATTACACGCCATCAGAACCGAGCTTCTCGAGGACCAAGAGCGTATACCAGAAACAAAAGCGCCAACACGACAGTGATTGTGAAAACACCGCCAAAAAGCAACCGAAAAGATAGTAACCCAAGAAATGAACCGAGAGCAAGAGTGTCAGCCAAAACCATGCACCTATCAAAATGGTTCATGGACAAGGTAAAACATGTTAATAGATAAATATATATATATATGGGCGGCACTAACATTGGTATTAGCTTCGACCAGTTTACAAGTGGCAACAATTTTGTTGCGACCCTGTTTGCTTCAAAGGAAGACAAAGCTCCACAAAATGGGGTCCAGTCTTGCCAAAAAATGCTTCCTAGTAGTAAATTCTATCTTAAAAGAGATACCCCCAATAGAGAAGGTAGGCTCAGAATGAAAATGGCAAAGTTGCTTCTCCTAAAGGTGTACCCACTGGGTGGGAGCGTACAGTACAAGTGACCGGTTGTCCCGATCTGTATAGTGGACGCATCTTTGTCCCAATATGTCGGGTAAGTTTCAAAATTGTTTATTTTTGTGTTTTAAAATCATTGAGTGTAGGTAGAACAGCTTGCTCGACAAGCCTTAATACAGATCTTTTCGACATGTCACCTTAATTTTCTGTAAATTGTTATGATATGCTTTATTTTCACATTTAATTTGAGAAAATCACTACTCTACTTTTGATTTCGAAATCTGCGCCGGGACCATTTCTTCAAATTTTGCCATCAATTCTATATGAAACAACCGTGTTTTCTTTAGAAATATTTTATGGTGTATTTAGGTTCAGCATTAATTAATCTTGTTAGATATCATGCTAGGTAAGGGCAATTATTTTCAAAGAAAACAAAAGAGGGGTCAAACACTATTCTGTATCGTGGGTCGTAAAACCGATTGTCAGTGAGACATCCCATACAGTCAGAAAAATTTGGGGATGCTCAGCTTTGCTTGCCTTGTGGATTCGTCCCGTACTTAAAGGATACTTATCATGGGTAAATCTCTTAATAGACCATTAATCTATCTTAAAAAGGGACTAACTAACATTTTTTTCGAATTAAAACGCTAACTCGGCCGATTTTCTGGGTACACGTGACGTGATCTGATTACAAACACCAGTGATTTGCAGATGAAAATACGAATTTAGAGCAAAGAAAGCAACATCTAGCCATCTCCAAAGATGACCATAATGGAAAACATAAATAGAGAAAACACTCTTACCAAGTGGTTTACATCCAAACAATAAAAGAAAACACATTTCACACAAACACACCCTGAAGGTCATAACAACGGACAAAGATTTGCCCACTATACACATCGGACAACGGTGCACATGTACTGTACGCTCCCAACCAGTGGTACCTATTTGTCTTATTGAACTGATTATAATTTATATTTAGTCATGATGCCAGACTTACAAATTTTAGCAAGCAAGCATTTGTGTATGGAACTGAATGTTATTTTCTTCAACTCTGACCTTCAGAATTGTACTCGGATACTTGATCACAGAACTACACGTAAAGGCTTACAAGTCCTTTTTTGGCATTCCTGATGTTATAAAAGTTAAAAGTAGACCCTCTAAAGCTGGCATTTCTGCTGAATAAGCTAACATAAAAAAGTCCAAACCATCTGGCCAGAAAGCATATGTGTTTTGCTAATTCGTTCTCTTTGCTTTTTTGTTCTCTTCAGCATCTGTGTATATAAAAAATAAAAACAAAAAATCGATTGTCGTACCCACAGTCTTTTCTACAGACATAAGGATATAGTCATACAAAAGCAACTAAATTCTCCGAATTCTAAATCTGGCCCCGATAAAAAATTTTCCGTGATCAACTCAGCTGAGCATGACATTTTCTCTGCTGATAAATATAAAAACGCCAACTAATGTTGGCATTTTCATATTCATAAGCAGAGAAAATTTCATACTCAGCCAAACTGAGCAAGAAAACGACTGTACTTATCAGTAATTTGCTATTCATTAGCAGGTAAAATTTCATGCTGAACTCAGCTGAGTATGAAAAAGGTTTTATAACCTCAGGGCCTGGAAGAACTTATTATACATATTCAAATATCCATCAAAGACATAACTTAGTTGTTAGATATTTAGAAATAATCCATCCCCATTCATTTTCAGTACATGCAGAAAACAAAGGATATGGAGGGTACTTGTAAAACAGCGGACAGCAACTGTGATTGCTGTCTTGTAGAGGCGGGACTTGAGAAAATGTCAGCCCTTACTAAAACCGCAGAGAAAACCACCGCCTCTCTTGGGAAGCAAGCGAAACAAGGAAAAGCGTGCCAAGCTCGTGCTAATAATAGCATAGAAGGCGAATATGTTAAGTTAGAAGACGGACAAAAACTCAACATTGACTATGACAACGATATCGGATCAGAAGAACAGAGCCATAAAATTGGCATAAGAATAGAAACAAAAACAGGAGGTACTCGGTATGAAGACAGCAGTCGTGGGCAGTCGA
This sequence comes from Ctena decussata, assembly GCA_963989385.1. Lineage (NCBI taxonomy): Eukaryota > Metazoa > Mollusca > Bivalvia > Lucinida > Lucinidae > Ctena > Ctena decussata. The sequence continues at coordinate 7,970,095 of OZ022511.1, read as the reverse complement.
GTTTTAGAAGAAGTGCTGAAAGCTATGCCCAGGTCTGTAGCCCAGGGAGTACAAGAAAGACTTTGGCGAAATCGGCTAATGCAAGAAAGGTATGAGCCTTCCACTGTAAAACACTTATATTTGGCGGTTACTGAATTTTGGCAATATTGGCGGTTAAGACAAAGAGCGCTAAAATATAAGTCCGCCAATATTACACAGATTAATGACATTGTACATATGCACAGCATAACGGAAGTTCAGATGAAAAAGAGAAGTTTGCTGAGTATTTAAGATTTGTAATACCTTTCCATTAAACCATACATTCTGGCATCCCATTAGAATCGCCTCGATGAGGCGATTCTAATGGATGCCACAATGTATAGTTAAATAGAAAAGTAAGAAAAATTGCAACAAATTTACATGAAAATTTTCTTTATTATCTGGATCCATGGTATATCATGATCGCCAAAATTAACAAACGCCAATATGTCATTTTCTTTAAACCGCGAATTTTTCATGCCGCAGATATTAAGTGTTTTGCAGTATTTACCCTAAAAACGACAGAAGTGAAAAAAGCGTAGATCAATATGAGTCGGACAGCTCATACTCATCAGGGGCCGTATTCATAAAGCCACTTAAGACGTTGCTATGCGGTTGCTAAGGCTAAATATGTATAAAGGAGATTCCCTACAACTATGAAATTTGGTCTGGAGGAACAGTCTTTGTAAGACTGTTCCTCCAGAGCAAATTTCATTGTTGTAGGGAATCTCCTTCAAACAATTTAGCCTTAGCAACAGCATAGCAACCACCTAAGTCGTTTTATGAATACGGCCCAGGGATTCAGGATCTACTCTGTTTGCGCATTGTTTTTTTTTTTTTTTTTTGAATTCTTAATATGAAAACCTTGGGCGAAACATGTCTTTTGAAATTTTGCAGATATAGGTTTTACCATCTGCTTTTTTGTTTGGCGCCTTAAAGGTTCACTTACAAAATACATACACAGATCTTTGATGCATTTGTCGACATAGAAGAACTATGCAAGTCAGTACCCCTTTGCAGTCTTGTCATTGCATTTAGACAGTGATTTTGCTTCCTATGAGTCCCGCTTCAGAATTTTCCTGTCATAATTCATATTCTTGCGATTCCAAAGGTCTCACTAAAACTCATAATATCAGCTTAATATAGTGTTGTGGACCCATAATTAGCTCGCCTGTACGAATGTACAGGAAGAGCAATTGCACTACCCCCGGCGTCGGCGTCGGCGTTAGCAAAATGTTAAAGTTTTACGTTAAAGTTTTTAGGTGATTGACACGGCGCTGTCAGGCGAGCTATCCTGTCCCGCTAACAGGTCTTGTTTTAATATGGGATTCACTTGATTTGAACTTATTAGGGTCAACTTATTCTTGGAAAAAAAAACTGAAAAAAAAAAAAATCGCTGTTATCGTCAGTAATGATTTATTTTTTCAAGTATTTTGATAGCTTTGTTGCCTCTTTCAATAATAAGAAAATCTTATGACTGCATAAAAAAATTAATGTACAGTCAAACCTGTCTGCCACCTCTATTAAGCAAGCGACCTGTATTAAGCAAGCATGCCTTCAGTTCCCAAAACAGGCAAATACATTGAAATGCACCTGTATTAAGCAAGCACCTGTCTTAAGCAAGCAGATTATGACTATCCCTTATGTGCTTGCTTAATACAGGTTTGACTGTATTTGATTTCTGTTTGGAAATTCACACATATATACACAGTCGAACACACGCACAGCATGTGAGGTTTAGTTGTAAACGTAGGATGTCCACCCTGGAATTCGATGGATAAGTGACTTGCAATTTAACGTCCTTTTCAATAATATTTCAGTCATATCCGGACGATGGGAGGTTGATAATGAAAGGCTGTGTGCATGGAACCCCGTTTTCGGTTGAAAAGATTTCCGCCTCCAGCGGAATTATATGTTTGTAGTTTGACGACTTTTCGACAGCGATATTTACCGGTTTATTTGTCATTTTATTATGCATCTAAGACCTTTAAAATTCTTTATCTTTCAGTCTGCTACAGGCTCAAATCCAACAACCTCGAAGTCAACGGATTTATCCAAAAATTATTTGTTGAATTATATGGTGAATAGATCCACGAGCCCTGCCGAACGAGTGAAATATTTTCGCCAAAGGCTGATGAAACTCTATGGAAACGACGCCTGTTATATGGACAAGTAAGTCACACTGTATTTGCACTGTCCATGTTTAACTGAATAATTTACTACACTCATCTTTATTCACGAATACTTGAATGTCCTGATTTGCTGCTTTCTGCTTTTGTTCTTTCGTTCTTTATGCTTTTGGCATGTTAGAATATATTTCTCTATTCAGTTCCATAGGTTGTGCCTTCCTTTTGTCACATAACTCAGGCCTCGATGTTATAAAACTTTTTTCGTGCTCAACTCAGCTGAGCATGAAATTTTCTCTGCTGATAAATATGAAAATGCCAACTAATGTTGGCATTTTCATATTCATAAGTAGAGACAATTTCAAACTCAGCTAAACTGAGCAAGAAAAACGACTGTACTTATCAGAAATTTGCTATTTATTAGCAGATAACATTTCATGCCATGGAATTTTTTTCACATAAAGTCAGGGCCTGGTATGTCAGGGCCTGATTTGTGGCCCATAGACTTTTGTTCAGGCTCTTCTTGGTACTTTAGCAAGAGGAAGCTTATTTTTTTGTGAAAATTTTAATTCCGCGAAGTTCCGCGATTCCATAATTAATTGATAAAAAAAAGGGAAAAAATAAACTTTTCGCGACTGGCCTGCAGATACAACTATATCGTTAGAGGACAAACCTTCAGGGGAGCATATCTGACAATTCATTTGCGCAGCCCTTTTCAGCGGGGTGGGGAGTGGGGGTGGGGAGTGATCTTTTAACGAAAAGTATCTGTTCCCTTGAAGGGCTTCATCATCAAATAAAGCAAACAGGAAGTCACAAATGCTAGGAAGGGCTTCGGGAACAAAAAAAAACAAAAAAAAACAGGAAGTCGCAAATGCTAGGAAGCGTTTCGGGAACAAAAGAAGCAAACGGGAAGTCACAAATGCTAGGTAGTTCTTAGAAATAATACTACTACCTTAGCCTTCACAGGCACGGTAGTAATTCGTTAGGATCACTTTAATGATGCAGCTGAAAAGTGATTCACTTTTCATATATTAAGATATGTTACACACAATATCTAATGAAAATAACTTATATGTTGATGAAATTATACTTACTGAACTATTGCAGCATGATAATTTAAGAAAACTCGGCCTCGAAATACTTTAAAAGGTGCATGTTGATTCGTACCCCTACGTTTCGTACTGAAGTCAATTCCCTTAAAATTGTTCATTTCCAGAATTGAAGGCTGGGTTTAGATAGAATTTCATACTGCAATGGCTCATTTAACGCCATTCTATTAGTATTTATGTGAACTTCAGTGAAAATTTTATAAAATAAATTTTTTTGACCACTTTTCTACTGCAGTATTAAAATGATAGGAATGAATTACTACCGTGTCCAGCGGACTAAGGTAGTGATATTACTACTAGGTAGTTCTATGTGATCAAATGAAGTCGTAACTGTTGTTTCCCTAGGTAATAATGGCAGAAAAATATGTACTCGGTGTATTAATTCACGTTACGTTATAAAACTTCAGTACATTCTCAAACTTAAATAAAGCACACTGATTGGCTGCTTCCCAGGACATGCTCGGAAGCAGCCGATCAGTGTGCTTTTTTGGCGTTTGAAATTATTCTCAAGTTTTATAACCTCGAACCAAGGAGGGAAAAATAAACCCCACGAATGAGGTGATCATACCTTACAAGTACAGCCGAATCAGAGAAAAGTATGTGTGTTAATAAGTGCGAGTTGGTGATAGAGAATTTAATATGCTTTCGATTCTTACTTGTATACTATTTTAGAGCCACTTAAGAACTAAAGAACCATTTAAAATTAGATATAAATCAGTTGTACGAGGGAAAACTGATGCGGAAATTATTAAAATGCTTCTTTCTGTAGTTAGAGAACTTCGTCTTGTTTTATGCGCTGTTGTTCTTTCTAACATCGCTTACTTTTACAAGCACAATATTGAGCATTTCGAATGAATGCGCTAAGGATACAACTATGCTGGCCAAAATAGAGTTATATTCAAATGAAAGTACCAATGCTTGTTTCTGTTTTCTTTCTTTATTTCAACAGGGAAGGATTACCTCCATTGATGGTTCAAGCGATACGACCGCCTCCTAGCGTCGCAAAGAAAGACGTACCAGCTAAAGCCAGTACAGTGAAGTCAGCATCGACTGCCGGTCGAGTGTGGAAGTCAGCTGGGACTAGGTGCAAATCTGAGAATGGACGGACGAAACCGATACAAAGAGTTGTGGTGCACTCAGCTTTATAGTCGACAAGAAAAAAAAATAAAGTGTAAAATAATTCATAACTCAATTTACTTTTTTAATCAGTCACGCACCTGGTAAACGCGTGGTTCCATCCCCACATGGCAATTAAAACTTCAAGCTTTTGCAAATAGTCAGCCAAAATATATCCTGGGCTCATGTGTTATCGATACCTTAATAAAGTATCCCCGTCTATAAGCAACACAGCAACGTCAACATATATTTGTCTTGTATGCGTGAAACTTCGCCTTTTCCCTCTTTATTCTTGGTGAAAACACGCCATTTTCCGCGCCGACTGTTTTGCTACTTGACCCAGAAACATGACATTCGAAATTGACCAATGAAATAGTGTGTCATATGCTATCGATACTCATTTGCATATCTAAATTGACACGCGCTGTGTAAGTGTAACAACAAAATCTGCGGTGGGGTATTAAAATCATTCATTTTCGTGACGAAAATCATCTGTTACTTTCTTCTTTGTTTTTGTAAGCTCACATTACCCATTAATGAAAAAGGTATGTTACAAAACTTGCTAAAATAGATACTGCTACAAATTTATTGAGAGCATGGTGTTGAAAATCATTCGTTTTTTAGAAACAGATAGACGCCCCATATTGTCTAGAACATGTAGTTCACACCTGGAACACTCTACAATAAATACATACATTGAATTTAAATAGTAATAAAATCTAAGTAGCTTTTCAGCAGCAATAACAGGTGTGAGCTAAAAACAAGAAAACAATCAAATTCCCTATATTGTATGATAAGGACCTATGGTACGTTTGCACTTCTGTACTTTTGAAATCCAACACAGTCACTCGCTGCAGCCTGTTCTATTTAAAGCCCCATAGAGTAAATAAACAGACAGGAAAGCGTCCATAGTTGCAGAAATTTCAAAAGTGGAATTTTCAATGAATTTATGGCCGAGAAATATGGATATAAGTGAAAATGAACAAATTACATGTTGTATTGTATGTACAGTGATCTTGCTTTGATTCTAAGCATGTTTATTTGATTTTTTTCACTGAGTTGGCGGCAAAGCTTCAGTCTACAGGATCAAAGGTCAACGTGACCAAATGACGTAATATCTCTGAAAATCTCGCGACCTAAAGGAAGGTCTATCGAAAACATATGAGTGGCGATAATGTATGACGTGACGATACAATATTGCCTCAAATATATGTCACCCTCCCATCGTCTGGATATGACAGAAATACTGTTGAAAGGACGTTAAATCGCAGGTCATCCATCCAGCCATTACGTCGGTAGGCCCTGTCACACTACAACGTTTCAGATAACGTAGTCCGACGTATGAAAATTTTTTCTTACCTACGAGAGAGAGTTTGTTCTATTTTTAGCGGTGCTGGAAAATTCTTTCTTGCACACCGGATGGAAAATGCCATTGTTTTCACCTGGGATAGAAAATCTTATCTTACCCTGGTGTTCTGACCCAGGACCGGAAAAAAATCAAGAGCTGTCAATGCATTGGTTGTATAGGAGCTCACGTACCTGCGTCGTCAAGTGACGTTGGCATTTTAGATGATGACGTCACGAAGACGGTAAAAATGACGTCAGTTTATGCACGCAGTCGTTGACGTAAAGAGCCGAATGGCGGTCGTTGAAAGCGGTGCCTTCTTTCAAAATCAAATTGAAACCTCTCAAGCACCAGATTTACGCATTTTATGAGTTTCTGAAGTTAAAACAAAACGTGGTGTTCAAGAAAAAGTATCTATCATTGGTGTGAGGTGCGGATAGAAAAATCCGTCACTCGGGATCACTGTTCGGCATCACTCGGCAAGCCTCGTGATGCCGAACAGTGACCCTCGTGACGGATTTTTCTATCCACACCTCACACCCATGACAGATCCTTATAGTCTTGCCCATGGGCTGGGTCAGCTCACACGAGCTTGAATTCTGTGTACCACTACGCGCTCCTTGAAATACGGTGCGCCCGGCTTGGCGGTTCCATACTTTATGCATTATTCTTTCATGGGAATGAATTGCCACATCGATAAAATACAACCCAAGAAAGGTTATTCATTCTTTATAATCCCATGACAGCCCGTTTCAAGGTCTTAAAGTCGGAAAAAGATCCAAAATAGTCAATGTTTCACCATGACAAACACTGTCGAGGAGGCCGCCATTTTGAAGACGTTACCAACTGACGTTTGAAATGACGTTGACGTTACGTCACAATTAACGTCATACACGCGCTTTCTATAGTCGTCTCAATGTAAATTTTGTTCTAGTCAATATCAATTTCAATTGGAAAATCTAAAAATGCGGATTTGTCAAGGACCTATTTTTCCTTGTCTGTTCACTACAGCAGCCATGAGGGTGACATGGTTGTACTACTTACACTTGTACACGTTCGCATGAGATAGGCCCATTAGTTCCCCGTTCAATTTGAAGTAAATATTATCGTAGGTAAGAAAAATAATCAATCATTGGTCTCCGATGCGGACAGGCAAATCCCAACCCTCGGGCACACGGGGTGTGTCGGAAACTCGGCAAGCCTCGTTTCCGACACACCCCGTATGCCCTCGGGCTGGGATTTCCCTGTCCGAATCGGAGACCAATGATAGATTCTATTTTTCCAGTACGCTGGCATACGCTGGAGATAAATTAAAAAATCAAACGGGAAACTGTTTTGGAACGCATACATAGCGTACTGAACGACTATATAACGTATAAAAAACGTATTCACAACTTATCACTAGCGTATACATAACTTATAAAAGCATATAACAGCGTGTTCCCAGCGTATCTGTAGCGTTCTTGTCTAATGCCGAACGCATGCACAACGTTAGTCTAACTTACGCCAACCTTATGTATAGCGTGTTGGAGCGTGCTTCGACGATCAGATGTAAACCGATGGCTCTCTACAACACTTTTTATTGAAGTGGACGCGGATTGATGGACATGCCCCAAAAACGAAAATTAGAGAACGTTGCAGGTAGTAGCTGACCCAAGAAATCTCCATCTTTACCACCTGCATGCCTACCTCGTCCCAATCATCACCCGACTACCGTGTCTACGATGGTAGCCAACCTCGCTCTCGCGCAGACTCCAATGCCTCTTTAGTGGTATCCGTGGTGGCATCTGCAGCAGCTGTGGTGGCATCTTAAGTGTCAACCTCCTCTCAAGCCCCAAAACGACAAGCAGAAGCGCTCCAAGAAGAAGTGATGAATCACTCATCTGTATACAATATATATAGCTGAAGCCCAGGACGCTGGCCGATATGTTACCTAAATACGCTCAGTGCGATCATGACACGTTGAATAAGTTCTAAGGTCGTCAGGCGTAGGTTGAATACGTTCTGGAAACGTTCGGTATAAATTACAGATAAGTTACCTATAGGTTAGAAATATGTTACGCGTATGCTACACAATGGACCTGCTGGCTGCCGACGTATGTCAACGTATGATTAACTTACAAGTTACGTGCATGAACGTACGCATAACTTACCTGTCGCGTACACCAAACTTATGACTAACTTATAAACAATACGTCGGCGTACGCTGAAAATTTTATGCATGTACAAAATTTTGGGCCGCATTCGACGTACTAGTACAACAACTTATACCAACGTATTTTAGCGTGCTCGTAACTTGTTCATAACGTACCCCTAACTTAGTCAACGTACACCAGCTTTTTTGCTAAATTTCTCATACGTCGGCATACGCTGGTGCTGTACGTCACTGTGTGACAGCCACATAAGCACACACCATTGGAACACAGTCATGTCAAAGAAGATACACTTTTATAGAACGGTATTGCAAACATTATTTCAGTATGGTGTGTCTGATCGGAGAATCTGGGGGCGTATTTATAAAACGACTTAAGTGGTTGCTATGCTGTTGCTAAGGCTGAAATCCTATGAACCAGATTCCCTACAACTACGAAATTTGCTCTGGAGGAACAGTCTGAAAAAGACTGAGCAAATTTCATAATTGTAGGGAATCTCCTTCATAGAAATTTAGCCTTAGCAACAGCATGGCAACCACTTAAGTCGTTTTATTAATACGGCCCCTGACTTTTAAGATAAATTGGTAGAACTCCATATTTATCCGCCATCTACATAAAGGTTGAAAACGTTTGTAACCTCCTCTTTGTTTTCCTGATAACGTAGAACTACGCTCAAGGGAAATAATTAGCTCCTTTAAGAGTTGTCCCACATTGAGAATGGAGGCGAAAGAAGAAAAAAAATAGTGGTTCAGTTGCTTCCCTTTTGAAAGTATACCCATTTATCATCAAATATAGATAACAGTATAACACAAGACACCAGCGGTTAGGGCAATACGCAAAAGCGAATGTTATAAGCAAAGAAGACTGTAATTTTAGTAAATTTCTTTGTACAAAAGGCACCAGTGTTAACATTAAATACAGAAATGAAGCAGCAACATCAACAGCTAAATATAGGTTCGCAAAAGCATATGACATTTACAATTATATTTCTAAAGAAACTGGGACCGTATTATAAAAACAAAAGACTTAAGTGGTTGCCATGCTGTTGCTAAGGCTGAATTTCTATGAAGGAGATTCCCTACAACTATGAAATTTGCTCTGGAGGAACAGTCTTTTTCAGACTGTTTTTCCAGAGCAAATTTCATAGTTGTAGCGAATTTCCAACAAAGAAATAAAGCCTTAGCAACAGCATAGAGTTTCTTCATCTGAAAGCCTATCCATTCAACTTTAATTTAATTTACTTATGTGCAGTATGGGTTCGAGGTTATAAAACTTGAGAATAATCTCAAACTCAAAATAAAGCTCACTGATTGGCTGCTTCCTAACTCAAAATAAAGCACACTGATTGGCTGCTTCCGAGCACATGCTCGGAAGCAGCCAATCAGTGTGCTTTATTTTGAGTTTGAGATTATTCTCAATTTTTATAACCTCGAACCCAGACCACACCAAAGCTTGCATATCTGCCTCAGGTTTTGTTACAAGAAAACCATTGATTGCAACTGCAAGGCCTTGGAACGATCTTTAGAAGAAATACTGTCTTTCTTAGTGAAGAATTAAGAAAATTGCTCAGAGCCCTAGATAAGAGGGACTATTTGGTGATAATTAGGGATGATTTTTGTTAATTCTGGATAAAAACATATGTTGTGACCCCTCATCTGAACCGTCTTGACGAGACGGTTCAGATAAGGGGTCACAACATATGGTTTTGATGAGAAATAAAGAAAATTATCTCTCAATTATCATCAAATACCCCTCTTATCTAGAGCTCTGATTGCTAATTTGTCATTCCCCAGATGTTAACTTTTCTGGTCATAAAAATAACACATGATCAACGAAAACCTAAAGAAAGAAAGAAAGAAAAAAAAACATAGATGAGGAAAACAAATTGCGACAAAAGTCGCCAACTAACTCAGTCAGAGAAAACACGGTAAATGCGGTTTATAAAAAGACAAAACCATTGTCATGGAAGAGTAAAAATGTATATGTTTGAAGAGCTTTTTTTTTTATATAAAATGACAAATAAAATGGTCAAATGCAAATTGCAGAGTAAAGCTAGCAAATTAGTAAAAACAAGAACAAAAAGAAAAAAATGTTTAAGAATAAAAATAAAATATTTTTTTAAAGTGTATGGGTACCTCTACATCTTCTGTTGCCATTTTTCACAAGAGAACAACTGTTGTGACTTCGTACTTGCTCTCCTGGATGACGTAGCCATGAGAGTTGCGCCACTTGTGAAGGTAGTAAAAATGAAAATAGAAGGTTGCTTCTGCTGATGATGTACATTGTACCCATACAACTCATGATCACAAAAATATAAAGACCGAAATACAATATGTATAAAAGATCCACATATGAGCCACATCATGTGACGTCCAGCAATGTGGTAGTTTTATGATGTGGCATTCAGATCTATCTAATCGTTTTACAGGGTCTATAGAGTACACACTGTTGGCTGTATGGTTTTGGCTAATCTTGACAAGCAAAGGCTCAGATCAGACTGCACTTGAGTGCAGTCTGATCAGAGCCTTCACTTGTCACGATTATTGTCACTTACGCCATATTATTTAAAAATCATATTATGTCGCTCATAATTATATTTAAGAAATAGATCAGCTCTAGCAGTGAATTGTTGAGTAATAATTCACTGTTTGGAGGTCAGTTGTAAAGTAGATCATATCACGAGCGCGGAGCGCGAGTGATATATCTACTTACAACTGATCGACAAACAGTGAATTATTACTCAACAATTCAATGCTAGAGCTGAACTATTTCGATTCTAACACTTGAAAACACTAAAAAAAAGTATTCTTTTCATTCAAATTCTACCAACCTTGCTGCCAGCGCGTTCATGCTCCCGCCAATATTCTTAACTGTATCTAAGATAAATGTACGTTTTATGGCGTTTTAAAAAGAAAAAGGGACGTTACACCGTCTAACGTTACACCGTCTAACGTCTCAAAACGTCACAAAATTACGTCAGTAATCGCAGTGACGTCAGCAATTAGACCCGCGCGCTCCGAAACAGTGAATTGTTGCAGAATAAAACACGGAAACTTTCCATTGCTTCAATAGGCGCACTGTGTTACAATAGATAACATTTGTTTAAAAATATTTGGATAAATTTGCTCAAACAATATATGCTTATGCATTAGACCTCAACAGAATTGGTTAGGCGATTCTATCGAGATTCCAAGCATATTTCTTTGCGTAAAATTAAAAGTATATTCTGCTAATTGTCTTTACCCTGACCCAGAATGGCCGGATGTAAACTTATGTAGAAATGAAATGACTTATGATGGATAAAAATTCAAGCTTAATAAATAAACACAATAAATGCATTTGTTTGAGTATACATATTAATGCAAACAATTAAAAGCTTATCAGTGAGTTAAAAATAAGATTTAAGATCACACTGTTATTAAAACTATCAGGCACAGAAAAATTGTTACAACGTCCTATTGACGTCGATGGAATACACTGACGTTGCACAACCATATTTCGCTGAGAAAATCACATACATGTATACAGGTCCTATCAAATATATTTTATCTAATTCTTAATTCCCATTGACTTATAGCGTGCATTTCTATTTTTTTTTCTCTTTTTGGATTAAGCCATAACATTACCAAGAAAAAAGTTATATGAACAGTTATAATTAAAATACATTTGACAATGAAAATAAAATTGAGCAAACTGGATAAACTGTACAACTGCCATTGTGTTTCGATAGTCACTTCTTTTTCAGCCTAGCAGAACACTAATCAGTTTGAATATCTAATATACTGTTTGAAATCTCGCTTTCAAACAGTATATTTTCTTTTCTTTTCTTTGGATTCACAGAGGCAGTTATAAATGTTCTTGCACGCTGAAAAATGTATGTAGGTCAATGGCATTTTAGTAAAAATGATTCTCTTGGCCGCTGTCTGCAGATGAGGTAACACAACATGGGTAAACATGTATTCGTTTTTTCTTCTTATTCATCACTATTACGCCCCGATTTGCCATGCTGATGAGCATTAGAATAATTCCCTATTATGTCATGTTCACATGTACTCTGGGTCAATAAAGTGAATGTCTGCCTGTCTGAAACGTTTACTTTATTTAAAAAGAGAACAAATCGTTGTCACGGACTGCCTTATCGTTACGCGCAATGTAATGCGTTGTCACACGATTTTATGCCATGGCGTTAGCCATTGAGTAACAGCGATGTCATAAGACAAAAGTTGATATTGTTTTAACGTTGTGTGTTTACAGAGAAAGAAGAAATATTCTCCAATTTACTGAAAGCTATCACATCTGGATTCTTTAATTCTAAAGCTATCACATCTGGTTCCGATCTGAGAACCTATTCATTACGACCAGTGGAAGTACGTGAAATACTTGGTAGCAGGTTCAGGTTCGTCAGGCCTGTCAAACAGCTCGCTAGGGCTGTCATCATAATTAAATAATTTAAAATCAGTTTGATAAAGGTCTCGTAATAATTTAACATCATTAATATGTAACGTCAAATAAGCTTCCTTCATTGCCTCGGTCTTTACTTTCTTTAACTTCACTGGGTCCGAACTTTTACGAGCAGTATAAGCAATATCCTGAAACTCTTTGTCTGTAAGTTTGTCAATAACAGATTTTGGCACATAATGATCAAATTCCTGATCAAGATCTACTAATCCACGCATCTGTAACTTGAGCCATGTTCTCCGTAACGCTGTTTCCCATGATATTGTTTTCATTATCTCTTTCTTCCACATGAAAGGACTTGTGGTTGTGTCCATTACTGCATCCTCAGCTGACATTTCTTTGAAGACACCGGGCGAAGAAAAAGTTTCAACAGTTGAATTTAAATCCATCTTTTTCAAAATATACATTGAATCATCTGAGAATGATTCCATCTTTCCCACATAATCAAAGTCTACTCCACACGGTTCACATTTATCAAACATAGATATATGGTGAGCATCAAAATTAGTTTTAGTTTGAAGAGACCTTATGACAAGCTTTGCATACTCCGCAAAGGTTACATCGTACCCAACAGTCTTACTTTTATTGGTAGAATTCTTTCTAAACAGCTGTATAGCTTTCGCGCCAAGGCCTTTCCAGAAAATTGGATTTGGTGGCACAAGTTTGTCAACGAATGCTGAAAATATCCTCGAATATGGGTTTCTTACAAATAAAAATGTGAATGAATTTTTTCGAACTAAATTATCTTTAGCTGTATCCTTAAATGCAGTCTGGACTGTAAACCCTTTATTTATTGTTGGTAACATCTTAAGCGGCACCGCAAAAGGATTGTTGTAAGGCGATGCTTGCTTGTACGTCAGTAAATGAAACGTCCTCCTCCAAAAAGTCGTTGCACATTTTTCTACAGGACAATATAATATTCTCTTGTCAACAAAGCCGAACATCGTAAAAAATTTACCCACGGGTTTTCCTTTAATAGTTTTGCAAGCTTCTCTCATGGAGGCCGCCAAGGCGAAACCATTATGCCCTTCGTGTTTACCTTCCAGCACAGGAAGATTATGATGCACGTTTTCAGATATAGACCCTTGTGGCACGTCTTCTTGTGTAATATTCTGGGCTTCTGCCACAGACTGCTTTAACAGCAGCGGAGACACCTGTAAAATATGGAACAAAAATGGCTCAATTAGCCAACTAATGTATGTGTCTCGAAATGGCAATTTCCATCAATCCCTGTTATATGTATGTAAGTATACACTATGAACCTTCAAATCAACAAATGAGTCGCGGCACGAGAAAACCAACAAAGTGGTTGTGCGCCCAGCGCAGACTCAGATCAGCCTGGGCATCCGCCCAGTCAGATCAGTCTTCGCTATGCGCATGGAGATAGCTTGGACCCTTACCTACCCTTTAAGCGCTAAGCGAAGAGTCTGATCTGACTGGGAGGATGCCCATGCTAATCTGAATTGCGCTGGGGGCACACCCTTTATGATGGTTTTCTCGAGTCGCGGCTCAAATGCATTATTTGGCAACTTTTCAGATTCACCGTTCCGAAGCTATGCCCACTTTCAACAGGTATGCATCCCTTTATTAACTGCAAGGTAAAATCACGGACTTTGTGTGGGACAGCTAGCATGTGCGATTTTATTTGTGGAACCATGTCACATGCTAAGTTGTTGACGCATTTGTCAGTTATACACTATTAGGCTACCTTTGAGTTTCAACTACCAAGACAACAAATTGGTGAAAAAAAACAAACCTTTTTTGCACTGTATGTACACTAGGCTGCATTTGTTAAAAACTAGCCTTACTTTGGTGTCTAACAAACTGCTGGGTCCGTAACAATGATAGTGAATTTAAATGATAGAGGTATGTGAAAAAAGATCGAGTCTTATGGTCAGAAATTTTCGTTTGGATGTACGTTGCCTTCGTTGTCTGTGTTGAATGCCAGACCCGTGTGTTATACACGCCTGGTAAACTATCACAGGTACCTCCGCGGAGGTACCGATAAAAAGTTTTGACAGGCATCCGGAGCTGCCTGTGACGGACCAAAAATAAAAAAAACCCGGTATGTTTCGTCTTTTTTGATAAAATACATTATAACCAAGAAGTTTATTGAAAATCAAAGAATGATATTCGACCCTTATATACATTGAGTTTTGTCACACAGTATATCCCCGGGAACTTTACATATATACAGAAAATATGACATTTGAAGTGGCTTTAAGGTCGGTCAAAAGTACTCAAAACAAGAACAAATCGGTTGTTTTAGGTCCTAAATGCACTTTTCTTGCATAAGAATCTGTTGATCTGGATACACTGACCATGCTGACGTAAAGTAAACCTCCTTTGCATTTTACCTGAATAGAAGCTGAACTATTGGGAAACAGATGCAATGACCCGGACAGCCTGTACACGCCGGAACTGTAATTAGAACCTGGAAAAGAAATATGAAAACTGACATGATACGAGAAAATAATGCTGGATGGATGTGCCAACAGCAAAGAACCAGACCAGAGCAATCCGACGCTCTTTGTCTGATCGATTTCTTAATCCATGTAAACTTTTAAGCGCCAAAAAGCAGACGAAATAAACGAAATAATTTACGTCTGCAGAATTAAAAAAAAAAAAGAGTTACATATAATATATAATATTGGGAATTTAACAATCAGAGGGCGAACAGTGTAGATTCAGATGCGGCGGCTCGTGACGAGCCGTCTCATCTGGATCTACGCTGGTTGCAAATTCAAATATTTTCTTTTTATGGTGCTTCAAGTGTCAACAGTTCGAACCGGAGAGTCTTTGATCAGACTGCACAGCTAACCAGGCGCTTTGAGTTTTGAGTTATTACCGTCTGAACATTCGTCAAAAACTTTTCTCATGGTGCAGCTAAAGTTTACCTTTAAGGTGAATGTGTATACTTTCAGGGGAAGCAACTCGGCAATATTCATTTTTCCTCCCTTCCCAACAAAGGTGTACTCTTGACGGAAAGAGTAGACCCCATTTTAGAAAAGCTTTAATAGCCGAAATTTCGACGTATGGCCCATGTTCCTTCTTTCTAATGTGTTCTTTGCTCTCAAAGGAACCGTTTTCAAAAGATTTTAATTTGTCGCCTAGGGAAGCAAACGTTGTCACTAAAGTTGTTTCCCTTTGTAAAATGGCGGAGAGACTGAAGGTGTAGCCTTACACCTTAAAACATAGCATGCGGAGACCGCGCATAACAAGCCATGAGCCACATGCTTTAATAACAACTGGACATACAAGTGGATTGTAACAAGGGACTGGCCGAATCACGTTTCTATGGCTTTTGTTCGTCAGCTGTAAAAATCACAGGGTATAATCGAGACTTCTGTACATGATAAACGGCTTCCTGCAGAGACTGTCCGCGTGATTCTGCTTCCTGCCAAGGCTCTCGGCAGGAAGCAGAGTCACGCGGACAGTCTCGGCAGGAAGCCATTTTTCGAGGACAGTAGTCTCTGCAGGAAGCAAGAGTTCGCAGACAGTCTCGGCGGAAGCCAAATATGACGGACAGTCTCTGCAGGAAGCGAAAATTGGTGGAATCGATTATACCCTGTAAAAATAGCCATCGATTGTCGCAAGCCAGTTTGCGGCGAAAGTCGATTGTAAACTGCAAACACGTAAAAGCTACTTATATTATTAGTCGAATGATACACTCGCTATAGCCAATTATCTCAGTCGACTATCCAATGCTATTATCAGTCAAACAGCAACAGCCCGAATGCCATGAAATGGCTGTTACTAGTCGCCAAATATGAACAGTCAAAGGTTAGATGAAATCAGAACACCGCTCGGCCACTTCCGTGAATCAATTGTTTCACGGAATTGGCCGAGCGGTGCTCCGATTGAAGTTAGATAACAGCCATTGTGAGATGCAGAAGACATCTAAAATGCCATATCATAGCTATAGCCTATCCAATCACGCTTAAAAGACATCTTTTGCTATATGGTATATGAGTCATGGCACTGAAAGTGTATTGGTACATGTCCGTGCTTTGTGCCATTTTTATAAATGGAAACAACATTTGTCACTCCCTGTGACGAAGCCCTTTCAAATGAGCTTTACTCTTGAAGGAAAGAATTTGTACTCAAGTTCAGGAGCGAATTCGTCCCTGTAAGAGCTGGTACCTTGGGATACAGATTATACAAGTCTTGTTGTGAATTTGTATTGTTTTGTATATGTACAGTATTTGAATAAAATACTGTTTACACTAAGAGTTGGTACTGTCAGAGAGTAGCTTTTCCCCCCTAGTAGTTTTTCCCCCCGGAAAAATGATTATGATTTTTCCATAGTAGAATTTCCCACCGGAAATATGGCTATATAGTAGAATTTCCCCCCGGAAACATGACTATATAGCCAATTTTCCCCGGGGAAAATCTACTATACGTGTTTTTGCATAGCTGTTTTTCCCCTCTATAGTGGATTTTCCCCCTGCTAATATGAGTACAGGAAAACACGCTACATAGTGGAATTTGCTCCTTCTCCAGTCATAATAGTGAGGTTCATAATTGAAACGGAAATACGAGTATCTGTCCGTAAAATATCGATGGATAACAGATGCTAGAACCGCGTGCATGTGTCCAACAATCTGTCTTATTTTTGTTTTGGGAATACAGGTAGGCATTTTGGTTTTCCATGTTAGCCCAAAAAGGCTATGAGTGTATGCGGTTGTGTGTGTTAATATGTATAACTTTGTGTTTGTGCAAGCGTTCATCTGTGCGTGCGCGCAGCGGAGGGCCTGGACTAGTGTTCGCCTTTCAAGCAGGAGTCGTGGGCTCGACTCCCATCGGGACACACGTCCGATTATCATTTTCAATGTTATTAACTCCCTACTAAATCAAACATGATTGGGCAAAGCACTCGTTCGTACATCTTCCTGTAAGCTTGCATGCGTATGAGTGAGTATTTATATCTGCGATGGGAAGAAATCACACCCTGTTCGTTCCTTAAATTAGTAATTATTGATTATTATAAAAATATGGTTGCTAAATTTGCATATTGATTTTTTGTAATTAATCACGTTTATTACCTCCCTTGAAGAACTGATACATTTCTTATGCGATTAATTCCGTAAACTGTCTCTGTTTCATTTCGTTCCGTTTCGTTCCGTTCCGTAAAATACCAATATCCATACCAAATTCACTTATAGCAAATTTTCCGATGGGGGAAAAAGGACTATGGGGGAAAAGTGGCTCTATGAGGTCCGGACAATCCACTATATAGGCGTCCTTCCTATAGCCATTTTTCCGGGGGGAAAGGGGGAAAAACCACTCTCTGACAGGTACCTGTTGAGCATGGGGGCAACAATCAAAGTTGATTCCCCCGAGTTTTTTCCCCTGAAAGTGTACCCAGTAGCCTTAGGTGTTGAAAAAAAATAATACAAACCATGATTTAGGGCAATTAACAGTTGAACAATCAGGAGACAAATTCCCAGAACTAGAACTGATTTTAAATATTGTCTTTTCGTCTTCATGTCTGTTTAGTTCCACATTACCTGAAATATATAAAATAAAATTTCAGTCAAATCTGTCTTAAAAGACCATCTCTATTAGGGAAACGCCTGTCTTTAGAGGCCAAAATCGCATATCCCAGAGAATCAGTTTTAGTGTAAATGGACCTGTATTATACGGTTGTTTCAACCTTGTCGTCAATCGGAACACCGCTCGGCCAATTCCGTGATTCACGGAATTGGCCGAGCGGTGTTCCGATTGACGACAAGGCTGAAGAGAGGCGATATGCATACTGCGCATAATCAGCGGCGCACATGCGCATAGCCTCTTCGTATAGACAGTGGCCGGAACTTGTGGAACTCAAACACGCACGAGCGATGCGATGGCTTGTAGCCTTTGAATAATTTTATCCTCTTTAATATTTCGTCCCCTACACTACTGATCCACTATTGTTTATCGGGTGGGACAATGTCAGCTATCCGCGGCATCTGTTTGTACTTCTCGTAGCTCCGTCCAGTTTCGTGAAATGTGTCTGTCAGATCAGTGTTGTCGTCCTTTCTAAATAACGTTTTTTTCTAAAGGAGACAATTTGCTCTCGGAGAGAGAGGAAATTATTTCCTGAAACACTGCAAACATTTCCTGAATAGGAAAAGGGTTCAAATAAAAAAGAAGCAAATAGTTCTCTGTTGAAGTTGTCTCCCTTGAAAAATATGGCGACGTGTATATAAGATTTCCGGTGAATAGTTACACGTTCAGGGGTAGCACCTCTGTCATTTTTATAATTGCTTCTCTTCAGAATGTTGGTCAACAATAAAAGGAAAGAATGAACTCCGCTAGGCTAAGTTCAGTCACGATTTGAGCCACGACACGACAAAAGTCACAAAACAAACAAAGTGGCATGTGCGCCAAGCGAAGACAGATCAGCCTGGGCATTGATCAATCATCGCTTTGCGCTTATAGGATAGCTTAGTGTCTAAGCTACCTCCGCGCGGACAGCGACGACTGATCCGACTGGGCGGATATCTAGGCTAATCTGATTCATCGCTGTGCGCACATGCCATTTTGTTGGTTTTGTCGTGTCGCGACCCACTTTGGAACGGATTCATTGTCCAAAAAAGCAACCAGACAGTCACAAAAAATGTTGCCCTTTATAAAAAACGGCGGGAAAAACAAGGTGTGCCCAATGCACTTTTACAGACTAAAACAAAATGTCACAGAGTTAATCGTATGGTAAGTATACCAATTAGTTTAATTTCAAAAACATAGTTTAATACTGCTTAATAACGTTAATCTTTATATGAGCCGCGATACGAGAAAACCAACAATGTGGTTGTGCGCCCAACGAAGACTCTGATCAGCCTGGACATCCGCCCAGTCTGTTCAGTCTCTTCGCTATGCGCTTAAAGAGTAGCTAAGGGTCTGAGCTACCTCCTTGCGGACAGCGAAGACTCTGATCAGACTGGGCGGATGCCCAGGCTGATCTGAGTCTGCGCTGGGCGCACAACCACATTGTTGGTTTTGTCGTGTCGCGGCTCAATTATTAATTATTCACATTCTATATGCCTGAACTTTATAGAACTCCCTGAGGAGTTTGGGATGCATTTGGAGGTTTAACATACTTAGTGCTTGACTCGCAGTAGGTAGGAAGTTAGAGTCCTGTTGATTCGCAGCCTAAAATGTACACGTTAGCAACCAAGACATTCTGTTCGAGCATGAAGTATGTTCCTTGGGCCATTTTAGACAGTGGCTTTACTTTTGTGTCGTAAATCGCCAATTTCATATATATATAATAGCAAAGAACTGTTCTGTTTACTTTATGCATTTCGCAAGATTTCGGAGAATGATGGACGGGCACTTGTTGCCAGGTGTATGCAAGTATGGTTACATACCACTGAGTCACTTGGGGAACGTCGTTAGGAGAATTGAAACAGAACGGGTAGGCGTATATAGATTCGAACATTGTTTTCAGTTTTGCGATTTTACCATCTCTTTGGAGATACATTTTTTTCTGTTCTATATTCTATATGAATCATCATTCTTGACAGAATTGTACCCTCATTTTTCATTCCATAGGCTACACATGATTCTTTATAGACACAATGAAATCATAAATTATAGGCAACATCTTGGACATGAGTAATCAAAGAACGGGATAGTAACAAAAAGACTGTAAATCGTCTTTGTTTCTTCATTATAAACAATTGCAAATCGAAAGTTTCGCAGCTCGGATTCAAGCTGCTGAAATAATATCAGCCGCGACATGACAAAACTAAGTGGCATGTGCCCCAAGCGAAGACAGAGCAGCATGGGCAGCTGCCCAGTCTGATCAGAGTCTTTGCTGTCCGCATAGAGCTAGCTTAGACTCTTACGGCTACCCTTTAAGCGCACAGCAAAGATTCTGATCAGACTGGGCAGATGCACAGGCCACTTTTTTGGTTTTGTCGTGTCACACCTCAATTGTGTCCGACTATGATGAAGGGTGTAGTTTTACATAATGCATATTCAGCCCCGACACAACAAAACCAACAAAATTTGGAACTTTTAACAGGTGAGATGGGTAATAGGCACAACCTCAACATAGGTTCTACTAGTAGCCCACTGGGCAGACAAGGTTTACTCAAACTTGAATCAACCTTGATTCAACGTCACGTCACGACGTTGATTCAAAGTTGATTCAAGGTTGAGCCAACCTTGTGTGCCTGCAGGGACTGGAGGGAAGCATCAACAACATCATTTTTTTCTCGGAGCAGCCGCGTATAATTTCAGTAATTCCACATTTCACAAGATTCCATTTGGCAAATAACGCGTATGTAAAAATATAGTCAAAAATATCAAAGGTCAATGAATATTTAATCTTTTTTTTCCGTCGTACTGCACTGCGTGAATACTAGCACTCAGATATTAATTCAAAATGTTTCTCTTGTTTGTACATTTACAATAGAAATTTTATCGAAAACAGACGCAGATATTCAAAACTTTTTTTTTCATTTTAGATCTACTTTCGAAGTCTACTTTCGGTTTAATACACACAAACAAACAGTGCATCATGTTGGTAACTGTTTTGAAATCAGGTCAATGCTCAAAATTACGGTTGTGGGTGCACTGTAAAAATATACAGTAGATTTTACGGTAGAATAACTGGAAACCGGCTGCCAGTCCTTTTCCCGTTATTTTTACGGGTTTTTGCCTGTAAGACATTGTTGGAAATCACGAAATGGAAGTTTTATGTTAACTTGGTGCACTCGAAAATAACTTTGTATTGTTGAGGGGCTATCTAACCAAAACGACATCTGCCCTTTTCTGTCCCACTCTGCTTGATGAGTCCTGCAATTTTTACGGGCGCCCGTAAAAATAACGGTAAAAGGACTGGCAGCTGGTTGCCAGTTATTTTACCGTAAAATCTACCGTTTATTTTTGCAGTGTGCCTATCGACATGAGTCATATTCATGAAAGTTATTGTCAACTCTTCACCAGAGACATATTACAAAACATACTTCGCCGATTATGTTTTTAAAGATTTTTCTTGTTTTACTTTAATCTGTATGAGAAATAAAAATGGCCGTCAATAAAAACAAACTTCTGTGTAGGATCTACTAGTCCGAGTCTTTGCTGTTCTCATATCGTCGCATCGATGTAATTGACGTCATTTAAGGAATGAATTTCATTTTTCTGAGGTTTATCGATGTGTAAACTACATTGGGTCACGTGCAAAGTGAATGAACCCCGAAGGAGTTCATGTAAACTTTGCTAGTGACCCAATGTAGTTTACACTTCGATAAACATCAGAAAAATTAAGTTCATTGCTTATATTTACATTCGTTTCAATCAAGTCTTTCATGAAAAATCTTGTATAAGCGCTAAATTGAAGCATTAAAACATGTACACGCAGTTTCTTCTGCTAACAGCAGAACAGCATGCATGACGTCATGACGTTGCTGACGTCCAATCAGGTTGTAGAGAGCCATTGTTTATTTTTACGTCATTGACGTCGCGTGTCTTAATGTAATTATTGGAATGTAAACTACATTACGTTCCAATGGTTTACTATAGGGCTTTTCAGTAAATACACCAAGAATGTAAATATTTCGATATCATGTGCCGGCTAAGTTGTATCTTTATAGCTCTAGGGAGCCACATATAGACATTATTTTAAGAAGAATTACCAATTTGTCTTATGCAAATAGTGTAGACCCTGATGAGACGCCGCGTTTTGCGGCGTCTAATCTGGTTCTACACTGTTTGCCTATGTCCTATTTTTGGGACTCTAGGCATTAATGGGTTAATTAGTCCTTTTTGCGCAATGGCGATGGAATAGAAAATAAAGATATGATTTAGACCGAGTAATGTATTTTTTCTCCTTGTTATTAAACAGTCTGCAAAGTTTCTTCAAATACTAGAGTAAAGTAGAACCGATCATTATTTTTTGCCTTATTTAAACAAAACTAAAACGTCATTGAATGCCTTTATTTAACGACATTTGATGTTTGTTGAATCAATGACTGAGCCGCGACACGACAAAACCAACAATGTGGTTGTGCGACCAGCGCAGACTCAGATCAGCCTGGGCATCCGCCCAGTTTGATCAGACTCTTCGTTGAGTGCTCAATGGGTAGCTAAGAGTCTAAGCTACCTCCATGCGGACAGCGAAGGCTCTGATCAAACTTGGCGGATGCCCAGACTGATCTGAGTCTGCGCTGGGCGCACAACCACATTGTTGGTTTTGTCGTGTCGCGGCTCATGTAGTGAATTGGTCAAAATACACAGAACAGGTAGGTAGGCCTACATGATGTATCATATGTAGCGCATAGGGTTTGATGATTTAGTTTGTGGCAACCATAATGGGTCGCACTTAAATTACCACTAAAGCTCTAAATATTGGGAATGATAGGTCTATGCAAGCAGCGCAGACATAGATCAGATCTCTCAGGAGCAGTCTGGTAATTGTCTACAGTATTTGTCTTTTTGAAAAATGCCCATTTCATTTATTATTTTGACTGTTTTACGAGGGGTAGATTTATCAATGTAACATCTTTAGAATAGTCAACATTTACTTGGCAAAATGGCATGTTTTATAGACAGCAAATAGCCTATCCCAGCGCGGCGGGCAAATGGGAGAATGGTGTATCATTTGTCAACCGGTCCCCTGTTTGGTTTGGACCGCGACAGCTCAGTGAGCTAAACGCTGGCCCGCTAAGCTAACGGTCCAGGTTCGATTCTCACTGGAAATCATTTGAGCCGCGACACGACAAAACCAACAATGTGGTTGTGCGCCCAGCGCAGACTCAGATCAGCCTGGGCATCCGCCTAGTATGACTAGACTCTTGGTTAAGTGCTCAAAGGATTGCTAAAGATATAAGCTACCTCCATGCGGACTGCGAAGACTTTGATCAGACTGGGCGGATGCCCAGGCTGATCTGAGTCTGCCGCTGGGCGCACAACCAAACTGTTGGTTTTGTCGTGTCGCGGCTCATTTTAAACCGTAAACGAGGTTTCATTGCATACAGCCTTTCATTATCAGCCTTCCTTTGGCCCCGTATGACTGGGGGTGAGTAAGTGAACGTCCAACCAACACGAAGGTCATACGGAGACCGGATCTCGGTTTAAAATCTCGTTCGACAGACCGGAGATGCGTGTGGCTCGAACCTGCCATCCCTAGATTAGTAGTCTTGAACCTTATCCACTACACCACGGCTGCTTTTCCATATGACTTAAATACTGTCGAAGGGGCTGTAAAAGCACGTCATCCATTCATCCAGCCATATCGGATTTTACATTTTTCTGTCCTTATTTCTCCATCAGTAAAGCCCCAGTCACACATTCACGGATCAGGCTACGGTTCACCACCATTCACCACGGTTTGACCTAGACGGCAAAACCGGGATGAACAGTAGAAAACTGAGTCTAGCGTCACTACGGTTTCCCAGGGTTCCAGTAGGATTTCTCACGGTGTTTGTACGGTGTCTCTACGGATCATCTACGAATCCACGACGGTGCAAGGCGGCAGCACTAGGGACAACAAGGGTATTCCACGGTTGTGTTACGGACGCTTACGATGCCACTACGGTTCGGTACGGTGCTAGTGCGACTGAAGCCGGTATCGCCACGGCTCCTATGATTGTCTACGGTTTAACGGTGGTCATGATAATAATTTTTGTTGATGATGTTCAATTTATTTGTAGGCAAGAAAGGTATTTTATGACATTATATAGTACTGAATTTTTCGAAAAATGTGCACCAAAAATTTTGAAAATCGGTTAACAAATAAAAACTTTATAGTAAAAATGAATTTTGAGTAGGCATTTTGCATTGACATGGAAAGTAATCAAAGATCATAAACTTTCGAGTCTGGGAACTTTTTTCTCTTGAATAAAAAGTGAGTTTTCGTAGTGACAAAACTACCACGGTTGTCTACGAATACCGACGGAAAGCCAGAGATAATCACGGATACACCTACGGTAGCGTCAGTTACTGGCGAAAGTATGTGCACTTAGTACTGGTTAACCGCTTAGGAGGTCTAAGCCTGCCCAGGAATAGTGTGGTTAGGTTAACTGACCGTCCCGACATGACCTTAGTTGTTTACCGTGGACGTTAAGCATCAAATCAACCAACCAACCAACCTACGGTAGCGCTACGAATGAGCACGATTCTGTTATGGTTGCGCTACGGTTTAGGCCACGACCACAACCCACCACGGTTCACCAGTTTAAAATTTCCGTAGCGACTCCCGGATCACCACGGTTCTTCAGGGATCATTACGGAACACGACGGATGCATCTACGGTGCTACTACGAATCACGACGGTGTGCTACGGTTGTGAAACCGTAGTGAACCATGGCCTGAACCGTGTATGTGTGACTGGGGCTTTAATAATAAATGAGCAAATCAATAAAGAAATAAAAATATGAAATAATAATTAAAAATTCACCGGAAAAATTTCCGTTGATTTTACGGCAAAATAACTGACAACCAGCTGTCAGTCCATTTCCCGTTAGCTTTACGGGCACCCTTAAACATGTGCAGGAATCATCACGCAGAGTCGGGTAGAATAGGACAGGAATTAGTTAGGTCATGTAGCCCTTCAACAACATAAATGTATTTTTGAGTGTGGTCAGTTAACAAACCCCTATCACATCGTAATTTTGGAGCGGCTGTAGTGTAGTGGATAACACTCCGGACTACCAAACCAGGGGTCGCAAGATCGATCCCCCGCTTCTCCGGTCTTTCGGATGAGACTTTAAACCGAGGTCCCGTCTCCATATGACCTCGTTGTTGGTGGGACGTTAAACCCGAGTTCACTCACTCACTCACTCACATCGTGATTTCAATAAATTTTCCACAGGCAGACGCCGGTAAAAGTAATGGTAAATGAACTGGCAAGCAGATGCCAGGTATTGGTTTAAACAATATTTATTTCAAGAAAACGAGCACATACAAATGTACAGAATCAATTATCGGGATTTGGTCGGAAGCTCTAGGCTTGTAAAGACCATCTCCACCATGCCAGGTATTATACCGAAAAATCTACAGATTTATTGTTTTTTTTACCATGTACAAATTGTAATACTATATAAACCTAGAGACGCGTACACAAATACTTATTGTTAAAAAACTTCAAAAGGATTTCTTCAGCATGACAATTACGGAGTCACTGCCTTTAAAGAAATTTAATACACTATTCCCATGCCAAAAGACCCATTAAAATACGACCTCTAGCATGTCTAGGCATGTGAGAAAAAGACTCAGCTCAGTCTGCACATTTGCGCAGTCTGGTCAGAGTCATCGCTTTCGCTACATATACACGATACTTAAAAATGCATAGACTGTAGGTGTAAAAGGTGGCATTGTCAGGCGACGCAGGTGCACAGACTGAGTCGTGAGTCGTCACAGCTCACGCAAGTTAAAATGTAGGTGCAATTTTTGAGCCGCGACACGACAAAACAAACAATGTGGTTGTGCGCCCAGCGCAGACTCAGACCAGCCTTGGCAACCGCCTAGTCTGATCAGACTCTTCGCTAAGCGCTTAAAGGGTAGCTAAGGGTATGCGCTACCTCCATGCGGACAGCGAAGACTCTGATCAGACTGGGCGAATGCCCAGGCTGATCGAGTCTGAGTCTTCGCTGGGCGCACAAGCACTTTGTTGATTTCTCGTGTCGCGCTTCAAATGTAAGTGATTATTTCTGATAAGGTCAATTCAATTCAAAATAAAGATCTATACCCAATAATTTTGTATTTCAAAAACATCAAAGTTCATTGTAAAGATATCATATGCGTTATTAAATAAAGCATTATAAACGTTGCCCTTGGAAACAAAGAACACACGTAATAAAGGCAACTAAATGATCTGAACCTTGAGGCCAATTAAAAATATTTCACGTTGAAGACAAGCAAAGATTTAAGGCCGCGTTCACACGAGCAAAGTTTCTATGTCACAGAAACTTTAACAAAGATAGTATGCCAAACATTTTGCGTTTACACGGAGTAAATTAATTGTTAAAGAAAATGTGACATCGAATCTTTGTCAAATTTGGCAATGAAATATTTGCTGCAGTGTTCACACGACCAAATATTATTCGTCAAAGTTACCTGCAGCGATGAAACAAAATCGTTGTCACATTTTCCACGCTTGTAGCAAAGTTCTTTGTTACATTATCTTAAACAAAGTTCTCCGTTTATATGGACAAATTTAATTTATCGAAGTAACTTTACCATATATATTTGTCAAAGATTTGGCATTTACACGAGCACATTTTTCTGTCGCAAACCGTCTTGGTCATAGAAACTTTGCTCGTGTAAACGCAGCTTAAAATGCCGGGAAACATAAAAATAAATCGTATCTTTTGCGACCTTAGACTGTGGTCATGCTGACGAATATTGACACTAGCAGAGGTAAAGATGTGATGTTACATTATTAGTTACATGATTAGGTTTTGGTGGCTTTCATCTGCTGTTCTTGTATACATATGTACTTGTTATGAATCTGTGGGCAGATATTCCGAGTTGCTCCGAGCCGAAGTACATAGCATGGACAGGCTCCGTCGTTCACCGTCCGTCGTCGTCCGTCCACAATCTCATACAACTTTTCCTCTGAAACCACTGAGTCGATTGTAACCATAATTGAGCCGCGACATGTAAAAACCAACAATGTGGTTGTGCGCCCAGCGCAGACTCAGATCAGCCTGGGCACCCGCCCAGTCTGATCAGAGACTGCGCTTAGGGCTTAAAGGGTACCTAAGGGTCTTAGCTACCCCCATGCGGACGGTGAAGGCTCTGATCAGACTGGGTGGATGCCCAGGCTGATCTGAGTCTGCGCTGGGCGCACAACCACTTTGTTTGTTTTCTTGTGTCGCGGCTCATATACATGTTTAAAGCCTCAAAGGTTTGCGAGAACGAAATTTTGTTCAAATGATCTGGGTCAAATGACCAGTATGCCCGTCATGCCCTTATGGTATATATAAAAAAAAACAGCTAATATTTTGCACAATGGCGCATTTTAATTCTAAAATTCAGCTGTGCACTTGACTGTGCTGACACTTAATTTTTTACTTTAAAACAAAATCTGCAGTTTCTTGGACATTTTACCAGTGATGTCCATATCTCCGCTCATAAACAAAATAAACATATGTTATGGGTATTGGTTTTTGTCGAGCCCGCTGCCGGTGAGCGAGACACAGTTCTTACAACTTCAGTTCGGTGTATGTGCGTGCGTGAGTGTGTGCGTGCGTTAGAGCGTCCGTCCGGATCGGATTTGTCCGGGCCATAACTTCTGCATTTGCAGATGGATTTCAAACTAATTAGGCACGATTGTTCTTCTTGATAACTAGAAGTGCCATTTGAAACATTTATTCAGGTAGGTCCAAGGTCAAGGGCACACTTGAATGTCAAATGATAAAATGGCCATAAATTGAGCTTGTCCAAGCCATTGCTTCTACATTTATGCATGGATTTCAAAATAATTTGGCACAAATTTTCTCCTTGACGAGTAAAAGTGCCACTTTAAACATTTGTTCAGGTAGGTCCAAGCTCAAGGTCACACTTGAAGCTCAAATGATAAAATGGCCATACATTAAGCTTGTCCGAGCCATTACTTCTACATTTATGCACGGATTTCAAAATAATTTAGCACAATTTTTCTCCTTGATGAGTAGAAGTGCCATTTGAAACATTTGTTCAGGTAGGTCCAAGGTCAAGGTCACTCTTGAAGGTCAAGTGATAAAATGGTCATAAATTGAGCTTGTCTAAGCCATTATCTTTACATTTATGCATGGGTTTCAAAATAGTTTGTACAATTGTTCTCCTTGACGAGTAGAAGTGCCATTTGAAACATTTTTTTTTAGGAAGGTCAAGGTCGCACTTAGAGGTCATATGATAAAGTCGTCATAAGTTGAGCTTGTCCCAACCATTATTCTACATTTACGCATGGATTTCAAAATAATTTTGCACATTGGTTCTTCTTGATGAGTGGAAGTGTCAAGTGAAATATTTGTTATGCTATGTCCAAGGTCAAGGTCACACTTGAAGGTCAGATAATATAATTTTCATAAATAGAGCTTGTCTAGGTCATCACTTCTACCTTTTTCCTTTGTGAAAATGTACAAAAAAAGAAGAAATATGCTGTCTAAACATTAAGTTGTTTAGCTTCTTTCCCGAGTGAAATAGTGACTTAGTTTCAAATATCAAACACAGTGATGACAAAACTGGCTTCAGAGAAGTTCAACACCTGTACAGATCCGGGGATATGGACATCGATATGACATTCCTAATATCGATTAATGCCTATCGCTCCGCGGGCCTAAGGGGAATAACTGCATTCACATTAATACTCGCTGCAGGTAACAGGTAACCGATTACACTACTAAGCGCCTTGAAGACTTAAGTTCCAGTTGTGACATAATTATAGGTCACTATAGCAAACAGCGGGCTCGACAAGTTGTCCCTGGACAACCTTCTAGTTAGTTAGAACACAGGGACTTATTCGGTACACATTCTATTTTGATCCCTTGAAATATTTTGGTAAGCGTCTCTCTACGTGCTTGGTTGAGTGGGTGGGGTACCTGGACAGGCCTTGAACAGTACACACCTGTTTAGCAGTTATTAGTGTACCACCAAAAACCTATTATCAAGTGCTCTCTAAAGCTGTATTAACGGTCTTATTTCATTAAAGGAAACCCTTCTACAGACAGTTTTTGCAGTTTTATTTGAAATAACTCAAACAAAACAGGCATTTTGGAATTCATATTCTGAGGATTCGGGAAGAAGAAACTTATTATTTCTGTATACTCAGATAATGAGCAACAAAAATCATGTAATTTTAAGAAATTTTGAATGGGGGCTAAAAACGGCCCAAATCATTCCAGGTCCTGAAGGTTCATGAAGGTGTTTGAAAATGTAACGAAATTACAGACAAAATCAGAACGCCCTCCCCTCCCCCCTGCCCCCTAATTTTAAGACATTTGAAATAATGCAATAACTCGAGTTATCTAAATTTGCCTATTAACATTCAAGCGAGATACGCCCAAGACCAATGCATATACCAAGGTTGAAGACAATCTGTCAAAATCCCCGTTATCGAACGGAAACGAAGTGCTCATAGACGGATGGACAAACAGCGGACGGGCAGATGTATGACGAACGGGCGAACAGACACACGAACAGCCAGCGGGAAAATAAAATACGTCAGCCGGGGGTTGCAAACGACAGGCGCATTACCTTCTATAATAAGCCCACTTTGCACTGTCAAGTATTCTTTAAGTATTTCAAAATTTCGCGCATAATTCGTGCATTAAACTCCATTTTTGTTTGTCGCTTCAGTCTTTCTTTGTAAATTCTCTCTCGATTCGTACTTTTCGTATCTCTGGCCATACACTGTTCAATTAATGTTTATACATTGTCGGTCCTAGTTAATAAATTTTCTGACCATGCTTCATATTCTGTCATTCATTCATTTATTTATTTATTTTTCAACTTACCCTTGCAGCCGCGTTATATCTCCATTTTAAATTAGTAGTTAGTCCATGTCCCGAAGTGGTATAACTATGCCATCGATTCCAATTAGACTGGCAAAATATGAAAAGAACCTGATGGCATACTTGAGCAGGGAAACTTAGGTCAGTCTATTCATCTTCACAGTCCCTGTGCCCAATGTCTATGAGTCCTGGAGAATTTTTAATGTTAACAGTATAGCTTCTGATCAGTTTTCACAGATACGAAAGATGATTGGCGTTAATGTAGGTATATGGCTTAAGGTCGTTTTTCACGCGTCCCCGCTCAAAATATAATCGATTTTTTTCTTTTTGGTTAAAACCTAATAAAAGAAATTATAATAGTATTTAAAGAAAAGAAATTATTGGTGGGTACTGTTACCTATAATCTGTCCTTTGTCAAGGGGAAGTACGTGTTCAAAGTAGGGGAATGAATGTGTATGATCATCTGTGTAATTGCAAAGACTTTAAATGACGCACTTTCAGAAAAATCAACTTTTACCACCATTTTCAGTGGGGTCAACTCTTAAAGGAAAGAATTTGCTCGGGAGCAAATTCTTTCGTTTTAAGAGTAGACACTCTATTTGAAGGGCTTCGTCCTCCACTGATGAAAACAGGAAATTCACGAAAAGTTGTTCCCCTTTGTAAAAGTAACGGAAAATCATGGAGGAATACCCCTACACCTTATTGGTCTACGTTTTCCATTAGATCAGCTTGTGTTCGTCGTTGGCGCTTGTCGCATGGCCCCTTTTCTTGCTGGACGGCTGAATTGCAATACACTCCAGAAAACTAGAAACGTTACATCGAAAATTTGAAATTCCCAGCTCAAAACTGAAACCAGGATTTATGATGCTGTGCTTATCAGACCGCCTTCATTTAAGAGTTTGCTTTCGTTGTCATCTCTATCTGGTACATGTACATGTATACTTCACATGTAGAGTAATTTTAATTCGGTAGATGCCGTAATAAATGATATTAGACTTTTTAGGCTGAGCTCATTTCGCTGTAAGCAGTATGATAATTTTAAGTTATATAGTATTTATAATGACGTTATAGACATCAGTGCAATTATTTTGGGAGAAAATATTCTGATATGAAATGGTTAACATTCTAAAAAGTCTTGGTCATGCATACACTAGCGAAAGGGTATTGCCTTAATTTTGCAGTAAAATTACTTAATTGTCTAGTACTGGTCAAAACATATGTAATCTAGACACAAAATACACTTTATCATATGAATAATAAGGGAAGCAATCGATGTAGTCTTAACAAATATGAAAACAGGATCTATTAGCAAATAAAAATGATAAAAATGAACTAAACCAGATACACATTTAATGACAAATGGACTGATCCAATAAATAAGTAGAGAAAAGTCTACCGAGTATAAATGGGTGAATCGAGGCTTGTTTTCTCGGACGGATACTTCAAAGTGTATCCCATGCAATTTCGTTGTGAAATAGTGCAGCGTTTCTTTTTCTCTAGAGTATAACATTTCACCCGGTCAGTTCTATTGTCCACTGTATATATACAGTAATACAATATGTCAATTGAACGCCAGAAAGTAATAATTTCAATATGTTATAATTGTTTTCAATAAGCCGATTATTCAGTTGATATGTCACAAGATCTATTATCGAATTACTTATGACCATGTGTAAAAGTTCTATTCAAACCCCCGGAAGGTTTTGTGTTAAGTTTGTGTAAAGTTTGCGTTGTTGTTGTTTTTATTGTTTGACGTCCACGGTAAACAGCTATGGTCATGTCGGGACAGTAAGTGCACATATTTTCTTAAAAGAATAAAAAGTAACACACACGCAAGCACACACGTCCGCACGCACGGACACAATTTTACTTCCAATCGGAAGTACGATAACATGCAAACTGGCTCTATCTATGCAGTAGCCACTAAGCCCTTCTCTTTACTTCGCTAACTGACGCATGGCAATCTCTTTTTTGTAGAAAAAAAAAGAGAGAAAAATTCTCGTATATTTTACTGTAAAAATTCTGGAAGCTGAATGCCAAGCCCTGTACCGTAAAATATACAGAACAGCACCGCAACTCTCTGATATGGAAATTGTCTTGGAGGCCTCCTCAGATCTCTGTCCAGGGCATGTGTCACTATTCTGATAACGAATAGTTTCTCCATTGCCAGCTTTAAACGCAAGTGGAGATAATTTGACAACAGTTCTTCCCCATGAAAGATTTTCAGCAATTAGGCGGTGGTGCTGGTCGGGGGTATACGTTAATCCCAGCTCATTTGCTCTAGCGTTGGTTAATTTTTTGTGTAATTATAGCAAGACTCTACCTGTGAAAGTGTAAGGGTGTTATAGTTTTTGTCCCTCAGACTCGAGACCAGCGAGAAACATCATATTTCGCTTGTTCCACAGCCTTTGAGGGCCTCCATTTCTGCCTGATTAGAGAGCAAAATATAGAGGAAGATACCTAAGTGTGTTGTTGCTTTACGTCCACGGTAAAAAGCTATGTTCATGTCGGGACGGTAGGTTAACCTAACCACACTGTTCCTGGGCAGGCTTACACCTCCTAAGCGGTTAATCAGTACTAAGTGCACATACATACGCAAGTAACCGACAACTGCCCTTCTTGAATCAGCGGAAGGGGAAGAATCAATCTCCACGAGAGTACTGTATCCGGACCGGGTATCGAACCCGGGACCTCTGGCTCAGGAAAGACCACAATCACCAAAGACAACCCAGAGCTCCAGATAAGGATGGGTATTGAGTATAGATATTTTTCGGCTTTAGTCGTATAACCTTACTATTGACATACATTTTAAGTATTTCATTGGCCAATATAAATACACCCGGGATTTTGATGTAAGTAGTATACTTTCGCTTTCTCTTTCTACTTTCAGTTTCATTTGACTGTTGGCATATAAATCGTGTCGTGATGAATCTAGATATTTCGGTCCAAACCGCTATTTGCAAAAGAATCATTTCGCCTGTTATGTTGCTCATGTAAAATATGAAACCAGCAAAATAACTTGACACAGATTTAGAAGAAGAAACTTAAGGTGGTGATTTATGGTAAATGTAAAAATCTGCATAAAACCATAAAAAAGTAACGTATCTCCCTGAAAGTTAGCAGACTTCTTATTTTCGTTGTTCTTTACAGTTTAGAATACAAAATAGACGTACATGCTGCTTA
Source organism: Ctena decussata (assembly GCA_963989385.1). Classification (NCBI taxonomy): domain Eukaryota; kingdom Metazoa; phylum Mollusca; class Bivalvia; order Lucinida; family Lucinidae; genus Ctena; species Ctena decussata. The sequence goes on along the minus strand of OZ022511.1, from coordinate 7,937,158 downwards.
AAAAGTGTTTTTATAAGAAAAGATCAAAGGGTAATTTTCTGCGAATAAATCTGAAAAAAATAATATCGTTATTGAAAATTTACGTAGTGCTGAAGGTGCAATATTACATAATGAAGAGCGTCCTAGCAATTATTTATTCCAACTCATTCTCAAATTGTAATGTAGACCAGATGAAAACGGTAGCTTTTTCTCAATGTTCAACCATGTACAAAGTAAATGTACACTGGACACATTTATTAAATAAAGGGTAGGCAAGCATACCTATGTTAACACCTACAATATAAATAATACATTACTGACATGATCAGTGGTGTGTACATGAAATTGTTCAACCTTGTTAAAATAGTATCACCTGTCTCACCTGTGTGTTTTGACAAATAATTTGGAAACAGACTGCATCTTTTTTCATCTGCTCAGCTTAATAATGTGTGAAAGAGTTTGAAAAAATAATTGCTAGGACGCTCTCCATTATGCAACAAGGTACTCTAAGCACTAAGTATATTTTCAATAATGCTATTATTTTTTCAGATTTATTCGCAGAAAATTACCCTTTGATCTTCTCTTATAAAACTCCTTTTTTACATTAACAAATGCTGCATTTTGGGATTCTAAATTATGAGAAACAACATAAAGAAGGCATCAGCTAAGTTTTGGAAAGATCAGTGTTATTTAGAGTATTTTATGCAGATTTTTGTCTTTGTCCCAAATCAGTGATTATCACCACCTTAAGTAACGGTTGTTGGCTTAGTTGTTGATGTTGTGTTGGAACTGCTACACTTTTAAGGTTATATCTGGGGCGGTCAGGCGACCAATCCTCATTGTTATGTGCAACACAGACAGACCCAAATCAAAATTCAACAGCATTCTCGAGATCGAAACGCCAACACCAGTAGCAAATATGCATATCAACATGCGTACTCGTACAATTTGATCAGCACATTCGATATGTACATATTACAATGCACACTTCTATTGAATCTAAGCCGATTATCTTCTTCTTTTTTTTAAAAAATATATATCTTGTTTTTATTCTTAACAAAAACATTGCCACCCCTCATTAGAACCTTCTCGGTGAGACGGTTCTAATGAGAGTTCCCAACTTAAATGTCGATGGAGAAATATTGAAAATTATTCCTGAATTATCCCTGGTACGTTTTCTTATCTGGAGCACTGAAATGTCAACCTACCAGAGACACCGGAAGATGAAATAAGATGGTCCTCATAAGACTTGGAATTTCGATCAAACCCGGGTCCATTTCTTCTGAACATTGTACTCGATTCGATGAATAAAAAATTGTTTAGGCCAATTTGAAAACTGAGCCACGTCATGTGATTTCCAACAATGTGACAATTTTGTCATGTGATATTCGGATCATTTTTTCTCATTTATACGGGGTAATCATAGACCTAACTGTTGCCTTAACGACTTGGGTCGCTTCCTAGATGGCTGATGTGACAAGCCAACGCACTAATCAGACTGCACTTATGTGCAGTCTGATCAGTGCCTTTGCTTGTCACCAATGTCACATTTTGGAAACGGTTTTCATGGTTTTATTGTACAGATCAAACTGGTCATCGTACGGTAAGCTGAGATTACGTGATTCCTCAACAAAGAAAATAAGGCATTATTGGCTTGTTCTGTAAGTTTTTTTAGCAAAGTTAAAAGATCCAGTCCTGTGGTGTCACTAAGTGCTGAAACATTTCTTAATACAGCCAAACAGGCACACAACGTTGACTCAATAATGGGTCAACATTATTTCAGCGTCATTACGTCGAATCAAATAAAATAGAATAGAATAGAACGTACTGTTGATTTAACATTGTGTGCAGAGAGGTCAATGCTATTTGATAACGATACCTGCCAGCCGATATGTCCTGTCTGAGCGCTCAAACAAATCCAAACGTCATGACCGGATATAGTAAATGAGTGAAATGCTTAATATACTCGCATTGATATTGTCCGTAGTAAAATTTGTTGCTAGGGGTGAGGCAAGCTATTTATTTTGAAAGCTTATCCTTGTATCATTACCGTTTTTGGTATTACTAGGTCGACAACCACTCTGCAGTTGGTATTACCCCGGTGTACCCGCAATCCATATGATCAAAATAACGCTATGTAAGTGGTTCTAATTTGAGTGAAAATAGAAAAGAACATAATAGAGTTATTAATGAGCCGCGACATGACAAAACCAACAAAGTGGTTGTGCGCCCAGCGCAGACTCAGATCAGCCTGGGCATCCGCCCAGTCTGATCAAAGCCTCCGCTGTCCGCATAGAGGTGGAGCAGACCCTGAGCTACCCTTTAAGCGCTAAGCGAATAGTCTGATCAGACTGAGCGGATGCTCAGGCTGATCCGAGTCTGCGCTGGGCGCACGACCACTTTGTTGGTTTTCCCATGTCGCGGCTCATTTCTTCTTTTGTTAGCGGCTTCTACAAAGAGCTAAAAATTTAATCGATCATTTAATTTGTCTTAATTAAACAAACTAAGAAATTGTACGCTAGTTCCACTCAATATGTATCAAGTTCATATTCTAATCGATGTAGCATTTGAATTACTCCTGCTTAAAGGCCCCATTGCTCTATCAGCATGAAAAAAATTACCATGAGGCACCGCTGCAAGCTTCCAACTACAGCTTCGTCATTGTAAATGACCGTGATTAGCTAGCTTTAAACAAATAAAACATCCTTGAGTTTCACATAAAAAAGTTGGCAACTAAACTGACCTACTTTCGATTTCAATAAGTTGAATTAAATGGTAAAACTACAATGTACAGGTGTGGAGCCCCAGTCACTATCCCGCCCATGTTTATATAGCATTGCTAGACGGGAAACCAGACCAGGAAATTGTATTTTTTTAGAATGAACTGTTATTTTTCAAAAACTTGTTTTCTCTCCTTTTTCCAGTTTTATGACTCAACAATATATGCACGTCGAACCATATTTTGTTATCAAACGCGAAGGTTGAACCGCTTTTTACAATGATTTAAGTACGACGTATTTAGCGCGGATAGGAATATGGCGGAAACTTTAAGCACGGGCTAACGTGAAATTCTCAAGTAACCATAGTCCTATCAGTGTTAAATACGTCTGAGAGACTTAAGATAAAAAAAGTTAAATACTAAATACTTCTGAGAGACTTAAGATTAAAAAAACAAAACAAAAAACAATCAAGCAAAACGAACAAACAAATGAAAAAATGAGAAAGTAGACTAAACGAGACACCCATTACTGGACAAATGGACTCACCCATTTGGCTGACATAGAAAGTCTCCTTAAAGTATCTGGATAAAGCTTCATTTTTTTAGCATTTTTAAAAAGAGGAACATCTTATGTGGCTTTTTGTTAACGTCTCAGGAAAGCGAAGCCCTTTCCAAAATGGGTATTATATATAAAAAAAAAAAGAATTTGCTCTTAGTTGACCCCATAGAAAATGGGGGTAAGCTGAACATGGTTGTGTTGCTTTTCCCTGATAGTGTACCCACTCATCTTAAAAGAGATCGGAGAGTTGTATTGCAGGGATCATATTTATAAAAGCACTTAAGTCGTTGCTATGCTGTTGCTAAGGCTTAATTTCTATAAAGGAGATTTCCAACAACTATGAAATTTGCTCTGGAGGAACAGTCTTACAAAGACTGTTCCTCCAGAGCAAATTTCATAGTTGCAGTGAATCTCCTTCAAAGAAATTTAGCCTTAGCAACAGCATAGTAACCACTTAAGTCGTTTTATAAATACAGCCCCTGAATATGAGCTTGAAGAAGAGTTTAGGTTTGCTACAAACAGTTTTAAACTAAATTCTTAAAACGGCTTCCATCAGTTCATACCAGACGTAACCTAAATGTCTAACAGTCTGCGAACCAAAATTCAGTTTCCCCATCAGATAACATAACTTAGACGCGGCATGATAAAAAGGGCATAGAATTGACAGAAAGCGACCAATCGGAGTCCTTCTCATCCGCACAGACTTACCAACGTCTTTTTCTGGCTCTACAAAGTTTATCCAACGTCACTGTTGCGCATGATGATTCTGAGTCCATCTTCTTCGAATTACATATAGGACTAGCCCCGGTAGGTCAGCGTACAAGACTGATCATCATTCTATGGCATTTCAAACCCCATCGTCCGGGACTGACATGTACAAATCCAGTTTCTCTCCCCACCGCCCCCTCCAGACTAATACAGATTGGAATTCCCTAGTAGATTTCCTTACTTCTGCTGCCGAGTGTGCAGAGGATTCAGTTACTAAGTTCTCTTGTACGGGCTAGGGATAGCTTCCCTGATCACAGGTCCTATTGGACGTCACTAACAAACTGTACTATCTTTTTACAATATTGTAAACATTTGCAGCATAAACTATTTGACAGACAGCGTAGTACCATTACACAATCAAGATATACATTATCCGGTCGGATGGATGGATGGATGACTTGCGATTTTACGTCCTTTTCAACAGTGTTTCAGTCATATCAGGACGATGAGGGGATGATAATGAAAGGCTGTGTGCAATGGAACCCCGTTTACGGTAGGAAAGATTCTCGCCTCAAGCGGGGCTCGAACCTGGTCCTATCCGGTCGGCACTACTGTATCTGTCAATTATAGACGGAAAGAGCTCATGCACCAAAATATGACGGAGAATAACATACTGCATGCCTAACAGGTTCAATATTGAGCTGCGACACTACAAAACAAAATGTCAGATCGGCCTGGGCATCCACCTATTCTGAGCAGAATCTTCGCTGGTGGTATGGAAGTAAATTAGACCCTTAGCTATCCTTTAGCGCACAACGAAGACTCTGATCAGGCTGGGCGGATGCCCAGGCTGATCTGAGTCTTCGCTGGTCGCACATGCCACTTTGTTGGTTTCCCGTGTCGCTGCTCATATATATAACATACGCAACCACGCTCCGTAGGTCACAATTGACCGAAGTAGTCTCGCTGTAGTGTATCACTCTGTTATACTATACTGAACAACAGTGAAAACCCTCCCAGTGATTTGTCTTCATTTGTTTTTGTTTTGTGGAACCAATAAGGTTGAAAAATACAAAACAAAATGTCAGATCGGCCTGCGCATCCACCTATTCTGTTGATATGGAAGTAAATTAGGCCCATAACTACCGTTTAGCGCACAACGAAGACTCTGATCAGGCTGGGCGGATGCCCAGGCTGATCTGAGTCTTCGCTGGTCGCACATGCCACTTTGTTGGTTTCCCGTGTCGCTGCTCATTACATATATAACATGCTCATATAATATATAACATATGTAACCAAGCTCCAGTTGCATCTTAAAGCATGAGCACGAGTCATGGCTGAGAATAGTGGAAACTTTCGAATCTAGTGCCAGGAAAGGGTCTTTGGCGAACCCCCTAGGTAGAATTGACCGGCAATTTTGTTTACATGATCATTTTTAGCATCCATGTATCTTATTACATGGATGCTATGCTTAATAGATAGAAAGTTTCTCGGAAGTTCAAAAAAATCTGGTTTACAAAACGTTCTTCCAAAATTGCATCTGAAGTGATTTTCTCTTAGATCTCCCATTTACGTTCTTAATGCTCAATGTTAGCGGCCGCGCAGTGTTACAGGACTCGATTGTACCTTTAGTATATGAAGAGGATATAATGGCGGCATAGCTGATGAAACAGGACAGGAAATATTAAATACTCATATGTAACATATGTGCCGCGACACGACAAAACAAACCAAGTGACATGTGCGCCCATCGAAGATTGTGATCAGTGATTGTGATTGTGAACATTTACGTTTTATACGCTCATTTTGTATCTTAATTTTTGTGCCATTGATTCATTATTTCTCTTATATATGAGTCGCGACACAAGAAAACCAACAATGTGGTTGTGCGCCCAGCGCAGACTCAGATCAGCCTGGGCATCTGCCCAGTCAGATCAGACCCTTTATTAAGCGCTTAAAGGGTAGCTAAGGGTCTAAGCTAGCTCCATGCGGACAGCGAAGACTCTGATTAGACTGGGCGGATGCCCAGGGTGATCTGAGTCTGCACTGGGTGCACAACCACATTGTTGGATTTCTCGTGTCGCGACTCATTTCACATATATATGTATATATTGTTTTGTTACAGAGGGCCATAAGGTAGAATAGCTATCAGCTAATTATGTCATCCTCTTAAAATATTGTGTAAATAAAATGAAATAATGTCCGGGCATCCGCCCAGTCTGATCAGAGTCTTTGCTGTCGGCATAGAAGTAGTTTAGACCCTTAGCTACTCTTTAAGCGCACACCAAAGACTCAACAGACTAGGTGGATGCCCAGGCTCATCTGCGATTTCGCTGGGCGCACATGTCATTTTGTCTGTTTTATCGTGCCGTAGCTCATATGTTATTGCCTAGCCGGCACACAAGGTTGAATCAATATTGATTCAACCCTGAAGGTTGAATCAATATTGAATTCAACCCTGATTCAAAGGTTGAATCAATATTGATTCAACCCTGATTGATTCAATATTGATTCATCCAACGGTTGAATCAATATTGATTCAACCCTGATTCAAAGTCATGACGTTGAATCAAGCTTGATTCAATATTGATTCAACCTTGTGCGCCCAGTGGATGACCTTTATGAGCGTCAGAGGGCTAACAAAGACAGTCAACTACCATTTTGATATTTCCTAGTGAAAATGAAACTCAACCAGATCCCCCCCCCCCCCCCCCTCCCCCCTCCGAGGTATTGCCAGCTCAAAGAAGTTGTGAATGCAGTAGGGTCAAGTCAGGTAAATTCGGAAAGCAGGTAAGTGACATTGTTTCCTTTATATGTCAGTTGTTTGGAATCAAAACAAAAAAACAAGTGGACAAACAGTGAAAATCATGATGAGACGGCTCTCACTGGATTTTCACGGTTTGCAATAGAATGTCCGAATTTTCCCGCTGTCCGAAGTTACCAGACTCGACCCTACTCAGGAACCAACACACTCGTTTACAACATCCTGCCCTGAGCACCAAATGGGTCGGGGGAAAAATATAATTAGCCGCATAAAGCAAAACAAAAACGGGTCTGCTCTTTCCCAGCAGGTGGCCGCGAGGCTATCTTAAATAACGTCAAGTCGCATATGCCACTTCAAAACGTAAAATGAAAATCCAAAGACTAAAAGACAGCCAACAGACAATGGCATTAATACTAATATACCGCAAAATCGAAGCACCCCATTGGAATAGGCAGTAATGATTTAATGGAGGGTGGGGGTAGTGTCTATGTGTGTGCGTGTGTTGAGGGTGGGGTGAGGATGGGGGCGGGGAGAGGGAGGGGGGGGGGTGGCTTAGAGCACTCATGATCATTCTGTCTCTATGCTCCCTTTCATAAACAAATGTATACTGAAACAAATTGCTATATATATGTATGAGCCGCGACACGAGAAAAACAACAACTTGGTTGTGCGCCCAGCGCAGACTCAGATTAGCCTTGGCATCTGCCTAGTTTGTTCAGACTCTTCGTTAAGAACTCAAAGGGTAGCTAAGGGTCTCACCTACCTCCATGCGGACAGTGAAGACTCTGATCGGACTGGGCGGATGCCCAGGCTGATCTGAGTCTGCGCTGAGCGCACAACCACAATGTTGGTTTTCTCGTGTCGTGGCTCAATTATATGTTATGGAGAGCATCAAATGACATGCAGATTCGATTTAACAATACTTAGAACTAACTAGCATCTCTTAAAATCATTTAGTTTCTGAGTAATGTTGTAGGGGGGTGGTCGGGTCGGGGGATGGTGCTGAGTAACTTACAGAGGCGTCCCACTAGTTTCGATAATAGTAGGACAAGGGCGTACTGCGCTTGCAAAAGGAGCGGATGGCGGTTGTTTGGATTTTTTTCTCTCGCCTATCATTTCTCTCTTTTATTTCGTCCTCTTTTTCGGGGGCGGCTCGATATAGCCTGAAATACTGTCTCAAAGGGCCGATATATCCAAAACAACCTACCAACCAATCAGCCACAGAAATGTTTTGGAGGAAATACGTAGCCAGATGCATTTTTCCATTCATTTTAATACAAATCAGCTCAGATACCTATGAAGAAGGAATTGCCAATTCATTTTAAATGGATACATTGTACATGCATTTATTAGGACATTTGAAACCCTAGAAAGTACGTACCTTAACCGAGAAATGCCAATAAGCACATATGTATATCCGTTGCAAGGGCCTTCGTGGCTACCATCATAAGTTTATCACATTTTCTGTTCAAGTAGCCTTCTTTTCAGTAAAATGTAACAGAATACAACGTTGTGTGCCCAGTGGGTATTATTTATATTTTTATTTATATTTTCTATATAAACTAAAGATCGACGATGAAAATATTCCATAAGGTAGATATCGACAGCAAGAATAACACACCCTAAGTTATGTTACATTTCAAAGTAAACTTTTAGCATAAAATTGCCAATATAATGGGTTATGACTTGGGAAATGTACCTTAAGGGATATCCGATAATCGATGACTCGGGTAGGCCTGCGCAGATGCGCAGGCTGACCTGCGTCATCGATTTTCGATGTATATAGACCTCAGGACCAATTAATGGTAGCGAACAGGGAAGACCAAGATCAGGCTGCATGGGCAACCAAGTAACTCTAAGTCTTCGAGATGTTCGCAAATGCTATGATGTACCTTTTTGACGACACTGCCAAATGGGATAACCTCTTATATTGGCGAACAAAGGAAACCCAGGCCAGCCGGCCCATCAGAATCTTTCAACAGCTAACCCTGTTCTGACTGGAGTTTTATATGTGCCCCGGGTGGTTTTTTCGCACGCCCTGTCGATATCAACCTTTGAGGGTGCCATGGTTACGAGGCAGAATTTCAGGAGAAGTATTGACATCAGTGATATATTCGTGTAACAGTGAAATTTAATTCTTTTTAATTAATATGAGAGCTGTCAAGGGCGAAGCTAGAGGAAATCACATGACACTCCTTTAGTGGAAATCCAGGGTTTTCTATATCTTCTTAGATTTTTTCTTTACGGTCAGTTTGCAATTTGTAAACAAATCTTGCCAAATTTACCACATTTTAGAATGAAAATATGCCGGTGCGTATTAAAATTTGTCAATTTGACAAAATTTCAATATGCACCTGCGTATTTGCGTACACGTAGCTATGCCCTTGGGCCTCATGAAAATGAACCGGATATGTGTAAAATCCACACAGGCTGATCATACTAGGAGCCCCGGTAGCTAAGTAAGTTAGGTACTGGCCTGTTGATTCTTGCACACCGGATAGAAAATGCCATTCTTTCCACCTGGGATTGAAAATCTTTTCTTACCTTCGAGACAGAGTTTGTTCTATTTTAGCGGTGCTGGAAAATTCTGTCTTGCCCATGGGCTGGGACAGCTCACACGAGCTTGAATTTTGTGTATCACTACTCGTTCAATGAAATGCGATAAGCCCGTCTCGGCGCTTCTATAATTTATGATTATTTTTAAAGCAGTGAATTTCCTCTAAGAAGTTTATTCTTAATAGGTCCATCATTATCTGTTTCTTTGTTTTAAAATAATAATAATAATAAAAAAATCTGCGAAATAGTCAATGTTTCACACATATACTGTCGAGGGTGCCGCCATTTTGAAGACGCTACCAACTGACGTTTGAAATATTGGTGACGTTACGTCAAATACTACTTACGCTTGTTCACGTCCGCATGAAATAATAGTTCCCCGTGCAGTTGGAAATTATTATTATCGTAAGTAAGAAAAATAATCAATCATTGGTCTCCGATGCGGACAGGGAAATCCCAAACCTCGGGCACAAGGGGTGTGATTTCCCTGTCCGCACAGGAGACCAATGATAGATTCTATTTATCTTACCCAGGTGTTCTTACCCAGGACCGAATAAAAATCACGAGCATTCAATACATTGGTTGTATTGGAGGTCGTCAAGTGACGTTGGCATTTTAGATGTTCACGTCACGAGGACAGCAAAAATGATGTCAGTTTATGCACGTCAGACATTGACGTAAAGAACCGAATGGCGATCGTTGAAATCGGCGCCTTCTTTCAAAATCAAATAGAAACCTCTCAGACACTAGAATTACGCATTTTAACAAGTCCTGAAGTTAAAACAAAACGTGGTGTGCATGAAAAAGTATCTATCATGGGTGTGAGGTGTGGCTAGAAAAATCCGTCACTCGGGATCACTGTTCAGCATCACTCGGCAAGCCTCGTGATGCCGAAAAGTGACCCTCGTGACGGATTTTTTTATTCACAACTTATATCCATGAAAGATACTTATATTCCTTGATACATGTCACTTCATGAGCAGGTTGGACTGTATTCATCACTATGATATTAAAGTCTCCATAGTCCTACAAGTGGTAAAAATCACCAAAGCACAAATCATGATAAAACTGGTACAACCTTCAGAATTGATGATAAAATGTCGGTTGATGAGAGTTTTCGTGTCATATAACTGGCAAAAAGGAGAAACAGAGGTTTTTAAAAAGAAAATACAAGTCTCTCCATAAAAAATGGTCTTTATTTCTGCTTCCCCGTTGAGCAATGAAATTACGCAACAGCGTGGCAATAATTGGAATCCTTGCCGTACATTGTATTTAAACCATATATAAATACCTGTACCTTGTATTTTTTGATCTTCTGTACCTTGTATTTTTATCATGTAAATGAAGTTTGTGAAATCGAAAGTAGGCCATTTCGGCTGGCAACTAGAATGACCTAGATATTCTTTAAATCGTTTATGAGAATCCCAAGGATGTCTTAATATCTGAAAGTCGTCCAATCACGATCACATACAGTAATGAAACTGTAGTGAGAAGCATGCAGCTATACTGTCACAAAAATATTTCCTGCTGATAGAGCAATGGGGCCTTTAAAACATAATTGTGCTTCACAGTCGACTCTTATCATCTTAAATACTGAGATCTGGTACCCTCTTATACCAATCGCATTCATCAGTATGATGTTATTTTTACCTTAATTGTATCAAACGGGGGTATGTGCTTCAGGAAATACAGTCGACTTTCGTTATCTTAAACACTGATATCTCAAAGTACCCTCTTATATCAAATAATGTAGTTTGGACATTTTTCCTGTATTTGTTTATTTTTCCACTCTTTTAATTTCGAACTACTGATATCTCACAGTAAATTTTCTGGTACCAGAAAATTTACTTTGAGATATCAGTAGATTGAGAAGATTTTCGACTTGCATACTGTATTAATGATAAAGTTTGTTAAAATAAATAAATAACTAAATAAATTATTTAACATTAATAATAACAAGAACGAAAATAGTTATAATAATAATAATAATAATAATAATAATAATAATAATAATAATGATAGTAACAATTGTAATAATAAAGGATCAATATTTGCAATTATACTATGATGTTATTAATTAAGTGATTTCGTATTGGCCCAGTTACAGGTCCAAGGTAAGCTGTATTGGCCCGAGGCCGAAGGCCGAGGGCCAATACAACTGACCGAGGACCTGTAACTGGGCCAATACGAAATCACTTGATTAATGACATTTTTATTAATTAACTTTAAGCTGACGGTCAATACCGTCACAGTTATTTGACCTTGTGAGGGCCTCAGTATAAGGCGCCTTAATATGAGGAAACACTTTTCCCTGTTTTCTCAAAACAAAAATGGCCATATATCTGCTCACAGACACAATAAACATATGTTGTGGGTATTCATTTTCTTAAGTTAGAACACAAGGGATAATTTGGTACACATTTCATTCTGATCTGTTAGAATTTTTGGTTAGCATCTCTGGACTTGCAAACTTGAGTGGGTGGGGTTCCTTGACAGGCCTTGTGCAGTCGAATGACTGTTAACGTCCGAAACTGAAGCACTTCCATCCTCTTCTTGTTCGGCTGCCGCCATTGATGTTTACGCCGCTGTCATCCAGCCAGGAGAGCGCCCTCGCGTGACCAGAACTTTTAACCAATCGGATGCGTGGATTTTCGTATAGGTCGAAGGTTTCAATCAATATGACACGAGGTCAACCGTATAGGTAGGAGGGCAAGCTGTATTAAGCGGAGATCATACTGTATGAAAAAAGAAACGTCACCAGTATGATACAGACCGATTTCCCAGTAAAAGTGCTATATATTACTTAGTTAATTAATAATGGAAGTTATTAGTTCAGTTATCTTCAAGTAGTTTTTATGTTTTTATCATAGAATTTTCAAAGAACATATTAATATGAACAGCACCGTCAAATCACCAGTGTCAGTTTCTTACTGTTTTAATGTCGTACACTGTAAAAAAGTCCGTAGATTTTACGGTAGAATACCTGGCAACCAGCTGCCAGTCCATTTCCCGTTATTTTACGGTCTCCCGTAAACATTGGCGGAATCATCTCGCAGAGTAGGGAAGAATAAGAAAGGCATTTTTTGGTCATATAGCCCTTCAACACTTTAAAGGTATTTTCGAGTGCGGTCAGTCAGCATAACTCTACCATATTTAGATGTCTAAAAATGTGTTACAGGCACCCGTGAACATAACGGGGAAACGGACTGGCAGCTGGTTGCCAGGTATTCTACCGTATTAAAATCTACGGATTTTTTTTCACAGTGTATGTAAAATCATAAGTTGCTGATTCAAGTAGGAAGACTGGTTGGTAAAGCAGTAATTGAACGCCTATGTTTTGGTGTGCTACTGAAATCAGATTGGTGAATGAGACATTGAAGACGATTATCAGACTGTGCAGGCTGATCTAATTTTCCGCTGCTTTCACGTACTACAGACGTAAAGCTGCGTCATTACGCAATTATATACGGAGATGCAACTTGAAATTTGGTCCAAGATACTAAATGTCATTACGCATCCGCATATTACTACCTTGTTATTTTGACAACTATTAGGATGAAATTGCACCGTATACATGTGTTTGCTTGTTAATAGATTCTGTCAGAACCTGTCATTGTACGATTCCTACCGGTATTTTGTTTCGAGCAGTCCCTTATTACCAGTCTAGGGACTACTTACGGTTTTCCATCACACACATTTGTGATGGCCCCCCATAACTCTTACATTTTTCAGTCCAACTCACTAAAATGGCAATTTAACCCACTGACAGTGTTCGGTATGATCTGTCTACACTTAAAATTGATATTTGGTCCAGCCCTTAACTTTTCTCGGTATAAACAGTCTGTATTTTGATTATTTTTGCAGAATTATGGTCACAATTAAGCAAATATTGCTACGCATTTGACTTGTTTTATTTCCAAAAAATACAAGTTTACTTTTTATATTTTATAAAGTTATCTACAACGCTTGCTTTTTTGTAACGGATGCTAATTGTACGAGTTACTCAAGGTTTTGCACCAGTTACTCAACAGAAAAGTACTTGGGTTTTTTTGCCTTTGCTATGGACAGCCATAACACCAGCAGAAACCAACGTTATGGCTTCCCATTACGTTTCACCCTTCGGACATGTAGTGACATCTTGTGGTAAAAATTTCAGTAATTAAGTTATGAAATGCCATCATGTCAGTTCATTTAAAGTGCACGGTTAACTATTACAAATATGCGTGATGGAAATCCATAAGTCCCCAGACTGATTACGCTCAACGCAAATCTGATGGTTGAACTGACATTGAAAGTATAAATAATATAAAGGATTGCTCTTGAGAACTTACAGAAATTGACTGAGCTACGACTGGTGAGAAGCAGATCTGCTTTACACGCGGAAAGTTTCGGGTGTTATGCGTTTTGGCTTAGCAATGGAGTGTAAAAGACCCTGAAAATTCTGGTAGGTATCCGGAACCTCATCTTGGTGAAAAACTTCAATCATTCCTTGAAGTTGAGGTCATCCTTACTTTATGGAAGGTACTTTTTATGTCATGAAAATTAAATTTTATTAAATATTTTTCGAAACATTTTGAGTACATCAAAACAAATTTGCAAGCTGAAATTTTCATAGTTATTATTAGTATAAACTCTACAAGTATAAATCACAACTTTGAAATTTCAGACCTTCAAGTTTAAGGTGAACGTAGCTTTATGGAACGATTGTAATTCTTGGCCCTAAACATACAGTTTGTCAGCCCTCAGGTCGTGAACTGCCAGACGTTCAAGAACTTACCGTAAAACTCTTAAAGTTTGGACACCCGGGCTAAAAATGGTACTGCTATTGTCCTAAATTGGAACAGTTTTGATTACAATGCAGTCAGGCGTCCAAGAGTTATGTAGGGGACTTCTAAACATTGCTACATACCAAATAAATATATAAGCTCTGGGCCTCATGGTTTCAGAGAAGAAGATTTTTTAAGTTTGTCCCTTTATAAGTCTATAAGAGCCAACGATAGATCCGGGGGGTGGGGGTATGTAGGGGACTTCTAAACATTGCTACATACTAAATAAATATATAAGCTCTGGGCCTCATGGTTTCAGAGAAGAAGATTTTTTAAGTTTGTCCCTTTACAAGTCTATAAGAGCCAACGATAGATCGGGGAGGAGGGGGGGGGGGGGGGGGGTGCATGGTTGGCAGGAGGCATGGTTGGCAGGAGTTACCTACTTGACCACTAACTATTGCTAACCATCATTGCTATATACTATTAAAATATGTGAGCTCTGGGCCTCATGGTTTTAGAGAAAAGATTTTGAAGTTTCTCAGCTATATAGCCCTATATCAACAAATGACCCCTGGTGTGGGGCCAGTTTGGACCCCATGGGCATGGTTGGCAGGATTTATGCAGGGGACCACTAAGCATTGCTACATACTAAATGTTTAAGCTCTGGGCCTCATGGTTTCAGAGAAGATTTTTTTTTAAAGTTTTTCACTTCATATGACAGTGGGAGCTAATGCCCCTGGGGCGTGACCAATTTGGACCCAAGGGGCATGGTTCGAAGGATTTATGTACGCAACCATTGCTGCATACTAAATATGTAAGCTCTGGGCCTCATGGTTTTAGAAAGGAAAATTTTTGAAGGTTCTTTAGCTATATAGCCCTATATACACAAATGACCCCCTAGGATGGGGCCAGTTTGGACCCCTGGGGCATGGTTAGAAGGGTTTGTGTATATATATCAGCTCTGAGCCTCATGGTTTCAGAGAAGATGATTTTTAAAGCTTTTATCATTATAAGTCTACAGGAGCTAATGACCCCTGTGGGTGGCCATTCACGACCCTAGGGGCATGGTTGGCAGGATTTATGTACGTGACCACTAACCATTGCTACATACTAAATATGTAAGCTCTGGACATCATGGTTTCAGAGCGGAAAAATTTTGAAGTTTCTTTAGCTATATAGCTCTATATAAACCAATGGGCCCCTATGGTTGGGCCAGTTTGGACCTCAGGGATGGATTGGCAGGAGTGATTTAGGGGACCACTAAACATTGCTACATACTAAACATATAATCTCTGGGCCTCATGGTTTCAGAGAAGAAGATTTTTTAAGTTTTTCTCATTATAAGTCTATGGGAGTTTTATGTTGCCATGGAAACCAGAGTTCCAATCTGATCTGCCCTATTATCTTATACAGTCAGTCCCCCACCCCAACAATGCAACACGTGAATTTGATCAAGATCTTCAGATGGTTTAGGAGGTATGTTTTTAAGTGTGGAAGACGTCGACGGACTACGGACCAAGGCTACTATAAGCTCACCTTGACAGGTGAGCTAAAACCTTAAAGAACATCCCATATTTTAACATGAAATTTCTAATTCCATGCCCTAGACCTCAATGTCACTGAGGGGCAAGGGTGAAAAACGCAAGACCATTATCTAGCATAAAGAGATATGGGTGTTTAAATAACCTATAACACCCAAAAGGTGGACATGGACGCGGGTGCAAATGCCGAGGCCGACACCGGGGTGACAACAATAGCTCTTCCTGAAGGTCGTTCAGGCGAGCTAAAACAATGACTTCTTTCCAGAGGAGTGTGTGGGGTGGGGAGGTGGCTGTTAGGCGAGAAGGAGGTAAAATTTGTAAATTTTGAACCAGCAAAGTAAACATTTTACCATTTGTGAATGCAAAAATGTCATGGAAGTCATCACCTAATATACCAAAGCATGTCTAAGTTATCTGCATATTTAACCCTCTAGTGGATTATCCTTTCAACACATGAAGTATTTAGCCGGGCCACATAGTGCAGTCGGTAGCGCATCGGACTCAAGAGCCAGAGGTCCTGTGTTCGATACCCGGTCCGGCTATTTACTTCCGTTTCTCCTTCCGCTGATTCAGGAAGGACAGTTGTCAGTTACTGGCGAAAGTATGTGCACTTAGTACTGCTTAACCACATAGGAGGTCTAAGCCGGCCAAAGAATAGTGTCGTAAGGTTAACTGACCGTCCCGACATGACCATGGCTCTTTACCGTGGACGTGAAGCAACAAAACAACACTCTCAGATGTTCCGTCATTTGATAAATAGTAGTAACATTAAGCTGTTTTCTTCTATTGTTCTGTCACAGTCTTCATTTAAAAACATTGATTCTGGTTACTATCTTCATTACCATCCATATTGTCCATCTGAATAGGTTATGGTAAAAGAGAAATTTGCACTGATGGGTGGGGTACACCAATAGTAATATACTGTATGATTGACCGGTTATGCATAATCAGCAAATTTAATTGTAGACAAAAGCTAAAGAACAGTGTATATAACTGTTTTATCAATGACTTCTATGGACTTACCTTGTTTAGAGTGGCTTTCCGACCAAAAGTAAACAAGACATATGAAAAAAATCAAGTTTCGCATTCTCCGATTTTGTCCTACTTTTAGTATGTTAAAAATGTAGGTCTTAGGAGCGTATTACTGCAAAGAAACCTTGTGTTGCAATTTGTTTTAGGTTCCCCCACAATTTGACTGGACTATGTGCTTTATTTTGAGTTTGAGAATGTGCTCAAGTTTTATAACCTCTGGGCCAGATTGCTCCTTAGGAACTGGTGTGATCAGGGTCTATACAGTTGCCATTCCATCTGCACATTTTTATATGCATTACCGTATAGAAGAACCGGACTGACAGAGGAATAAAAGTTGGGCAAGGGCCGGCTGTGCTTGCAGTAGGTGCAGGATGTTGTTTTTGGTCTCCTCTACCCTAGACTCCCTGTCTCTGGATGACGGCTCGAGAAAGATGGAAATTCTGACAGAGCCACTACACCCCAAAGCAACCTACCAACCAATCCTTTTAGGAAAATCCACGCTAACATTATCTGCCAGTTTCTTGATTTTGGGGTATTTTATTTTTAACTTCAACATTGTTTTGCCAGGAAACCAAGCGATAAAATGCTATTTTTGTCTTATTCTGTTGAAGGGGAGCAATACATTTCCTTTAACAGTTAGGAGCAATACATTTCCTTTAACAGTAAGGAGCAATACATTTCCTTTAACAATTAGGAGCAATACATTTTCTTTAAGAGACAGGAGCAACACCTTTTCTTTAAGAGTTAGGAGCAATACTTTTCCTTTAAGAGTTAGGAGCAATAACTTTCCTTTAAGAGTTAGGAGCAATACCTTTCCTTTAACAGTTAGGAGCAATACATTTCATTTAACAGTTAGGAGCAATACATTTCCTTTAAGAGTCAGGAGCAATATCTTTCCTTTGACAATTAGGAGCAATACCTTTCCTTTTAGAGTTGACTCTCTTCTCACAGGAAAGCTATTGCCTGTACCTGACGCACAAAATAGTCACCTTAAGGACATTCGCGAATTTCTGAACTTAACTGCTTCAGTGCCGTTCAACCCCAAATGTTCGAAACAAAATGGTGACGGGGAGGTCTCACCACGAGAAAAATAGATTATTTCATCGCTCTACGACACTAGCACCAGCGGAAACCAAGAAACATTCTTCCATCCAATCGGAACGCCGCTTGGCCAATTCCGTGAATCACGGATTTGGCCGAGCGGTGTTCGATTGAACTGCCGATGACATCAGACAAGAGAAGTAAGAAATACAGTCCTTCGAAGCCTAAATTACAGCTGTATTCTCCCCTGCAACCGATATATTGTTCAGAAAACGCAGTGGATATCGATATCAGGCAGAAGACAGCGGGAGTATCGTAAAAGTCTAATAACTGGGACAGATAGGACTGAAAAACAAACAGTGCAGGTCCAGATCAGACTGCTCCTGAAGCAGTAAGAACAGGATCTACACTGACATTCAATCTGTATTTTGTTAAAGATTTGCTGTATTGTAAACCCAAACTACACCATGTTTAAGACATTAACGGTTATTATACTAGGTGTCTACATCTTTAGAAGTTTTACGGTATAAGTATATACCAAACAAAAAAAAGAAACGCACACATTAATAGTTTGGTATTTTCTTGGAAATAACAAATAATTTAAAAACATGATTCATATAGTGTTATAGGTAGACAATCGGACAGTTCAACCCGAAAATTTCGTTTAATTGTGTCAATTCAGTAATTTACGACGCGTCTCTGAACAAGGCAGAGGTCAGTTTTCAATGTCACTGTCTTCAATAAGAGGCCATTGTCAGCGATTTCATTAATGTGTATTTTTATGCATATGGAATGTACAGTTACTCATCTACGCCATGATGAAGTCTGCGCAAGATTTGATCAGAAATACGGATTTTTAGACATTTTCTAATCATGCTATAAAAAGTAAATTAAAGGGGAAAATCTTACTATGTACGTTTCTTTTTTTGTTTGGTATATAACTGAGGAAACTTGCTGTTCGTGCCATGGTATACATGGTAAAACTACTCGATCTATACTCCATTAACAGCAGTGAGAGGGTACGGTTTAGCCCTTTTTTCACCACTGGAATTGTCCAACCTTATTTATTGGAAGAATCCATTACTTGCTTTAAGGGTTTCTAGTGGTTGTTTTCATTTTGCATAGAAATACCTGTAAGCAAACAGTGTTGACCCTGTTCAATATTTACGAAGGGAAACAACTTTTGTGAAATCCTGTTTGCTTTTCTGGACAACGAACTCTGTCAACATTGGATTTATCCGTAGAGGAAAACAATTGTTTCTCTCAGGGAAGCAAATTCTATACTTTAAGAGTTGAGACGGAAGACAAATATGAAAGTGACAGAATTGCTTCCCCTGAAATTATACCCATAGCTGAACAATATTTTCCGCGACACGAGAAAACCTACAAATTGGCATGTGCGTCGAGCGAAGACTCAGATCAGCCTGGGCAGCCGCCCGCCCAGTCTGAATAGAGTCTTTGCTTTGCGATTAAATGGAAGCTAAGGGTCTAAGCTGGCTCAATGCGGACAGCGAATACTCTGATCAAGGGTCTAAGCTAGCTCACTGCGGACAGCGAAGACTCTGATCAGACTGGGCGGATGCCCAGGCTGATCTAAGTCTTCGCTGGGCGCACATGCTACTTTGGTGGTTTTGTCTTGTCGCGGCTCAGTTATGATTCAAGACTGATCAATATTCTTTACAAATGTCAGAACTTTATCTGCGATGACAAGAGAATCGAAAGAAAGCATGTGTCGATTTCCGTCTAAACTAATTAGGGACTTGAGTCCAAGTGTTAGATCTATCTATTTACAAGTAGCAGATTTGATTAACAGACCTTTACAAGAAATATAATGACCACGTTACGAAACACAGGGAGTATCTATTTCAGTATTGTCAATGACGAAATGGAAGTCTGAAATTTATTATCGGGCTTGATCGTGAGAAGAATTTCTTTATAAGATGGGCCAAGACACGACAAAACGACAAAACCAACAAAGTGGCCTGTGCACCAAGCAAAGGCACAGATCAGTCTAGGCATCAGCCCAGGCTGATCAGAATCTGCGCTGTACTCTTAAAAGGTAGCTAAGTGCCTAAGCTAGCTTCAAGCGGACAGCGAAACCTCTGATCAGACTGGGCGTCTGCCCAGGCTGATCTGAGTCTTCGCTGAGCGCACAAACACTTTGTTGGTTTTCTCGTGTCGCGGCTCAGATATTTTGGTGACGAGTATCTTGCTATGTAGTTCGTCTTTGTCCGTTTAGTCTCTATTCTTCTCGTAGAGTTTCCCACCCAACGTTGAATAAGAATTAAAAAAATGTGTCTTATCGACGTTTATCGGATGTTGAAGCTATTTGGAGGTCCTAAAATTCCATGAATCGAAACAATAGCCCTTCCAATGAGAGAGTAAACTCCGCAAGGAAAAACTTGCTTTTAGAAGTCTTTAGAGTACATTCTTTTCTTTCAGAGATGTCCCTCATTTAGAAGGACGGCAAAATGAAATGACAGAATCGCTACCCCTAAAAAGTTTATACATTCACTTTAACACCAGAAGTAGTGACGATAAATAGAGTCTGAAAGGATAACTCACTTGGAAGCCAAAGAACTTACCCATGGGGATAATCATGCCACTGGCTTGTCGGTGACAGTTCAGGGGCTGGCACATACGAGTAGATAATAATAACAATCAACCCGGGATCAAGGGGGTGGACTTTGGGGCTTAAGCCCCGCCACTTGGGACATCATCGTCAATATAATGCAGGAATGCAGGTAATAAGGAACACCTGATGATAATTGGAGATGATATTCCACAAGGTTAGATCGAAATATATGTTGTGACATCTCACTAGAATCGCCTCGGCGAGGCGATTCTAATGAGATGCCATAACATATAAATAAAGGTAAGCATGTTATTGTCTTCATTTTTCACCGAATACTCTATTTTATCTGAAACCCTCATTATGGCCTCTTTCTTCGGGCCCTAAGCTCTACCAGTTGTCCAGAAGAGCCCCGCCAGCTAGTTGTGGTCTAGATCCGGGTCTGAACAATACTAGCCTAGTAGTATCAGTTAGGTTGCCATTCACAGTTTCGCACTTTTGGCCGGGGACAAAAATGCTAATATTTGGGGGTAGGCTTGTATCTTGGGCTATAAATTCTTTTTGGCTCCTTATATGCAGGAAACTTTTCCTCCCTTTGAGTGAGCAAGTGTCAGGAAAGTAAAAATTGAATTTATTTCCAACCTTGAAAACCATCCAATCGTTAAGGGCATGGATGCGAAACTATGGCTGCACTGATAGAGCACGAAATACAATTGTGAAAAAGATGGTGCTCATTTCCAATTAAGAATAGCAGAAAATCTAAACGGCTGGCAGGTATTCAGTTGCAGTTGACAGTGATCATCTGTAAGCCCTCTAGGTAAATCTGTAATCTTTAGGTGTCGACAACTGTCCTGCTCTTGAGTAGAGCATGGGTAATATTGCCATTTTTGAAGAAATTTTCTGGCCCCAAAAAAGTGGGTGGGGTGTCATTTTCTCTGCAACAATATTCATGTAAGGAGCTTATGGGGGTTATAAATGGCTATAAAGTGTATTTAGGGATATGTACAGCTCATTCAAAGAGAAGAAAGAATGATTTGTGCATTCAATCAGGCTGGAATGTCACTTTGTTTGGCTGACCCCCTGTGGAGTCACTGAGCTATCAAAAAAACTGTGGAGTGCAACCATTAAGGGCCATCATGGATTTTCAGTTTTCTTTTGAGGCAGTTAGAAAACATGTTTTGGATTCCTCAACACTGACCGACTAAAGAAATAAAATGGTTCAGAGTAGTAGTTGTGAACGCGCTACAGCGAGGGTCCATTTCTTGAAAGCGACGCTTTTTCAGACTTCGAAAAAGGGTACATTTTAAAATCAGCAATAATTTTGCCAGATTGCATCTCAGCACACTTTCTTTCATTCTCTTTGATCAGAAACATGCTAAATTATTAATCTGAACCAAATTCTGCCTGGATTGAGTAGAAAATCTATGCTTTAAGGTTGCCATTCACAGTTTCGCACTTTTGGCCGGGGACAAAAATGCTAATATTTGGGGGTATGCTTGTATCTTGGGCTATAAATTCTTTTTGGCTCCTTATATGCAGGAAACTTTTTCTCCCTTTGAGTGAGCATGTGTCAGGAAAGTAAAAATTGAATTTATTTCCAACCTTGAAAACCATCCAATCGCTGTGCGGGATGGATGCGAAACTATGGCTGCACTGATAGAGCACGAAATACAATTGTCAAAAAGATGGTGCTCATTTTCAATTAAGAATAGCAGAAAATCTAAACGGCTGGCAGGTATTCAGTTGCAGCTGACAGTGATCATCTGTTAGCCCTCTAGGTAAATCTGTAATCTTTAGGTGCCAACAATTGTCCTGCTCTTGAGTACAGCATGGGTAATATTGCCATTTTTGAAAAAAAATTCTGGCCGCAAAAAGTGGGTGAGGTGTCCTTTTCTCTGCAACAATATTCATGTAAGGAGCTTATGGGGGTTATAAATGGCTATAAAGTGTATTTAGGCATATGTACAGCTCATTCAAAGAGAAGAAAGAATGATTTGTGCATTCAGTCAGGCTGGAATGTCACTTTGTTTGGCTGACCCCCTGTGGAGTCACTGAGCTATCAAAAAAACTGTGGAATGCAACCTTATGATAGTTCCAGTGCGGTTCTCTTGTTCGGTCTTACTTCAAAATTTGAGCCACGACATGACAAACCAACTAAGCGAAGACTCGGATCATCATGGGCATCTGCCAAGTCTGAATAGAGCCTTCGCTGTGCCCTTACAGGGTGGATAAGGGTCTAAACTAGCTCCATGCGGACATCGAATACTCGTATCAGACTGGTCGGACGCTGATTGGAGTCTTCGTTGGGCATTGATTTTGTCATGTTGCGGCTCATTAATTTCTTTTGTGTGTGTGTGAGGATTGATCGTGTCTGTTATAAAAATGTCATGTTTTGTTTTGTCATTTCATGTTACTGTCTTTCTTCGGGTATAGGACGGTTTTTCCTTCCAAAACAATCTCAAAAACCTATATCCGTCTTACAAGAGACGGATCTAGATTTTTGGGATTGTTCTAGATCCGTCTTGTAAGACGGATCTAGATTTTTGGGATTGTTTTGGCAAGAAAAATCCATCTTCATGATCTTCCAGCAGCATTTCATAAGAACGATTTTGATATGAGCCGCGACACGAGAAAACCAACAATGTGGTTGTGCGCCCAGCGCAGACTCAGATCAGCCTGGGCATCCGCCCAGTCTGATCAGTGTCTTCGCTGTCCGCGTAGCTTAGACACTTAGCTACCCTTTGAACGGAAAGCGAAGAACTTGATCAGACTGGGCGGATGCCCAGGCCGGTCTGAGTCTGTGCCCGGCGCGCACCACTTTGTTGGTTTTCTCGTGTCGCGGCTCAATTATCTTTGGTCATTCTAGAGAAGGGAAAATCCCTTTTTTAAAGCTGAATATATACGGTTCATTTTCACAGATGAGCTGCGACACCAGAAAACAAACAAAGTGGTTGTGCGCCCATTGCAGACTCAGATCACCCTGGGCATCCGCACAGTCTAAAAAGACTCTTCGCTAAGCCCTTAAAGGGTAGCTAAAGGTCTAAGCTAGCTTCATGTGGACAGCGAAGACTCTGATCAGACTGGGCGGATGCCCAGGCTGATCTGAGTCTGCGCTGGGCGCACAAGCACTTTGTTGGTTTTTTCGTGTCGCGGCTCAATTATAGTTGGATTTAAATTGCAGATTACGATGCACGGTAACATCTAAATGGATTGCCATCATTTCACAATGGAAAAAAAAAAACAAAAAAAAAAAAAACGAGCAGAATAGTTTATGCTTCCGTTCTTTTCAAAGATCGGCTACTTTTAAATGAAAGATTTTTTTCCAGAGAGAGCGGTTGCTATTTTTGGAACATTCCAATAAGAAATGTTAGTGATATATTGTTTGTGATGTTAAGGCTCGCAGTGACAACCTACATGGGAAATGGCTGTTCACATGGCTGTCACTGATGATGCCCAGGCTGATCTGAGTGTTTTCTGGGCGCAAATGACACTTTGTTGGTTTTGTCGTGTCGCGGTTTAAATTTATAAGTTTAGGTAGTATACATGGTTCATTTCTCATTTTCGTGCTGGCGTTGTATTATGCCTGGAAATTTTATCATATGACGTCGCATCTGAGAGTGTATTAAAGTCATGCATTAAAAACGATAATCCACTAGTGGATTAAATATGCAAATTACGTCGTAACGTTATACGTTAACGTCCATTAAAACGTCGCGTTTTCTAATGGCGAAATCGTGGCGTTTTCGTGCAAATTTTGCTTGTAAAAAGCGAGTTTAGTGTCATTTGATATATGGAATCTTCCATTCGTGCTCCTGTATAAACTCGTTGGGGAAAACCGATAAGATGCTCGGCACAGCCTCGCATCTTATCTTTTGCCCCAACTCGTTTAATAAATTCAATAATACATGAGCACTCATATAAGATCCTCTATATATACTATTCTGCTCGTTTTCATGTGCCTTCTGTTTTTGTGCGAATATAACAGTTATTTGGACCAGATACGTTATTACACACCTGCGACTCGTTACACTCATTTTCCAACAATTTACAATCTCGCCAGAAGTGCTAATCCTGAAAAGAAATTAAGTATTGTGCTCTTGCTAATTATATTATATTTTACACCTGTAAATTGGAGTAATGCGACAAAGTAAATTGCGTCGGTGAAAACATTGCCAACAAACGGAAGGTACATGGAATCGTTGACACAAGAGTATGAGCACATCACAGGACACATTTTCCTTTTCATACTTTCGTAGATAGTATGCAGATAACCATCATTTAATTCACTAGAAAGGAAAGACTTGGATACCAGCATATGTATATGCAAAGATTGCAAACGTTAAAATTCTATTTTTTTTTAATGTTTGTTTTGCTGCTATTACTGACAACAAAGATAAAAGGCATAAAACCAAACTTTTCCAATAATTACCGGTATCTCTTGAATCAAATAAGATTGCGGCAGTATGCTTAAATTAGTTATTCCAGAAAGTTCTCGAAACATCTTGAAAGTTCTCTAAGTTTCCCGAAGCTTCCACAACATTCGTTTGACAATGGGGAGCAAATTCCAGAACTTTCTAGACAATTCTTTCTGTTTCGGGAACATTCTAAAGTTTCTCCAATTTTCCAGAATGTTCTAAAGTACAATGTAAACAACTGGTTTATTTCAAGTCTATAAAATATCTAAAAAAACTGC
This sequence comes from Ctena decussata, assembly GCA_963989385.1. Taxonomy (NCBI): domain Eukaryota; kingdom Metazoa; phylum Mollusca; class Bivalvia; order Lucinida; family Lucinidae; genus Ctena; species Ctena decussata. Next base: position 7,912,228 of record OZ022511.1, on the reverse strand, counting down.
CAAATCATGGTAAAAGACAATATTTACATCATTTAAACACCATATTCATAACAATTATCTCATGTGGCTTCTGCGATTTGCCTGTGACATGCGGCCTTATAAATTTAAGCAATTCATGTTTAGTTCAGCATTGTTCTCTACTGACAATGCAATTTTATTTAGCACAGGTATAGTGGATTTTGTAATTAATATCTTAAAGAAATCCTTCAAGATTAGAGAACACATTCAAACATAGGAGCATGGGCCATACTTCGAAGTTTCGGCTTCGCAAGTTTCATCAGTGACCCTGACAATAGCTGCCGACGAAAGCCATGGGGAATAATATTGTTATTTCTCAATTTTAAAGAGGCAGTCGATTCAATGTCTGATTAGTACATCGTACCGAAAAGGGTCAAAATGATTAAAAAGAGATGATTTAGAATAAGAATCTAAACCAATAAAAGAATCTGATTTCTCAGAATATATCCTCTGATCTCAAAGGACAAAAATTAGATAGAATTCGCACTAGTTGATTTTAAAAGTCTAACGCATGTACTTGTCTAGCTGTCAAATATAAAAGAAAATTCTTTCTCAAGCTATGCAAATCATTCTGAGATTTTGAATACACGAGCCTAGAGCATGACACAGTAATAGTTTGGAGAAAAGCCATCCACTGGTTTGAAAGATATCCTACCAAGAGCATAGTCTCATAAGCTATTTGATCCTACATATAACACTATGATCTTGAAAAATGGGTCAGGGTCACCAACTGCTTAACATGTCTTAAACCTGTCAAAACGATATATTCATGCAAGCTTGATGAATATCCGTCAATTGGTTCAAGGTATAACTCATTTTAAGAGAAAAAATAAGCATTTGTAAGTTAGCTTTCGACCTTGAAAATGGGGTCAAGGTCATTAAAACACAGAAGACTCTTGAAGTTGTCCCAAAGGTATATCTATGAAAGTAAAGTGGAAATCAAGCCAAAGGCTAATGAGACATATCAATTTTAGTGACATTTAACATACATGTATCTAACTCCTACTGTTATCTTGAAAATGAGGTCAAGATCACCAAAATCTGATCAGCTCTTAAGCTAGTCCCAGTAATGTATCCATGCAAGTTTTGTAAAATTCCATCTACTGGTTAAAGAGATATCATGGGTACAAGAAACTGTCAACTAAGTCCTCCAGTGACCTTTAGAATAAGGTCAAGGTCACCAAAATCTAAAATAGCTCCTAAACTCATCCCAATGATGTATCTATGAAAGTTTGGTGAAATTCCATCCATTAGTTTAAGGGAAATCGTTGGTATTAAAAATTGTCATCTAAGTCCTCCAGTGACCTTGATAATGAGGTCAAGGTCACCAAAATCTAATCAGCTATTAAATGTGTCCCAATGATGTACCCATGTAAGTTTTGTAAAATTCCACCCATTGGTTTACGAAATATCATGGGTTCAAGATATTGCAATCAAGTCCTCCAGTGACCTTGAAAATGAGGCTAGTGACCTTGAAAACGAGGCCAAGGTCACCAAAATGTAATCAGCTTTTAAACTTATCCAAATAATATATCCATGAAAGTTTGGCCAAATTCTATTCATTGGTTCAGGAGATATTGTGGGTACAAGAAATTGTCACCTTAGTCTTAAAGTGACCTTTAAGATAAGTTCAAGGTCATCGAAATCTTAACAGCTCATAAACTTGTCCCAATCATGTATCCAGGAAAGTTTGGTGCAATTCCATCCATTGGTTAAGGAAATATAGTGGGTACAAGAAATTGTCATCTAAGTCCTCCAGTGACCTTAAAAATGAGGTCAAGGTCACCAAAGTCTAACGAGCTCTTAAACTTGTCCAAATAATATATCCATGCAAGTTTAGTGAAATTCCATCCATTGATTCAGCAGATATAGTGGGTTGAAGAAATTGTCATCTCAGTCCTCCAGTGACCTTGAAAATGAGGTCAAGGTCAAGGTCACAATGATATATCCATGTAAGTTTGGTGAAATTTCATCCATTGGTTCAACAGATATCGCGCATACAAGAAACTGTCATCTAAGTCCTCCAGTGACCTTGAAAATGAGGTTAACGTCACCAAAATCTAATCAGCTCTTAAGTTTGTGCCGATGATATATCCATGCAAGCTTGTTGAAATTCCATCCATTGGTTCAAGAGATATCGAGCATACAAGAAATTGTCATCTAAGTCCTCCAGTGATCTTGAAAATGAGGTCAAGGTAACCATAATCTAACCTTTTTAAACTTGTCCAAATGATTTACCCATGCAAGTTAAGTGAAATTCCATCCATTGGTTCAGGAGATATAGTGGGTTAGAAATAGTCATCTAAGTCCTTCAGTGACCTGAAAATGAGGTCAAGGTCACCAAAATCTAATCAGCTCTTAAGTTTGTCCCAATGATGTATCCATGTAAGTTTGGTGAAATTCCATCTATTGGTTCAGGAGATATCGCGCATACAAGAAACTGTCGTCTAAGTGCTTAAGTGACCTTGAAAATGAGGTCAAGCTCACCAAAATCTAATCAGCTCTTAAGTTTGTGCCAGTGATATATCCATGCAAGTTTGGTGAAATTCCATCCATTGGTTCAAGAGATATCGAGCATACAAGAAATTGTCATCTTAGTCCTCCATTGACCTTGAAAATGAGGTCAAGGTCACCAAATTCTAATCAGCTCTTTAGTTTGTCCCAATGATATATCCGTGCAAGTTTGGTGAAATTCCATCCACTGGTTCAAGAGATATCGCACATAGAAAAAAACTGTCACGCCGACGCCGACGCCAATGGGATCCGCACTGGGAACAATATATCCCCCTCACCTTTGGTGGGGGACATATATATGCAAAGTCTGGAAAAGTAAAACTACAATGTATAGTACAAAACACACCAGATTCAGTAGCAATTAATAGTATCACAATTTCAAACAAATGCAGTTATTAACAAGCAAATTCGACGAATTTATGTCCCCCGCCTTAGAAACTAGGTCTCCACTGTATATACACTTAAGTGTTTGAGCTGGAAAAGCGGCTAAGTTAAAAATGTGAAAAAAGTAATAAAAAAAAATAATGTGAGGATTATATCCAAACCACATGCATATCTTCAGACCATGATCAAAACGCCTGTGAAGCTTCAAAGGAATTGGCATAAAACTGTAGGAGGAGTTGCACACACAAGGTACCAACTATCTATTCACTTTGATAGTAAAAATGTATGAAAAATGGCTAAGTTCAATTAGCGAAAAAAGTAATAAAAAATAATCTCAGGATTATATCCAAACCACATGCATATCTTCAGACAATGATCAAAACACCTGTGAAGTTTCAAAGGAATTGGCATAAAACTGTATGAGGAGTTGCGCACACAAGGTACCCACTGTCTAGTCACTATGATAGTAAAAACGCCTAAAAAATTACTAAGTTCAACTTGTGGAAAAAGTAACAAAAAATAATTTCAGGAATATATCCAAACCACATGCGTATTTTCAGACCATGACCAAAACACCTGTGAAGTTTCAAAGGCATCGGCATAAAACTGTTGGAAGAGTTGCGCACACAAGGTACCCACTATCTAGTCACTTTATAGTAAAAATGCCTAAAAAATTACTAAGTTCAATTTGTGGAAAAAGTGACAAAAAATAATCTCAGGATTATATCCAAACCACATGCGTATCTTCAGACCATGACAAAAACATCTGTAAAGTTTCGAAAGAATCGGCATAAAACTGTAGGAGGAGTTGCGCACACAAGGCACCTACTACATTAGGGGGACGGAAGGACGGAAATAAGGACGGAAGGACGGATGGACGGACGGACGGAAGGACGGAAGGACGGAATGCCGAAAACTATGTCCCTCCGCTTTTCTTCGAAAAGGCGGGGGACAAAAAGCCAGGATAAAAATAAACGTAAAATACAGGGAAATGGGAAAATAATTTAATCTTTATAAATCATATAAGCCTCTGCAGCTAACTTTAGGCCGAAATATTCGAAAGGTACAGGAACCTTGCAGGCATAGCCAAATGACAAGGGACAATGCAATGAAAACGAAAAAAGACGTAAGGTAGAAAGCAGAGACAAACATAGAAAAAACATCCAGCAAAATCCGCAGCTCACCTTAACACATTAATGCCTAGCATCCCATAAATGGGACAAAGATAAACAGTGCAGATCCAGATCAGACGCCGCAAACGCGGCGTCTGATCAGGGTCTACACTATTTGCATAAGACAAATGGGTATTTCTCCTTAAAAATAAATTAAAATAAGAAATTGGCATAAAACTGTAGGAGGAGTTGCACACACAAGGTACCAACTATCTATTCACTTTGATAGTAAAAATGTATGAAAAATGGCTAAGTTCAATTTGCGAAAAAAGTAATATTAAATAATCTCAGGATTATATCCAAACCACATGCATATCTTCAGACAATGATCAAAACACCTGTGAAGTTTCAAAGGAATTGGCATAAAACTGTATGAGAACTTGCGCACACAATGTACCCACTGTCTAGTCACTATGATAGTAAAAACGCCTAAAAAATTACTAAGTTCAACTTGTGGAAAAAGTGACAAAAAAATCTCAGGATTATATCCAAACCACATGCGTATTTTCAGACCATGACCAAAACACCAGTGAAGTTTCAAAGGCATCGGCATAAAACTGTATGAGGGGTTGCGCACACAAAGTACCTACTATCTAGTCACTATGATAGTAAAAACGCCTAAAAAATTACTAAGTTCAACTTGTGGAACAAGTGACAAAAAATAATTTCAGGAATATATCCAAACCACATGCGTATTTTCAGACCATGACCAAAACACCTGTGAAGTTTCAAAGGCATCGGCATAAAACTGTTGGAGGAGTTGCGCACACAAGGTACCCACTATCTAGTCACTTTATAGTAAAAATGCCTAAAAAATTACTAAGTTCAATTTGTGGAAAAAGTGACAAAAAATAATCTCAGGATTATATCCAAACCACATGCGTATCTTCAGACCATGACAAAAACATCTGTAAAGTTTCGAAAGAATCGGCATAAAACTGTAGGAGGAGTTGCGCACACAAGGTACCTACTACATTAGGGGGACGGAAGGACGGAAATAAGGACGGAAGGACGGATGGACGGACGGACGGAAGGACGGAATGCCGAAAACAATGTCCCTCCGCTTTTCTTCGAAAAGGCGGGGGACAAAAAGCCAGGATAAAAATAAACGTAAAATACAGGGAAATGGGAAAATAATTTAATCTTTATACATCAAATAAGCCTCTGCAGCTAACTTTAGGCCGAAATATTCGAAAGGTACAGGAACCTTGCAGGCATAGCCAAATGACAAGGGACCATGCAATGAAAACGAAAAAAGACGTAAGGTAGAAAGCAGAGACAAACATAGAATAAACATCCAGCAAAATCCGCAGCGCACCTTAACACATTAATGCCTAGCATCCCATAAATGGGACAAAGATAAACAGTGCAGCGGCGTCTGATCAGGGTCTACACTATTTGCATAAGCCAAATGGGTATTTCTCCTTAAAAATAAATTAAAATAAGGAATTGGCATAAAAATGTAGGAGGAGTTGCACACACAAGGTACCAACTATCTATTCACTTTGATAGTAAAAATGTATGAAAAATGGCTAAGTTCAATTTGCAAAAAAAGTAATATTAAATAATCTCAGGATTATATCCAAACCACATGCATATTTTCAGACAATGATCAAAACACCTGTGAAGTTTCAAAGGAATTGGCATAAAACTGTATGAGGAGTTGCGCACACAATGTACCCACTGTCTAGTCACTATGATAGTAAAAACGCCTAAAAAATTACTAAGTTCAACTTGTGGAAAAAGTGACAAAAAAAATCTCAGGATTATATCCAAACCACATGCGTATTTTCAGACCATGACCAAAACACCAGTGAAGTTTCAAAGGCATCGGCATAAAACTGTATGAGGAGTTGCGCACACAAAGTACCTACTATCTAGTCACTATGATAGTAAAAACGCCTAAAAAATTACTAAGTTCAACTTGTGGAAAAAGTGACAAAAAATAATTTCAGGAATATATCCAAACCACATGCGTATTTTCAGACCATGACCAAAACACCTGTGAAGTTTCAAAGGCATCGGCATAAAACTGTATGAGGAGTTGCGCACACAAGGTACCCACTATCTAGTCACTTTATAGTAAAAATGCCTAAAAAATTACTAAGTTCAATTTGTGGAAAAAGTGACAAAAAATAATCTCAGGATTATATCCAAACCACATGCGTATCTTCAGACCATGACAAAAACATCTGTAAAGTTTCGAAAGAATCGTCATAAAACTGTAGGAGGAGTTGCGCACACAAGGCACCTACTACATTAGGGGGACGGAAGGACGGAAATAAGGACGGATGGACGGACGGACGGAAGGACGGAAGGACGGAATGCCGAAAACTATGTCCCTCCGCTTTTCTTCGAAAAGGCGGGGGACAAAAAGCCAGGATAAAAATAAACGTAAAATAAGGGAAATGGGAAAATAATTTAACCTTTATAAATCATATAAGCCTCTGCAGCTAACTTTAGGCCGAAATATTCGAAAGGTACAGGAACCGTGCAGGCATAGCCAAATGACAAGGGACCATGCAATGAAAACGAAAAAAGACGTAAGGTAGAAAGCAGAGACAAACATAGAATAAAAATCCAGCAAAATCCGCAGCTCACCTTAACACATTAATGCCTAGCATCCCATAAATGGGACAAAGATAAACAGTGCAGATCCAGATCAGACGCCGCAAACGCGGCGTCTGATCAGGGTCGACACTATTTGCATAAGACAAATGGGTATTTCTCCTTAAAAATAAATTAAAATGATAAAAAACAATGTGAACTAGACACCCCTAAATTGACTAAACATCCATTTAATAAGAATAAAAAAATCCACTAGGCATAAATGGGTAACCCGAGACACGTGCGAAAAGAGAGACCGAATCAAATCCCTCAGACATAAGAAACATTGCAGGCATACAGGCTGATGACATGGGACGTTGCAATGAAGAGCGAAAACAGGACAAAAGGATCCAGACCCGCCACAAAGTCTATTTATGTCATTCCTTTCCTGTTACTGGAACAACTATGCGAAGTTACCTTGAAGCCAATTATACTAGTTCGCTGATTTGGGGTATGTACAAATAAGACAACAACAAATTGTGCTGATAGAGTCTAAGGGCGCGTTTACACGACCAAAGTTTCTATGACAAAGTAGGTTTGTCACAGAAAAAATTGCTCGTGTAAATGCCAAAATATGACAATGTTTCTTTGACAAATATATATGGTAAAGTTACTTCGATAAATTAAATTTGTCCGTGTAAACGGAGAACTTTGCTAAAGATTATGTAACAAAGAACATTGCTACAAGCGTGGAAAATGTGACAAAGATTTTGTTTCATTGCTGCAGGTTACTTTGACGAATAATATTTGGTCGTGTGAACACTGCAGCAAATATTTCATTGCCAAAGTTTATGTGACAAAGATTCTATGGCACATTTTCTTTAACAAATAATTTGCTCCGTGTAAACGCAAAATGTTTGTCATACTTTCTTTGTTAAAGTTTCTGTGACATAGAAACTTTACTCGTGTAAACGCGCCCTAATGAAGACTCATATAGAGATTATAAGGCTTATAAACTTGTACACTCGACAGTTTTCAGTTATTTGGTGTGATCCTTGCTTCCAAAGGATAACCCTTTTATAGAACATATTAAGTATACAATTGTGATATGTTCTGAAAGAGCCCTACTCATTTTAAGGTAAGCACATATGTAAACAACCCAACTAAGGCAATCTACTACATTCTTAATTGTTGCTACCCGTTTTGCATTTACTTCATCTAAATATATATGATCTTGATCTTGACTTGGGGCACATCGGTCAATAAAATGCCAGCATGATCATCATGCTTGCAGTTTGCCCCAATGCAAAAAAAAAAAAAACAACAATAAAACAAAGCAGTTATAAAATCAAAAGCATAGCAAATTATAAGAAAGGTTCATGCAACAAATAAAAGTAAAAACAAAAGCACAGCGAAACAAAATAAAAGCTAAACAACAAAGCAGCAAAAGGAAAATAAAACAGGAAAGATCAGGACGAAGGTACAGGACACTTACATGTGGAGTCAATCCAGGCACGCTATAGCCTCTGAAACTGAGGGTAAGATTCTACCTTTCTATGTTCATTCGGAAGATCTTTCTGTATCCGGAAGCTTCAAAACAGAGTTTGAAAATAGAGCTCCGCTAAAGCCAATGCTAGGGGTGTGAGTAGTGTCCCATATGAAAAAAAGAAGGGAACAAAACACTCAACCAAGACACTATGAAAACTTAGTGTTTTGATGGTGCATTGATAGTGCAAAATTTCACATGCAAATGAGCTACCAAGGCACTAACGAAGACACCATCAAGACACTTTGACCAAAACACTATCAAGACACTTTTTCCAAAACACTATCAAGACACTTTTTCCAAAACCCCATCAAGACTCTTTGATCAAAACACTATCAAGACAGTATCAATTTCAAAGGTGAAATGAAGGTCAGGTCAGTATACAATTACACAAGCATATGCCTTTAAACCGTGTCAACTGCAATAATGGCCTACCTTTTATTTAATACCCTAAATTTTAAACAATTGCAACTCAACATACAATGAAAACAGCTTGTAGTGAATACATAAGACTGTTCTCTGTAAATATTTAGTTGCTTAACTGTTTTATATGCTGATGAGCCAAACAAAGAGTTTTATATGTCAATAAAGCACTTTCCAAATTTCTTAAACAAAATGAAATAAGTCAGTTCGTTGCTAGATACCACACACTCCAGTGATTCAGTTGCATGATGCTTTTCAGTAGCATGATGTTTTTCTGTATATGAATTAAATGTTCAAGTAAGCATGATCAGACAAAACTAATTAATTACTGCAGTTGCACAAACACGTGGAACATAATGAAAATGCAAATAAATCAATTCTAAAATTATGTTTAAACTACTAACACTGCTATTAAACAAGCTCCTTTACTAACATTTTTCATGATTAAACATTTGATCTAAAATAACTAACTGTAACAGAAGAAACACATTCAAACACTCCCTCCAGGATCCAGGCATAAGTTAACCAAGACATTATCAAGACACTGTGGCATTTATCAAAGTTCACCAATGCACCATCAAATTAATTACTACTCCATGAACAAAGTGGACCAAGACACCATTAATGTACGTTTTCCAAAAGTAACTCTGAAGTGTTTTGGTTAGTGTTTTAGACCAAGGCACTTCACCAAATTACCAAAAAGTGATTTGATAGCACCTTGATAGTGCATTGGTTGTGTTTTGGTTCAATTCTGTTTCATATAGGGTTGCATCATTACATTACTGCACATCAACAGACTCAATTAAACCAAGCCTGCTATTTTCGTTTCTTTATGTGTTCCTTGCTTCCAAAGGATCTTCATTCAGAAAATATTTCATACCTAAATGTTCAGAGACCGTACCTGGTCCTGTTGACTCTGGGAAGATTAGCTTGATTTTTGTTTCCTAAAATTATAATTAGATACATGTATGTTCAAAGTGACTAGGTTTTGAATGTATAAAGGTGAAATCTTGATACTTAAAGAGTGTCGTAAATTTTAGACCCGAGTTCTGCATTTTGAATGAAATAATAAAGCCAAATTCGAAGAAAACATTCCTCTGGGTATAAGTATTCTAGCTGCGATATCTATAGAAGGGAATGTGTCTGTATTTGCTAAACTGAACGCGCCAACGTTATGTTTTAATAAACAAACAATCAAATCCTGTTTGGTTATATTTTCAACATTTAGCTGTAAAGAATCGTTGAAGGAAGGATTATGAGTCTTGATTATCCGCTGCCGTTCTGTGGGAACACGGATTAGAGCCCTTTTTGAAAAGCATAATCTGGTTTACTCATTTTCATCAAAAGTGAACTACACTGTAATTCACGATCGAGACATATTATCTGGCTACACGCCCCTAAATACGTTACGGTTATTCAAGGTGAGTCTATTTTTTGTTTAATTCAATGCCCTTAAAAGTCTGCATGCACAGCTTGGCCAAGACTGGCATAGTCGCACAATGTTCTCACAGAAGCGACTACGGTATATAAAATGTGTTTAAATCAAAAAGAAGGTCGAACAAAACGCACACGCTGCTGTGTGATAGAGATTTCGTACCTACGAGACTCTATTTTTAGCGGTGATGGAAAATGGGCTGGGACAGCTCACACGAGCTTGAATTCTGTGTAGCACTACTCGCTCAATGAAATGCGATAAGCCCGTCTCGGCGAGTCTATGATTACTTTTTAAAGCAATGAATTCATTATAAGTGCATCCTTATCAAAATCGAAAAAAAAAAAAAAAAAAATCCGAAATAGTCTATGTTTCATATAAACACTGTCGACGGTGCCGAAATTTTGGAGACGTTACCAATTGACGTTTGAACTGACGTTGACGTTACGTCACAATACTTAAGAAATAGATCAGCTCTAGCAGTGAACTGACCGACAAACAGTGAATTCAATGCTAGAGCTGAACTATTTCGATTCAAACACTCAAAAACGCCGAAAAACTATTCTTTTCATTCAAACTCTCCCAACCTTCCTGCCAGCGCGTTCATGCTCCCACCAATATTCTTAACTGTATCTGTGACAAATGTTTGTTTTTATGGCAATTTTTCAAAGAAAAAGAGACGTTACACCGTCTAACGTCTCAAAACGTCACAAAATTACGTCAGTAGTTGCAGTGACGTCAGCAAATAGACTCACGTGCTCTGAAACAGTGAATTGTTGCAGAATAAAACACGGTAACTTTCCACTGCTTCTATAGGCGCACTGTGTTAGAATAAACGCTTGTACACGTTCGCATGTAATAATAGTTCCCCGCTCAATTTGAAATAATTATTGTCGTAGGTAAGAAAAATAATCAACCATTGGTCTCCGATGTGGGCAGGGAAATCCAAACCCTCGGGCACAAGGGGTGTGTCGGAAACTCGGCAAGCCGCTTTTCCGACACACCCCGTGTGCCCTCGGGTATGGATTCCCTGTCCGCATCGGAGACCAATATCTCATTTCATTGAAGCATTTTTATACCAGTATATATGGGATGAATTGTCTCAGTTTAGTATGGACCCTGAGTCAACAATAGTTTCGAAGGTCGGTATGTTCAAGTGCATATGATAACGCAGATGAACTTTGTAATCTGTTTACATGTAAGTGTTTATTATGGGTTCATATATCGATTTGAGTGGCGGGGAATGTCAAAACAGCAGTTTGTTTACTTTAGTTACAACCGAAAAATTACTGTGATGCACTGATAAGAATAAGAGGGCTATAAAATAGGTAACAGTAGAAGATTGCCCTGGAGAATGTTAGCTGATCGATTTACTGAACCCGGAAGTGAAAACAAACTCAACATTATCATATATGATCCAGTCAAGGTCTGCCACCTCTTCGGAAGAATACACGAAACTACCTGATCAAAATGAAGTTCTTACTGTGCCCCCGACTGTGCCACATTTACCGTTGTACTAGAAAAGTGAAAAAAAAGAAACAAAATACTTCACACACTCAAGAGGCCCTCCCAAGGGTTTTGGGGAGGTGGGGAGAATGGTCATTTATTTTCAGGGAGCTGGGGAGCACTAGCATGTATTTTCAGGGAACTAGGGGGCAAGCTCTTAATTTGGGGTAGCTGGGGAGCACTGTCAGAATGTGATTTTAAATTGTTTCCTCAGACATATCAATAATACCATTTTAATCATTCTTTGTAAATAAAAATGACTTCTGATGGGCATTCAGACTTGCAAATGCTAGCATTTGGGGTTCAATTCTGGCCAGAGGTGATAATGACTTCCTACCTACAGGACTGACGCCTTATTGGTTACTAGCAGCTAGTAAAACCACAGCATGAAACATAGGGAAATTACACGCCCACTTTTGAAAAATTCTGCTGTGAGTCTCTAAGGTATTCCAAACAATTTTAGGGAGCAGGATTGAATATTTTTAGGGAGCTGGGGAGCAGATGAATTACTTCTAGAGATTTGGGGAGCAGTAGCAAAATAGTTTTAGGGACCACGAGAAAATGTTTTAAGGAAGATTGGGAGATTTGGACATTATTTTCAGGGAGCAAGGTAGCACTGACCCCGCCCCCCCGCCCCCCCCCCCCCCCCCCGTTGGGCCTCACTTAAAGTGTATCTTATGAGCCCATGAAACAGTGTAAGTGTATCTGAATTTCAAAAGACCTTTCATCTCGCAGTTCATCTGAGTAGACTTGGATGAATGAGGTTCCACTTGATTCACATCTTTATTATGCCAACAAAATACGTAAATAGTTTAAAGCAAATCAATTGAAAAATGGGATAATTCATACCTGAAAGTGTAAAAGCGTTGCCAAAATGACGTATTTCAAAAGGCCGTGTTTCTTTCAATATGCATTTATCTAAATCAAGATATCATAGACGTCTGCAACATATGCACACAGTTTTAAAGCGATCCACTGTGGGAGAAATTGATTACAACAACTCTATAACCAAAAGTGAGACGACCGATGGACAAGCAGACAGACAGACAAACAGGCCATTGGGGCATAAAGAAAACTCATGAGGGCACCGCTGCAACTGCGAACATCCCGACATTTCTAGCTTCATAATAATGGTAAGGAGTGGGGGTTTGGGGTGGCTTTAACTGGTTTTAAAAGCATCAACTCTCGTCCTTGGTTCTGCGATGGTTCATCAGATATACAGCTGTTTTGTCTGCGTGGAGGCGTTCTAACTCATTGAATCAGCAGCGGAATACCATTGTGATGAATTAAAAATAAAAGCAACAAAAGCACCGAGGCTTGAACTCGTGCGCAAAATTTAAAGAAAAATCCCTTCATCAGAAAAGTAAAAAGATAGACAATGATAAGGAATTAACTAAGTTCAATTAAACCCCACTTCCCGCCCTCAAAGCAAAAAAGGGAAATCAGACACACGAACACACAAACACACACACACGCAGACACACACAGACGTTGATAAAAGTTCTGAAAAGTAAATTGAATGCACAGCTCTCTCCTAAACAGGTGGCTATTCAGCTACCCTATTTGAAAACAGCAACAGCCTTACAAAACACAACAGAAAGCAGAATGGGCAGCTATTTTGACGATAGACAGATAGACATTTTCTTGTAAAATGTTAAGGTTTCACACATCCTTTTGGGATTTGGGACAGTTGATGTAAGAGGCCTTCCGTATTTTGGACACAGCAAAGGAAAGACAGAGCCCATCTACTTTGGCTGCCTTCAACAGTCCCTGGTTTGGAAAAGGGTTGATATTTACTGCCAGGTTAATCAGAGGGTTTTAGGACGCTAGCTGGCCCGTTCGGGATTCAGACCTGCGAGCTGCTGCACCGTAGCCAAACGCCTGTAACCACTCGACAAGGCCTCTCTAAATAAATAAACCGTATAAATCAAGATTTTGCGAATCTAAAATACCTACAAATAAATACATGAAATTACGTTTACGCTGTATGTTTTAACATGTCCTTTTTTGTATTTTAGGAAGGTACAGTTCAATGGATTCTGTTGATGGTGCTCAGTCACTGAAACGTTCCTCAGAAGAATGCTTTGTCCATGAATGTAGCCCCTGCAAGATTGATGGTCTTACCAAGGAGGCGAAGTTCTACTGTTCGGAATGTACTGAATATCTGTGCGATGCTTGCGAGAGTTCACACAGAAGATTCCGAGGTACCCGCAATCATCAAGTAGTATCTGGAAATGACATGCCGTTAACGTCGACGGCATTAGTAAACGTCGGCAAGTCTGTTTTCGAAAGTAGCATATTATGCGCTTGTAATATAAAAGAAGTAACTGCATTTTGTAAGGACCATAACGATGTAATATGTACAGACTGTAAGACTCTTCATCACAGAGGCTGTGATTGTAATAGTGTTGATGAACAGAGTATCGGATTCAAAGACAGCACGGCAAATGATACGATTGCAAATGCAGATAAACTGATAAAACGTATAGAGGAACTTCAGAATGAGCAGCAGGATATCTTGAAGTCTTTCTTGATAAAAACACAAGGTTGTAGAGAAGAAATACGTAACTTCTGTGAACTTTTACTTTCACAGATTTGTCTAATGAACGCAACTACTGTTGAGGAAGTTGACAAACTCGAAAATGTTCACAAGACAAGTATCCAACAAAAAGTGGACACATTTGAGATCGCTCTGGGCAAGATAGTATCGCGCAAAAGCTCTCTGTTGCTGTCACGAGACAATTCCGAAGACAATCTTAAGTTTATAGCAAACTTAAGACTGGCTAAAGATTTAGAAAGTGTAAATACAGTTATAAACGATGTGAACAAAGAGGCTAATGAACCTGACGTTTCATTTGTTCGAAATACAGGACTTTCAGACATACAAACAAGTCAGAGCCTTGGTGAAGTAAAGGGTGAAACACATTTAAATATTTCGAATTACAAAGTAATATCTAACATGAAGGTGGCATCGACAGTTAAAATTGATACAGGGACAGATGAATCAGCGATAAGTGGTTCAGTTTTCATGCCAAGTGGAGAACTTGTTCTGTGCAATTATACCGATGCGACTATAAAGGTATTGAATAATAAATTTTCTATCAAAGAGGAGCTGAAGCTGGAAGGAAAGCCTTGGGATGTAGCTGTTATTAACCAAGAAAACGTCTTGATTACTATGCCATATGACAAGAAATTGCAATGTGTGCAAGTAATACCTAAGTTGCAGTTAGGTCGTGTCACGAATTTAGACAAAACTTGTTGGGGTTTGGAAGTTTACAAAAGTGATGTTTATGTCAGCTGTCATAATCATCCTGGAGAAGGCGAAATCAAAGTGTTTGACAACAACTTCTTGTTGAAGAAACGGATCGGCATTGGACAATATGGAGAGTATATGTTTTTAAACTCACTTTATATAGCAATATCTGTCAAAGGGGAGATACTTGTTTCTGATGATGACTTAAAAAGCATTACGCGGATGCCGAATGATGGGTCCTCAGCAATTAATACGTATAAAATTGACGATAACAGACCTGTAGGAGTTTTTATCGATGGTGGAAACAATGGCTTTGTTTGCTGTAGACATTCAAATGTCATTCATGTGTCCGATGAAAATGGAGAAAAGATGAAAACACTCCAAATAACAAGTGAAAAAATGAAGCCCCTGTCTATTTGCTTCCGTAAGGCTGACAACATTCTTGTCGTCACCAGTGACTGTAATTCATCTACGTACGCTCTACAACTGGAATAATGTAACATCGAATATGAATGATATAAATATACCGGTATATCTGTGAAAATCTAGCAGGCACATAACGTTATTTCTATAAGTTGTTGCAGAATTTTACAAACTGTTTTGATGCTTAACAGACAAGTCCAGTTTCTTGTCGAGTTGACTGCCAATTTGCACCACATTAAACAATTTTCTGTGACAACTGAACGCTTACAGGCATATCTTACCAGTTTCCTTTCAACATAAGCGCAAAACTCATGGCTATCATACGAGTAGCAATTGCATGATACTTTAATAATGCTGTTTTTTGTGAGCTAATTGTTCACAAAGTGCTGGCAGAATCACAAAACTTGCAGAACTTGAACCGTCTAATATTGGTATTAATATCGTTCGCAGACATCCCTGAATTAGTATCTGAATTTTATGGAGGCTTGGGTCCAATATCACGTTGCCTTTTAAAATGCAGATCAAGCCTGCTGTGGTTTTATCTCCCTGATTAAATGCAAACATGCATTTCACGTGAATCAAATAATATAAAATCCGATCAACAACGTCTTTGTCCAAATAGTAGACAGGTTTCCTTTTGATCTGGCATCGGATGACACAGAGTTCTCAACTTTGCTTCATTATTGAGGCTCAACTGTTGGACTTCTTCAGTGTTGTTCTTACTGCTTAGTGCTCATCTTGTTTCAGTTTAACATTTACTCCTGATTTAATATGTTTGATGCTTTGATTCACTGAATGGCTAGCAGTTTTCCCCACAAACCAAATAAGGTGTATATTTGAACCGCGACACGACAAAACCAACAAAGTGGTTGTGCGTCCAGCGAAGACTCAGATCAGCCTAGGCAGCTTCCCAGTCTGATCAGACTCTTTGCTTAGCGCTTGAATGGTCGCCAAGGGTCTAAGCTACCCCCATGCGGACAGCGAGGACTCTGAACAGACTGGGTGGATGCCCATGCTAATCTGAGTCTGCGCTGGCCGCACAGCCACTTTGTTGAATTTGTCGTTTCAAGGGGCATTTATGAACGACAACAGAAACTAGGTCGAGGGTTAGACGCATTAAAATACGGTAATTTATAACTGACCATTCCCAGGCACTGCAGCTGCCGTGCCTTATTGTCATTTTTGTGTCGACTTTCTATTATTCTCAGCCATCAGACAAGAGTTGGTTGGTTGGTTGGTTGATTTGATGCTTAACGTCCACGGTAAACAACTAAGGTCATGTCGGGACGGTCAGTTAACCTAACCACACTATTCCTGGGCAGGCTTAGACCTCCTAAGCGGTTAACCAGTACTAAGTGCACATACTTTCGCCAGTAACTGACAACTGCCCTTCTTGAATCAGCGGAAGGAGAAACGAAAGTATGTGGCCAGACCGGGATTCGAACCCAGGACCTCTGACTTACGAGTCAGGTGCCCTACCGATTGCGCTACCCGGCCCGGCATCAGACAAGAGCGTTCCGTTCTAGAGATATCTGAGATTTATCTCTCTCGGCTTACTGACTAAGCTTAAACATTGAAAGCTGTCACAATATGTTAATCATTTTTAAGTACAGCCCACTCATATAAGACCGCGTTTACACGAGCAAAGTTTCTATGTCACAGAAACTTTAACAAAGAAAGTATGACAAACATTTTGCGTTTACACAGAGCAAATTATTGGTTAAAGAAAATGTGCCATAGAATCTTTGTCACATAAACTTTGGCAATGAAATATTTGCTGCAGTGTTCACACGACCAAATATTATTCGTCAAAGTTACCTGCAGCGATGAAACAAAACCTTTGTCACATTTTCCACGCTTATAGCAAAGTTCTTCGTTACATAATCTTTAGCAAAATTCTCCGTTTACACGGACAAATTTAATTTATCGAAGTAAGGGCCCGTTTACACGAGCAAAGTTTCTATGTCACAAAAACTTTAACAAAGAAAGTATGACAAACATTTTGCGTTTACACGGAGCAAATTATTTGTTAAAGAAAATGTGCCATAGAATCTTTGTCACATAAACTTCGGCAATGAAATATTTGCTGCATTGTTCACACGACCAAATATTATTCGTCAAAGTTATAGTCCGTTTGGTCCCATATGCAAACGGGGTTTTGCTTATTTTCTCGAAAACGATGAAAGTTCCATCAAATGTTCCAATGTCCTAATGATTCCTACAACTATACATAACAGAATACGGAAAGTCCAAATTTTTGGATGCTTTTGTAAAATATTTTCCATTTACCTTAATGCAAAAACTTAGCAGTTACACTGAAGGGCGTCATATGCTTGTTAGAACAGCCAAAATATTGTTGATAGGCAACAGCGTAAGCTCGTTGTTTACTACAGGAGTAAATGAATGAAATAGTAAAATGTATTCACCTGCCCGCACGCGTAACGCATGGTATCACTGGTCAGGTGGTACTATGTTGTAAATAAATAATGAACTATTATATTATTTTGCGAACAAAAATTGTATGTTTTAAAATTTGATAATATATGGGTTGAACAAAAGGTAGAAAAAAATGGATTTAGAATAAAATTTCAATTAATTATGCAAATTTTGTTCTAGGGATAGCATACATTGGTCACATGCTCTAACACGTAAAACTAAACGGGAATTCCAACAGCCAGCTTTTACTCCCTTGTAATTTAGAGGTGAAACTGACACATTTTAGGTCCTGTTTTTGTATAGAAACTTTTTTATGCAAAACCTCACATTTCTGCAAAATTATGTTTTGTTATGTATAGGATGAAAATTAAGAATGAGCGATTTGAAAATCTTTTACCTCTCACCAATTTTGAGAAAATATTGGGGATGCCGTTTGCATTTGGGAGCAAACGGACTATACCTGCAGCGATGAAACAAAATCTTTGTCACATTTTCCACGCTTGTAACAATGTTCTTTGTTACATAATCTTTAGCAAAGTTCTCCGTTTACATGGACAAATTTAATTTATCGAAGTAACTTTACCATATATATTTGTCAAAGAAACATTGTCATATTTTGGCATTTACACGAGCATTTTTTTCTGTGACAAACGTACTTTGTCATAGAAACTTTGGTCGTGTAAACGCGCCCTAACTTTACCATATATATTTGTCATAGAAACATTGTAATATCTTGGCATTTACACGAGCAATTGTTTCTGTGACAAACCTACTTTGTCATAGAAACTTTGGTCGTGTAAACGCGCCCTAACACAGTTAATTTCGAAAAAAGCAACTTGTTACCTGTCATGAAAAACGCATGCAAAGTATGAAATTGACAGCCAGCACTGTGCACTGATAGTCGCTGAAGATTTCTGATTAGCTGCTAATCATGTAGAACGCATGCAGAGGTGAACTTGTCAGGTCGGAACTATTTATATATTTGCTTGAAGGATATAGTTATGGCCTGACAAAATATGGATGGACGGACAACTTGCAATTTAACGTCCCTTTGAACAGTATTTCAGTCATATCAAGACAATGGGTGTGTGATAATGAAAGGCTTTGTGTAATGGAACCCCGTTTACGACTGAAATAGAAAGTTATTTAAAGCATTCAGTAAAGGCCTGAATGAAATGTCAAGTATTGAATGACCTTTCAGTTTTATTGAAAATAATAGGTGAGAAGTAATAGTTACCGGATGAGTGCGAGGGCTGCATGGACCTGAGCAAGGGGAAATGGGAACACCGAGCGGCTTTTGCATTTGTTTTTTGTTCGGTGCTGTTTAATTTATTATGTTCTCATTTTAACCCTTCTATAATAAAAATAGAAAATAGGTAACAATAGTTGTTAAATGTTTATCGTATAATTTGCTTAGTTTGTTGTAACCCTACTGTTGGTCTAAATTATTTAGTTCAGAAGAGATTGCTGAGTAGCCACCTATTTGGGAAAGAGCTGCTGACTCGGCTTATCACTTGTAATTAATTGTTTGTTGGGATGTTATTGTCAATCTTTCCGTTTGATGTTGGGGATAGGGTTTGGGATCTGATTCAGTCAGTTCCTGAAGTATAGTTAAAGTAAAAAGTATGCAAAGACCAGGAACTGAAACAATCAAAATCCAAATCCAGCCCTCAAACCATAGTTGGAAACAACTAAGATTACAAATAATCAAGATACAGAGAACATATGGCCAACCGAGTGAGCAGCTTGTTCCCAAAAGGTGGCCACTCAGCAACCCAAACCGAACCAAAACTAATAAGAACATACATAAGGTAAAACATCACAGAAACTCCGACACCAAAAACAGCAACAGAGAACCACAACAGAACTACCGCCTTGGAACGGTCAGTAATGAATTACTGGGGGGGGGGGGGGGCTTAAATCGATTTTACAGGCCCTTTAAATTCCTATCCATGCACCACGAGCATGAATCCGGCAACTGACTTACACTTCGACATAGTAATGCCATCATCTCGTGCAGTTTATGAGTTCTTTGAATGTAACTGTATACATTGTGCAGAAAAAGATGTAAAAATATTTATTGTGTCTGTGTATCTGGATTTATTATGTCATCATAAGTTTGCCTATAAAAGTCAGCTCATAATAGTGGTAAAAAATCTTATCACTTACTACAGTATTTGAAATGGATGTTTAGGCAGGCTGTAAGCCCGTCTATAGCTACGGTTGACAAAAAATTTGGGGAGGGCTTCACATACCTCTGTTTTTGTAATACTACGCTACGCGTTCTACCTGTTTACACTACGCTACGTGTTCTACCTCTTTCCACCTCTGCGGCCCGGGTTCGAATCCCGGCGTCGTCATGTGGGAGGGTAGTGGTCGCCCGTCCGAGGTCGGTGGTTTTCTCCACCAGTATAGGGCCACAAACGCACCAACATAATCCCATCGAGAGTATTTAAATAAGTTCGCGTGAGCTTTCAATGCGATCGATGTAAAATGAATAAAGTTTGCATTTTTTTTACGCGTTCTACATTCTGACACAGAGAAAATAGTTCTGACATTTCTGTATAATTTCGAAAATTTAGCTTATTGAACAGGGCAGAAAGATTCATCATAATCAGTATTGATTAATTCAAAGTGAAAAGGGCTTCAGTTTGCGACTAAAATAAATTTTATCCCAGCGATCAACGCGTATAAATACATTACGTAAATATTTTATGGATAGGTGAATACAAGTTGGCTACTTTAAAAAGAATTCAAAGGCAATATATTGCATTGGAAAAGCCGACTGATTATGCTAGAGCATGTGTACTGACTTCAGTAAAGTCACGCCGTCACAATTACAATAATATACATCATCATTCGACAAGTATAGCTTTCTCTTGCTCTTAGCAACCATTAATAGTTAATGCTTGTCAAAAGAACTATAACATGTATACCCACAAAAATCTAGAATAAAACGTTCGTTTATATGTCAAAAAAGGACACTAAAGCCTCCAGTGGTGCGCTTCGATCACAGGTGCGGATGCAGGTGGTGGGCGACCAACCTACGCTTACCTCGACAGACTGACTACAATCAGCAGACTGTAGCCACTAGACATATTAGACTAAACTATTCTGATTTTAAATGTCGCTATGATATAACATTTAATTAGATTGACCGCAGCCAATCAGAATAACCTTCTTTTCCAAATTGGTGAGGACACGGACAGACTCGCCTCAGGAGGTGAGAGTTATGGATTTGTTCTCTTCTTCCTCCTTGAGAACTGGACGAAACAATATATCAACGTGCTCTTCTGCAGTAACTAAACTGTTGGGCTACCCGCGCTTCAGATCTCTCTCGAGATGTATGTTTGTGGTTGCCCACTGGGTCGTGCTGGTTTCAAAGAGCACTTTTAAGCAAAAGAGCTGCTCATTCGGTTTACTGTGCGTGTCTTTCGTAAACTTGTGTCAATTTCTGTGTGTATGTGCTTCTTTCCCTATTGGGTTTGAGAGCGGAATTTGGGATTTTATTGTATTAATTCCTGATCATTGCCTATCTTTTACTTCAGGTATTTCAATCAGAAAAAGGCCCTCATCACTACTGCGCTGGGAATATGGGTCACAACGTTGAAAGGTAACTGACTTAGTTTTCAGGGGAAGCAGCGCTGCCATCTTTAGTTTTGCCTCCCCAAAAGAGTCAATTCTCAAAGAAAAGAAATTGTTCCTTGACTGCAAATTCTTAATTTGACAGTAGACACCATTGTGGAAGGGTTATGCCGTCCAGGGAAGCCAACAGGTATGATAAATGTGATGTCCTTTGCAAACTGGTTGAAACACATAGAGCTGTACCGATACAAATTAAGACACTTGGAAGGATGAGATAACTAGGTTTTGGCGACTTAATTCTTGTAGGACAAGAAAAAGACAGCAATCATCATTTTATATCTAACAGATGGTTGTAGTAAAGAGTGATCTTTTGCAGATAGATGGATTTGATATTTAGTCTTTTGCAGACAGACTGCAGTCAGCATTTAATCAGTTCAGACGGACAAGGGTCGCTCTTTTACCGCTAGGAGTCAGTATAGAGTCTTTCGTAGTCTGCCAGGAGTGTTGCATTGGTCCGTCTGTGTCCTTAAATGCGCCATCCTATTTATGCAATAAAAAGTCTAGTCTAATGGCATTCCCTGAATAATTTGAAACAAATGTAGAAAACCGTGAAGATGCAGTCATGCAACTTAAATTTACGTTCTAAATGCCAACAAAGCACTTCATAAATATTGTTGTACTGCTGTTTACCTATAAAGCGGCTACTGTCAGACCAAGGCACAGTGACCCAGTCTAAATGATCCATTACCAAAACAAACAAGAGTCAGACTCCAATATAACTCAGTCTACCACATGTCAACATTTTGTTAATGACTAAATATCCTGTATGTCTTCCTAATGCTTACCGAGCAGTACGAGGAGTCCCATGAAAAAAATGACTGACTGAATGCACATGCTTGAACCCTTGCTACCATTAAGGAAAACAAACTTCATCTTCAACACTACAGATATTAAATGGGGACTCTGACAATGTCGTCAAAATGACATTGCTGGTGTTTGCAATGTAACTACACTTCAGGAACTGACTGAATCAGATCCCAAACCCTATCCCCAACACCAAAGGGAAAGATTGACAAAGACATCCCAACAAACAATAAATTACAAGTGATAAGCCGAGTCAGCAGCTCTTTCCCAAATAGGTGGCAACTCAGCTATCTTTATTGAACTAAATAATTGAGATCAACAGAAGGGTTACAACAGACTAAGCAAATTAAGTTTGCTCTTAATCGCCATTATTGATGAGATTTATATTTTCTGATTTTTACACGCCCATTTTTTCCCTTTTGTTAAACGGACGTATTATGTCATGGCGCTGTCCGTCTATCTTCCCGTTTGTCTGTCTATAATTCCTTAAACATTCTTCTGCTCGCCATTACTCAGTAACTATTTGGGATATCTTCATGAAATTTTATAGGAATGTGTAAAAGGGCAGGGCAACGCGTCGCGTACAAGAATGGTTGCTTCCCTTTCTTAGTTTCCGACTTATGTCCCTTTGATTAGTCTTTTCATTATTAGTCGTGCGTGCCATAACTAGATATTATTAACCGAATGGGATATTTTTATGAAACTTCATGGCATTGTGTATGAGGTTCCGACGATGTGTCGCGTATAAAAGAGTTACGTCACTTTGAGAAAATGTGTTATTAGAGGCCAATCCTTAAAGTATTCCAGAACAATATTAATGAAGAACAGATCAGCCTGCAAAGCCACACATTTTAGTTTAGTTTAAACGATATTTTATTAACTATAAATTACATACATATACTACAATACAATTTCAAAAGTATCAGGATTTGACAGTAAGCAAGATGCTTATTTATAAAGTCATTTCCTGAGCCACACATTTTGATTCGGGATTTCCTCGTATGGCTGAAAAAATTGAAGACCTTGTTCTGCCTGCGCAGATGCTGATCTGATTTTTGGTTGTTGTCATATGGGAAAAACATTTTCTTTTCATATTTCTCATTATGATTACATGCGGCGTCTCATGAAAAGGGGTCATTTGCACATGTGAATATCGTTAGAATAGCAAATGTTAAGTTCAAGTAAGCTAGCGTATCGTTGCAAATGGAGCAAAGTCTTTGCGTTTTAATAGTTTTCTGTAAACGTTAAGAAACGCAAGACAAACTTATTATATATAAGTAAAACTAGTTTAGTCCCCAAATAATCTATTACTAGCGTTCAAAGGCGATACTTCTGTTGTGGTTCCTCAATGTTACATGTTTTTATATCCGCTAGCAATTTGGTCACGTGAATATCTGCCCATTCTGCCTTCTGTTTTTCCTTGTAATTTAAAATAGAAAACAGGTAAAAAAAGAAAAAAAAACTGTTGTTACTGCTTTCAATATTAGGTAGCTGAATGGCCACCTGTTTTGGAAAGATCTGTTTATTCGGTTTACAGTGTCACACCGTACATTCGACCTTTAACATTTTGGTAGAATCCGGTCGGGTACGGAAAATACAGATGTTTACCGAGGCACGTGCCTTTTCGCGGGTGAGTTATTTTCTTTATTTTTTCTACTTTATGCATGTATTTTGTGGCAGATAGATAGTTGTCGTTTTTGTATGTAATCATTTTATATTTGCATGCCATCGTTCTCGTTTTTATCTGCGTTACTGACGAGAAATTTCACAAGAATATGAAAAGGATGGATTTTGCCATCGAATGTTGTCTTTGTAATTTTAATTTCTCCTAGAAGTAAATAATTTATAAAAATATTTTGATGTTTTTGGTAGCCAGATATCTTAAGCAAATATAAATTCATAAGTAAGATCACGTTGATTGATAACACTTGAGCAAAAGCGGCGTCTTTCATACCATATGGAATTTTCACGTATACGGGTCATGGCAGTCGCTTTCTACGGAAGAAAACGGACGGATGAAATACATTTCGATACGGGGTATAGCAGTCATATTGAAGTAAAACGTTTTGCAGTGTTGGCCGCAGGTGTTGCACAGTTCGCTACTATTTCTGTAGTGTACTTGTTTTCTTCAACATTTTGAAATTGATAAAGCACTATTTTGTCATAGCACATCTTCGCAAGCCAAGGATGCCTTAATAAGCCTCGTTCACACGGGCAAAATTCCTGTGACCAAGTAGGTTTGTCATAGAAAAATGTGCTCGTGTGAATGAAAAAAATATGCCAATTTAAACTTTCTTTGCTAAAGTTTCTGTGACAAAGAAACTTTGATCGTGTGAATGAGGCTTTACGTACCCTTGGCCAAAGGCATATTCGTAAATCGAGTTTCCCACTGCGCCATTTCTTGGGTGCGAACAACATCCATCACAGCCAATCAAATTATCCGTAACAAAATATTTTCCGCATAATAGGCGCTTTGTCGATAGAAAATGTCGTGATAGACGGACACTCGGCGCCAGATGTTACGCACCGCTGAGCCATTTGGGGAACGTCGTTACGAGAATTGAAACAGAACAGAAAACATCGTGGATACCGTTAACAGTTACTAAGCAGGACGGTTCGATAGAGCTGTTAAACCCAAAACAACCAATCAACAACCAAACAGGAGTAGACGGTCAAGATTAACCAGTTCATCAGTGTTTTTGAACGAACATGCGAAGTTGTGCAAAAACTGTGTTTTGAAACAGATCTTCTGATCTAAAACTAACACGCCGGGGGAGCAACTCGCTGCAGCAAAAGGGCGGCGCTGTGGGCAATCTGGTTAGCGAATAGGTCGTCGGCAAATTGTAAGGAACAAAGTGAACTTAGTACCCCTGGCTAGCAAAAATGATCATAGCAGAGAAATTCCTGTATATATCAAGAGAAATTTGTTGTTGATGATGCGTTTAGGTATCGCATCACTGGTTGGTATCAGCAATGATCATTTTATCCCCCCTTCGAAAGATGGGTCGTATTATGTCGTGGCGATATCCCTCCGTCTAGTTGTAGTTCGTCCGCCTGTCACTTTAACTTTCATGTCCGCTCCACGTCTCCTTGATTATTGCTAGGATTTTTGTAAACTCAAGACTACCCTCCTGCCAAGAGCTTTAGCGAGACCCAGTGTAGACCTTGCACGTTGCAGGGTATTTCATCAGAGTGTTCGCTGTCCGCCCGGAGCTAGCCGAGACCCTAAGCTACCCTTTCGGTGCAGAGCGAAGACTCTGATCAGACTGGGAAGATGCCATGGCTGATCTGAGTCTACGCTAGAGGCACATACCACTTTGTTGGTATTCCGTCTTTAGGAGCGTTGAACTAATCCCGCAGGCACAGAACGTCGAACTGGCGTCGTATTTACTTTGATGAGACATTTTGACGTCGCATCGACGTCAGTTCGACGTCATTTCGACATCCTGAGCCCGCTGGGAAGGCTTATGTATAGTCCAACAATCGCCTTTTATCTTGGATTTGAGCTGCAATGTTAACTTTCATCTGCCATCATCTCAGTGCGCACGTACTAAATTTGTATAGTCTTATAATAACATTTGAGAGAATTCCACCTTCTAGCACCTCAAACACACCTGGTTAACTTTGTTTTCAAGGATGTTACGAAACTAAAAAGAGCTAAACATTACGAAACGTAAAAATCATAGTTACCAAACGACGCGATCTTCAGGTCGTTTGGTAACTATGACTTCTTCGTTTCGTAACAGCTCTTTTTCGTATCGTAACAGCCATTGTATATACATAGTTAACCAGGGGTGTGAAAGGTACTCGACTCGATAGGCTACCTTTCACATACTACAAGGCGGATTCGGCGATCTCTTGATCTTTCAACGATTATTGTAAGACTTAGTGCGAGCGCACTGAGATGATGGCAGATGAAAATTAGCATTGCATATTTTATTTTTGTTTCGAGACCGAATATAGGCGTTTAGTACAACAAATAAAGCTAACGCTCATAGTTCCAGGAATTTACGTCGTGCTTAGTCTTTTCTTCTATTTCCACGTGTCCAGCAGGCAGGCACATGACGTCTTACCTACGTCAAGCTGACGTCGATACAACGTAATAACGTCGCATCCACGTCTGTAGGCGCCTGTCGGCGTTTTAGGCCTGCTGGGTGATATATAACAAAGTTAAAACTGACTCCTACTATGTACTAATCAGTAGAAGAAACTCTCCCGATCGGGAATCAATGACCTTTGGTGAACTTTGAGAATATGACAGGTATATGTTACTAAATTTAGTAAATTGTCACTCGATCGGGAATATTTCAGTCATTTTTATAGTGCCCTCACAAAACTCAAAAAATGTGTCACAGTTTTCATTTAATCTGCATGAAACTTTACAAACTTAAAGATGAGTGATATATCTAGGTTTCTACCGTGCAGATTTTTTTTTAATTACTTAATTCGAAAGTTATTGAATTATGAAAATATGATTTTTTTCAAAATAACTATGATTCCCGATCGGGGACTGAAAATGTTTACGATGCCTGATTGGGAATCATTAAGTAAGGGGTAACATTCACAGTAACAGTCAAATAAAGGAAATGATATGGGTTGTGTACTTTGTGAAGCCAACCAACTTGACACTGTTGGGTAACTTCCACAAACTTCTACCATTCCATTCATGTCAATTCAGATTGAGAGAAGCCTGATATTGCAGCACATTTTTAGTACAAGACTACTAAAGAAGCAGAGCTCAAACTATATATTTATTCGACAACACACTTTGCCAGTAACTGGTCTGGTCCTGTAGTGTCTTTTATTCCATTCAAGAAAATACAGTAGAACTTTGTTTCGTTTCTTCAGAAAGATATCTATATCTAGAGATTTAAGCAAGTCAATACTTTTTCAGATAGAGCCTAATTCTGTGCAGTCGTTCACAACAAGCTACAAAGGATAAATTATGGTGTTGCGAGGTTTCTAAAAAAGTAAAAAGCACAGACAGCTATTCTGCAAGATATAAATGCAAGTTTAGCCAATGTAATTCACAATTATTTCTATGCTGTTTACTTAACTCCGACCTAACAGCAATGAAATTGTAAGCACGTAAATGCTTCAGCTGCAATCAAAGTCGTCAGAGTGTTTTCAAAATAGCATCCTAACTGTCATCAAAGTGATACACACAGTACCAGTCCAGCTGTCATATACCTATTGTTTCTACATAACCTATTTATTTAACTGAAAAAGGAAGAGTAAGCCACTGAGCATGGATTATGCTGGCCAAGTGTACAGATTAATTCCAATGTAATTTTTATGCCCCTGCCATCGGGGCATATAGTGTTCCGGGGGTGCATACGTGTGTACGTTATTACATGCGGTCGTCCATACGTCCGACCATATGTCCGTCCATACATCTGTATGTACGTGATCCTGTACGACTCAGGTTAACATTTTTGTTACAGATAAATTTCAGGTTTCCTATTATCGCAGCAACTTGAAATTATGTATGAGGATTTATATCTACGAGTACTACAGGAAATTACAAGAATCAGATCATGATAATCAATATGTCACGGTCCACTGATTTCGGACTTAGGCCAATTTTGCAAGGTTAAGATTTTTGTAAGAGGTAGATTTCATGGTTCCTATTATTGTAGCAACCTGAAATTTTGTATGAGGATTAATATCTATAATTACAACAGGAATTTACAATAATAGATCATGATGATCCATATGTCACGGTAAACTGACATCGGACTTACTGTAGGCTAATTTTGCAAGGTTAAGATTTTTGTAAGAGGTAGATTTTCGGGTCCCTATTATTGTAGCAACTTGAAATCCGCTAGGCTGAACCGCGTAGAGTAATCGGTAAGGCGTCTGACTTATAAGCTAGAGGTCCTGGGTTCGATACTAGGTCCAGCCACTTACTTTCATTTCTCCTTTCGCTGATTCAAGAAGGGCAGTTGTCAGTTACCAATGAAAGTAAGTGCACTTAGGACTGGTTAACCGCTGAGGAGGTCTAAGCTTGCCCAGAAATAGTGTGGTTAGGTTAACTGACCGTCCTGACTTGACCATAGTTGTTTGCCGTGGACGTTAAACAAAAAAACAACACTGCTGGAGCTACTGTTCGTCCGAAGCCTGTCCCTTTGTTGCGGTTATACACGTTTTGCGTTCTGCACTGTTCGGCTTATAATGTTTTCATTTTAACTACTCTGTAGGTCTAAATTATCTAGTTCAGTTAAGGTAACTGAGTTGCCACGTATTTTGGAAAGAGCTGCTAACTCGGCTTGAAGTGTAGTTACTCTTTAAATTATCACCTGTGATTTTTCTTGTCTGTTCGAATGTATATGTCAATCTTTCCCTTTGATGTTAAGGATAAGGTTTGGGATCTGATTTAGTCAGTTCCCGAAGTTTATCTACTCACTCAGGTGACATGTACACTGTATCAAAACTCAGTTGTAACTTGATATTAAGAAATACTTTCACTCTGTTTAATTATATGTGTAGAATCACCAAACGGAAAATCATTTACGAGATTAAAAAGAGAATTTAGACTCTTGCAGTATACTCTCTAAATATCCCTCTATGGAAGTGTCAGTCTGTGACTCTGCAGTTAGCAAAGGCACAAAGACTTAATTCTGTTTGTATGCCTTTGTCTTTACCACTAATTTTGGTTTTACCACACTCTGTACAACTGGCAGTTACTTTTACAAAAATTTGTAGAATGCTTATCATTTTTAGCTTGCCTGAACGAAGTTCAGGAAGAGCTATTGTACAACCCCCGGTGTCGGCGTCAGTGTTAGCGTCAGCGTCGGCGTTGGCGTTGGCGGCGGCGGCGGCGTTATCAAAATGTTAAAGTTTTATGTTAAAGTTTTTTATGTTATGGGCAAGGCGCTGTCAGACGAGCTATCCTGGCCCTGTGACAGGTCCTGTTAACTATCTTGTCTAGTGTTCCTAGAATGGATTTCCCAATGAAACTTCGATTAAAGTTATATTGTCTGCAACTTTTAATCGTTCTGATAAATTTTAAACATTTATAGTTACCCATTGTTAAAGTTGAGTGAAAGTAAGTTTTTATCATAAATCTATTTATTGCCCCTGCAAAATGTATAAAAAAATATGAAAAAATTAAGTGAAAACTGAAGCCTTTAGCTTTCAAAGGATTTAGTTCGGACCGAATGAAATCCTAGACAGTTAATAGTTTAGCTAAAGTACTGTTGTTTTTGTAGCGGTAACTGGCTAAGGTTTGTAATTTAATACTACGAGTGTTTCATTGCCATCTGGGCTCAAATTTTATTTCTTGAAAATTATAAATATTTATTCCCAAATAAACTGCTGAATGTTGCAGACCATACAGCTTTAATAATTTTCTGATAATCAATATCCCATTCCTGATGAAAACAAGCAGTTCCACAGTTGTTGTTTTTTTCAAAATGACCAGCCATGTTGTTCATTAGCAATGTTTTACACCTTGAGCAGCTGACAACTTAAGAAGACTTTTCTCAAACAGTAATTAGGCATTGGTGATTTCATAACAGGAAGCACTAATAGTTAAAATTTATTATATTTGGAACCTCTGTAACCTTTGTTTCACTTTATTTGACATATCAAAAGAATAAAAAGATATAAAAATATTTTTGCCTTGGTAGGACTTCAGATGGGCTGACAGAATCAAAATGCTCATTGCATTTTCATCACATTTTGTTGGTACTGGAGGTGTAATGAAAATATTCTGCAAAATGATCCCGATTAGGAACACTGAGTTTAGATGTTGTTAAATGAGTCCCGATTAGGCATCTTAAACATTTTCAGTCCCCGATTGGGAATCAGAATTATTTAAAAAAAAATCATATTTTCATAATTCAATAATTTTCAAATTAAGAACTTGAAAAAAATTCTGCGCTGTAGAAATCTAGATATATCACTCATCTTTAAGTTGGTAAAGTTTCATGCAGATTAAATGAAAACTGTGACACATTTTTTTAGTTTTGTGAGGGCACTATAAAAATGACTGCAATGTTCCCGATCGAGTGACAATTTACTAATTTTAGTAACATTTACCTGTCACATTCTCAAAGTTCACCAAAGGTCATTGATTCCCGATCGGGGGAGTTTCTTCTACTGCTAATAAACTGACTGATTTAAAGAATCATTTAAACTAATAAATATGAGATGATTATGAATGAATGAATATTGTATTTTCCTCAAAATTACAAAAACCAACTCCTGTTAGAAAACTTACCCAGCAGGCACACAGCATCATTCACTCAAAATTAATCATTGTTGAGTCAATGTCATTCCGTCAAATCAACGTTGAATCTATGTTGATTCAATCTCAACGTTAGAGTGCGCTAGATGCAACGTTAGGTGCCCAGTGCATTGGTTGATAAATGGTTGTAAATAACCTAAACTGGCTATATGCAAAACACCGAAGACGTTCAATCTGATGAGTGGACTCTAATGCATTCTGACCACGAACTGATCGGGAACTGTTCTGTGGGCCATCCTGAAGTCTTGAATGCTGAAGACCATAATTGAGCAGGCTGGTCTGGGCTAGAGGCATACTTTTTTTCTTTTGCGATAACAGTACTTCAAGTAGGAAAAAATTACCTGCCAGTGCAGCTTGGCGTCCTTGGTGAAGTCTTTACTGCTCCCCGGTGTGTCAAACGAACAGTGACTTCCAGACATGAGCGGTTGTGCAGACAAACCCACACCCAAAAGTGCAGTTAGGTATACATGTATAGCTTCATGTTCAGCAAGAATATAGTATTGTTCTGACATATACGACTAAATTTAAAAACCGCGTGTGCTTGGTTACTGTAGACTGGTCTTGGCACTCTCAGCTTTTTTTCTGACTTGCTGTAAACATGGACGGACGGATGGACGGACGGATGGATAGATGGATGGATTGCAATTTTAAATCAAAAGGTTTGCTATTAAACGTAAACACACATGTCAAGAAACGAAAACTGAGGTGGTTTGGTCGCAACTCAAGGTCATCTGGCTTAGCAAATACAATTCTACAGGGCGCAGTGAAAGGAAAAAGAAGAAGGAGATGGGAAGACAATATTAAGAAATGGACTTTGCTAGCCCAGCTAGGGCAGCTGAAGACGAGACTAGGTGGAAATGGATTGTTGTAAAGTCATCTGTGGTTCACCAACGACCTTGCAAGGTTATGGGATAGATTCTAGACTAGACCAGCTCATGTTCATATCAGCTTAAGCATCATCAGTATTTTAGTTATACCGGGTTGTCATATATGTGATTTCTTAACACATGAAAGGAACTCCGAGTTATGCATATTGTTATGAATATGGTGTTTAAGTTGGTGTAAATATTTTCTTTTACCATGATTTTGCAGTTTTTAGATGTTTACTAGGTTTGAAATAAACAAGTTGTTTACATTGTACTTTAGAACATTCTGGAATAACTATTTTTAGTACTGAGAAAATATTAGAACTTTCTGTTGTAAACATTAAGAATCTTCTGGTATGAAATTATGTCAGAATTGAGTACTTTTTGGTAAGATCTATTTTTGGTTAGTTCCGGAATGTTCCTAGATATTATATAAAGAGGACAGATTTTCATTAGATCTTTGTATGAAAACTTTCACCAGTCTATAGTAAAATAAGTTATACTGGAATTTAAATATATTGGATTTGGAAATATTCATGTGCTCATACATACTTTATCTTCTGGGATCAGAAATTATTAAAGGACTTGTGTTTTAAATTCTGAGGGACATTCAGACTAAAATAAGGTATCGTTAATTACATATTTTCTTGATTAATTAATGACTGTTTTATTTTGATGTACAAGTAAATAAATTTTGTTAAGTTTAAAAACAGGCTTGTTGCTGGTTTACTTCCATCTTTTTGTTACCACTGCCAGGTCGTAACAATATCCAGAGCATCATGTGGACATAATCAGATTGTTCAGGCTTTGCTCAGATCGGCTGTGTATGAATCACATGATCATATCGTCCTTTTTTCCTTTTAGAAGACGATGCAAAGATATTAGATGCTTGCCATTCAGTGTCAAAACCGAGCTGTTCACATGAAAATTCGGTAAAGTAGCATGTGCTTGAGTTGTTATGCATACGGCCATATGGATAACGCTCTTACCGTTCGAGGCTTGTTCATAGCAATGTAATTCTCTGTTCATTTTCAGCAAAGCCCTTACGTCTTGAAAAATATAGTCTGTATTAAACTGTCGCCTCCAAAATTTTCTCGTGTATGCAGACAACGCAGTAATGAGAGAAATTCCAAGAACTGAAACTAGGCAGCATGGCCATTGTTATTTCTCATAGAATATTTGAACTTTTTTCAGGGACAGGAGTATATTCCATATTAGATTTACTTTATACACAAAAATATTTTGGGCCAATAATAACAATTTGCCTCCTTGTGCTGTCGACTGAATCGGTATTGTGCAAAGTTGCTATCGACACAGACTGCAACTGTTTACTGAGTAGTAAATGATCATTGATTATAATAGTCGACTGAGCTTACACTGCTGTCAATTTTCTCGGTCGATAACCACTTTTGCTTGTAAAGATGGTGACAAAATGGCTCGGTCGACAGCACAGGCATTTTAATTGGTTTTACCAACGTGAAACAGCTAGCTATGTACATCCAATGACAAACAATGTGTCACAGAGATAACTGACATGGTAACCCGATGAAAATGATGAAAAGTTTAGGTGGTGATAATCACTAATTAGCTTTTCGTCGCGATAATTCTTTCGAATTTATGAAGCGCCCGTTCAGGCGCGACGCCATGTTGTCTTCGAAAGTGACGTAAAAGTTTTAGTGTAACGGCAAAACGACGCCATGATAACCGTGGCGGGAAAGAATGACGCTGCGTCAAAACGTATGCGCACGAACATTGAGGTGATTTCTCTTTAAGTGCCTGAGTGAATGAAAGGATGCCTGAATAGTTTACTATTACCGTACGTTATTTATAACCCTGCAGGCACATGACGTCGTAATGACGTCGAAATGACGTCGGCCAGACGTCGATGTGACGTTATGGTGTCACATTGACGTCAGTACGACGTCATTTCGACAGTACGACGTCATTTCGACGTCATGTGCTCACTGGAACCCGATCTTATAATTAAGAATAATTATGATAAATGTAACACCTGGCCATGACGCCATTTTTTTCATGACAAACGAGGCAGCCGTTTTTGGTTGATAGTTTGATATGATTGTTTTTTCCCTTTTCCTATAAAGGGAGGCGCCGTAGTCGAGTGATTAGAGTGTTTCGGGTCACCGGAAGGTCGTGTTTCGCAGCTCACCGTCGCCATCCGACGACTGGAAAACTCTCTGCATGTCAACCCAGCAGTAAATATGGGTACCTTTTTCGAATCAGGGAAGAGTAAGGCAACGAAAGGAGAGAGATGGGCTCCGCCTTTCATCAGCTATGCCCAAGATACAGTGGGTCTGTAACCCCCGTTGCCCCTACGGCTTTTAGGGCTATGGGAAACCTTTTACCCTTTTTCCTGTAAAAGGTTCAGTTTCATATAAAGCTAAATCGCGCATTAGCTGTAACAAGTTTTCATAATCTAACAACAACAAAAAACTTGTTATCGAGCAACTTTTGTCAGGATATGGGATTTGATTTGTAGCCTATTAATTCCTGATCATTGCCTGTCACAGGGACTCGGGTCATATGGTTTGTTTCTTCGATCCCAATGACAAACGATCCGTTTGTACATGAAGTACTTCATATACACCACCATGTACAAGCGGATTCTTATTTTTCATTGGGCTCGAAGAAACAAAGCATATGGCCAAGCCCCTGTGGTTCTCATGTTTACTTTAGCACCAATTGACCCAATCGTAACACTTCGGCCAATTCCGTATCCGCAATATCGAAGATATCGGCGAGGATGTCCGATTGCAATTGCCCCTATGAAAGATCACACTCTAAGATAGCATGCATTAGCCTACTTGTGAGTGTCGAAGAGTTTGCAATTTCATAATATGAATTGGTTACTGAAATACATGTACAGCTCATAATGCACAAAAACTTCTAAACTAGTATTACACAGAGAAATCAATAAAACCGTTACCATCATAGTGACTCGAAATCGAAATGGCTGTGACCAAAACATGCAGGATGACGTCACACGGTGACGTATTTCTGCCCATTGCCTTGAATTGACAGTAAATGAGCAAAGTCATGTACCAACTCCTCTTAGAAACCTTACCTAGCAGTCACACAGCATTCACTCCACATTGAAACATCGTTGATCCAATGTCATTCCGTTGAATCAACGTTGTCTATGTTGATTTCAACGTTGTATGCTCAGTGCTTTGGTTGGTAAATGTCCTGAACTGGGTACATACAAAACATCGAAAACATTCAATCTCATGAGTGGACTCTGTGTATGAATTACATGATAGTCTTTTAACCTTTTGAAGACAGTGCGGAGATGTTTGAGGCTTGCCATTTAATGTCAAAACCGAGCAGTGCACACATAATAGATCGGTAAAGTAGCATGCGCGTGAGTTGTTACGCATACTTGGGAGATTAGAAATGCCTAGTAAACCGGTTGATCATCAGAAATAATGCGACAATTCATACTGGCATACTGCGTCGAAACAACGTTGTAACAATGTCGACCCAATGTTACGACGTTTCACTGACATCTATACAAGGTTGTTGCGATGTCATAACGTTGCATCGACGTCGTCACAACGTTTTTTAGTCTTACGCTGTTTGCATACAAGTTAAAAGAAGAAAAATGAAGATTGTTGTGCGATATCCGCTCACTTCATGCAGAACATATTATGCCGTTGTCAAGTAGCAGAAAGGAACTGCGCATGAAGTAACAGCATGCACACGTTCTCCATTCAGAGCATAATATGAAAATGGGCACTGCCTTAGGGCGAGCACATCGCTCTTTATCTTTTTTTGTAGCATTAAATTTGTATTAAAAGCTTTGCAACTCCACAGCTGCGAACTCCGTCTACAAACTGATGAGAAACTGTCAGAAAACAGATTCACCCCTAGTAATCTATCCTCTCGAAAAACGGGCTATACTTTTTCAGTTCCTTCTCTACGGTGCTTTATTTCCTTTGAATTATTTCATCCAACGTTCAGCCTCCTCGCATTGAAGCGGTTAACGTTGACGTCATCTTGTTTTTCTCAAACGGAACGTTTGACGTCATTACGTAACGTAGCGACAGAACGACTGTGCGCTGTAAGTTTTTCGTAGATTTTCACTCGAACCAGTCTAATTCTATCTTCCGTTTGGTGTCGTTATGAAAGAAATTTCATTGAAAGTAATGTATCTTACAGGTAAAAATATGCCTTACCAATCTTCTACAATAGAGCTCCCACTCTTTCAAAGCTCCTTTGCGCCTGCAAGCGACTGCTCGCTGATAGTTCGGCAAGCGGAGCTTCAGGTGGATGGGTATACACTTCCAAGGGAAACACCCCACCTCTGTCGTTTTCATCTGGAGTAAATCTTTTGCAATGGAAGCATAAAAATTCTCAATACAATCCTAACAACGACAAACGTATGGCCAATTTAGTACAAGATATAAAATTAGGAATAAAAGTGGCATAACATATGAATTTGCAATTAGAATGTTGTACTTAGTGCCGTCTGTGATAGACCCGTACCATAAAAATGAATAAAAACGACCGTATCTTCCGTAATCTCCGTCCGTTATATTCCTTACCAAATCAAAATATACCGACTGCCATTTCCCGTATATTTAGCGTCACCTAGCAACCGAATAAAAAGATAATGGTCCTGAATTATTTTCATCTATTTGCGCCGTTTCAGAGAAAGGGACAAAATATGTCCTCTCGCTATGAAAATTGAAGAAACAATCCAGCCAGCTCACCAGTAACTAAGAAAAGGACTTACCCGCGAAAAAGCGCGCGCTTGGATAAACATCTGTATTTTCCGTACCCGACCGCGTTCTACCAAAATGTTTAAGATCGAATGTACGGTGTGAGTGTGTGTCTTTCCTTAACTTTCGTCAGTATGTGTGTGTGCTTCTTTCCCTTTGGTTTTGGGGACCGGGTGTTGAATTTGATTGTATTAATTCCTGATCATTGCCTATCCTTTTACTTTCCTAAGGTGTATTGGTTACTTAGCTTTATACAAAAACGTATAAAGCGCGATTTATTGCCAACTCAAGTTCTTCAACTAGTACAGATCCATTTTTTTTCTTTTCTCGCCACACTGCTGTCAACATCATGTCATAACGGATTGTAAGAAAGCTTATGAAAGGTCAGGTAAAAATTTCTCTTAGTTCTCTAAAAATTCTGGCAACGTAACTGAAAAAAAAGTGAAAAGAATTCCGTGCGACCAGTGTCTCAACTTACGCTATCCATCTTCATCAAAACCCAAGAATGCCATTATCACTGTTGGTTATGATGTTGGTCTTGTTTCCACTTTCTCAAATCTAAATCTCTGAATTCAAAGCTTTTGCAAGCCTTTCCAGTTCATGCGCATCTCCAGTGCACCAATTTCATCTACATAACGCAGATTTCCAACGCTCACAGTTCTCTCAAGGAATTCGAGGTCTTGAGGCATGGCTCTTTCCGGGAAGAGTGCATTTACATTGCATCCTTATTTGCCACAGACGGTGATACGTACTGAGCCAGTCACCTGTTTTCAAAATGAAGAGAACTTCAAATCTTGGAGTATGGCAACCACCCATCCGTACCAAAAATATATAGCATAAATTGCTACTAGACTAGTTTAAATAGCGCTCGACTATCAACTATAACTATACTAAGAACTAAGACTATCGGGTGGCGGATTCACACCGGCTATATTTTGAATTCTAATAACAAAGGTAGCCTGTGGTTTATTCAGTTTCACTTCATTTATGTGCCTTGTGTGGAGACAATTTGTAAAATCCGAAGAATTCATTGAATAGTAATCAAATTTATAAACCAATTCTTTAATACCAAACGATGATGAAAACTGAATCCGCCCATTTAGATAGTCAGTCACTCAAGCGCGAAAGCGTGCGCATTTCACTCTTGTGAATAGATATTCTGCGAAACTTTTAAAAGAATAGTATACCATGAGTTGGTTGGTTGATAGTTTGGGGCTTAGTTTAAACATATTTTATTTCCCTTTTTTCGTAACATATAATATTGAGCCGCGACGCGAGAAAACCAGCAATGTGGTTGTGCGCAGAGCGCAGACAGATCAGCCTGGGCACCCACCCAGTCTGATCAGACCATTCCCTTAGCACTTAAAGGGTAGGTCCGGGTCTAAGCTACCTTTATGCGGACAGCGAAGACTCTGATCAGACTGGGCGGCTGATCTGAGTCTGCGCTGGGCGCACAACCATTTTGTTGGTTTTGTCGCGTCGCGGCTCATATATATATATATTACAACATACAAAAAAAACTAGGATTGCAACAAAATCAAATTGCTTATTTGGTTCTCCGCTAAAAGGGGCTTGACAACCTTTAGACAGTATTTCAGTCTATATGGAGCCGTCTCACAAAGAAAACGACAAAGAAAAAGGAGATAACAGGATTTAAATACGGTTCAAAAAACTCCCAGCCCACACCTGCTGCAAGTGCAGCCGGTCCTTGCCATCCTGTTTTCCAAATGACATGTAGTAGGGCGCTCCGACACTGAAACTTCACCGTCGCACGAATCGGCGATCCCGATTTACGTTTAGCAAAAACAGCTAACTCTCCAGTGCGAAGCGTCTTCTATACGGACATACCAATTTGCCTTTGCGTTCATTTTATCTGATTCCTATTCATTATATCGGGCCATCGACTAGCTGCCTGGAACGAGAACTGACAAGAGAGCCTACTCCGTGGCTACATCCGCAGTTTGCAGTCGGTTTAAGCTGCAGTGTGCAAGTGTCAGCCTGCTCAATATTTTGTCTTATCAGGGCTCATTTCGAGCAACCATATATCTTAAAAGGCTGATCAAGATGTTAGACGAGTAACTTGAATGTTCACTTTTTTGAATTACATATACGGGCCTCTGTGGCTTAAACATGCTGTGTGTTCAAGCCTCGGCCGCGTACATGCAGAAAGCCAGTCTACGGAAGGTGAGGTGGTTTTTCGCCGGATGCTCCGGTTTTCACCCGTCTCTGCTTAACTGCTTGATAGAAGTGAAATATTCTTGAAGAGCCGTAAAACCCATGTCCTATCCTCTGTACAAATAGATACATTCTTTCTTATTCTTTCGAAGCAATGACAAAGACGTGACGAGATTTTATCTTTGAAGCCTCACAGAGACACTAGCACCGTACATGGAATAGAAGGATTGTCCTCCTACCTCGTATAATTATCTTCAACAGTTCTGACGTTTGATTAACGTAAAAGGTAAAGGTTCCCATAGCCTATTAGCCGTAGGGGCATTGGGGGTTAAAGGCCCACTGTATCTTGGGCACAGTAAATAAAAGGCGGAGCCCTTTCCCCTCCTTTCGCTGCCTTATCCTTCCCTAATTCAAAGAATGCATCTATTTACTGCTTGGTTGACACAGAGCGTCTTTCAGTCGTCGCATAGCAAAACCAGGGCGCGATCTCACGACTTTGCGGCGCTTTTCTGCACCATAACCGAGCATCCCTAACCACTCGACCACGGCGCCCACGGACAGTCAAGAGTGTAACGGAGAAGTCATTTATAGGCATAAGAGAAACAAGTTTAGCTTTTGAAAAAGCTTGAGAGCTTGAAAAAGCTTGAGAGGTTATCCCTTAGCAATGAATCTATTGTATGTAAGTGGTAAAGTAGAAAATTGGCCGCTATACAAGTTAATTTTATTGTATTCTTGGACTTAGTTGAATCTGTAGGTAAGGGGCGAGTAGTTTGACAGTTTTTTCCTTTTGTCTAGTGATTGTTTGTAACAGGTGAGCTTCAGTGCTATTAACTTTTGTTAGGTGACCTGTACTGTTTAGTGACAGCTCTTCCTAAATGGAATGTACTCTCTGGTTATTGCTTGTATTAAGTGAGATGCTTGTAGTATGTGAGATGAAGTGTCAGGACAAGTTTTATAGCTCATGCCTTTGCGATGCTGGGAGGGGGCCTGCAGCTGGGTTCGCCAAAATATGGGAGTAAATACCGGAAAATAGTGGGACCCACATTTAGCGAAACGAAACGGCGCATAATCGAGTACAACTTGTTATTGATCTGTACTCTTAAGTGACAACTCTTGGTAGCTGAACTGAACTCTCGGGTAATTGCTTGTATAGGGTGAAATAAAGTATTCAAGATAAGCTATAAAGATCATGCATTAGCGATGCTGGCGAGAATCTTGCAGCAGGGTGCGCCAAATGTAGGAGTATCGGGAAGTAGTGGGACCCTATTTCAGCAAAAGGAAACGGTGTACAATCGAGTACGAATTTCTAACTTAATACGGTTATCCCAGAGGGAATAACCAATAAGTGGAGTATGACGTGTACGTTATGACTGTTAAATTCGACGATAGATGTTCAAGTTTCCATATATGAGTAGGGCTCCACGCTTATACATTTTAATTTTACCATTTTTTTGAAGTTTATGAAAACGACAGTAGGTCATTTTAGTTGCCAACTTAAATAGCCCAGATCAGTCCTCAAACCTTAAAAGTGAACTCAAGGATGTTTTATTAGTTTAAAAAATGGCTAATCACGGTCATTTAATGACGAGGCTATTGTGAGAAGCTTGCAGCTATACCTCACGATAAAATATTTCATGGTGATAGAGCAATTGGGCGTTTAAATGCAAAATAATTAATAAAGTGCTGTATGAATTTCTTCTCAGGACTGTGAAACGTAAAGTAGCAAAAATGCGGTCAACGAAAGTGTAAAATTTATTGCCAAGAAAGAATTGTAAAGATCAGCATTCCACGTCACCATTTTATGTTTCTTCATTTTTATCACCACGAATTACTATAAACATATGATCCACGTATGTCCCCATTTTTTGGCATATTAATCTAGAATTTTTTTCTCCTTTGTCCCTGGACGATTGTTTTGACACCTCCAGATAGTCAGTCATCTGTGGTACACCTTCCTTTATAGGAATGCGTTATGGCCTTAATTGTTACCCTAATTATGATGTTATTACATTTTTCTGGTGTTTATCGAAGTATAAACTAGATTGGGTCGCGTGCAAATTCAGTGAACCCCTAAGGAGTTCATGTAAATTTTGCTAGCGACCCAGTGTAGTTTATACTTCGATAAACACCAGAAAAATTAAGTTCATTGCTTATATTTACAGTCTTTTCAATCCATTAATTGACCACAAATTTGCGTTAACGGCTACAGCTGGAACAGAAAAAAATATACGCAGTTTTTCTACTTACAGCGGAACAGCGTCGCCTAACGTCGCCCACGTCCAATCAGACGGTTTATTTTGACGTCACTTTACTCATGTAACGTGGCGTGAACCGATGTAGTTGTTGAAGTTTATATAAGCTACATTACGTTCTAATGGATTAAATTAGGGCTTTCCCATAAATGAACTGAGAATGTAAACGCCTGTCAATACGCTCTTGTTGGTATTCTTTTTGCCGTCCTTCATTTCGAACAGTGTTCACCGATAGTTTTTAGTATAGTCGGATAGTCGATAGTTTGAGCTTATTTAAACTAGTCTACTAGGCGCTTAGTTACCAAAACCAACCACATCTCGTTCTGGTAAAAACATTTCTCAATTAGATTTGCCTATTTGTAACTGTCGTTTGTTGGTCTTTTTATACTGCAAGAAATTCAACATCCATGATTGACAGATGACGTCATTTCTCTTACAATGTAAATCTAATGCTCTCCCCGAAAAAGGCGGGATAAGTCCTCATGAATATTTAGCAGAATGTACTATTAAGGAGGAACAACTCTGTGACATTCTTTCTGGCCTTCCCTCTCAGTCGGGTAGTCGTGATAAACTCTTAAAGAAAAAAAAAACCTACTAGTCGAGGAGCAAAATGTTTCCTTTAAGAGTAGATCCTACGTTGGACGGGTTACGTTGTTTGTGAAAACTATGAAAATGAAAGACGGAAACAAATTTAAGAATTCCCATACGCATTAAAGACAAAATGAATCAATTCAGGCGATGATTCAAAAAGTTAAACTACATCAGAAGATTCAGCTTGGAGCGGCCAATGGAAAGGCAACTGGATGTGTAAACATAGATAAAAATCTACATACGCGATCTCAAACTTGTTTTCCGACACAGCTTCAAACAGTAACCAGATGTTTGGTATGCGTGGGGGGCCTCAAACTCCACAATCCCTATCTAAGAAACTACATGTATCTATCAAACTTCAGAAAAAAGTAGGCCATGTCTTCATAGATTTCAAAGATGACGGGTATGGCATGGACCATCATGTGGAAGAACACTCAGTATCTAGTTTGTGTCACTGAGTACCTCTACGACCAGGTTACACGTATAAGTGCAGCA
The DNA here is from genome assembly GCA_963989385.1 of Ctena decussata. Classification (NCBI taxonomy): domain Eukaryota; kingdom Metazoa; phylum Mollusca; class Bivalvia; order Lucinida; family Lucinidae; genus Ctena; species Ctena decussata. Next base: position 7,870,756 of record OZ022511.1, on the reverse strand, counting down.
ATTATGAATAAAAGCACGGGGCAATAGCTCGGAACAGCATTTGGAGTCAGGAAAGGCTGCCTTCCTTCGTCTATTCTCTTCTACATTTTTTCTCGAAGAATGATGTCTGATGCGCATGAAGAAGATGACTAAGACTTTGTGTTGTATGACTTACATTTTAGAAAATTTTCACTCCTGATAATGTTTTATGGAGGAGTTGATTGTTTCAAATACTGCATTGTGTCCTCGGATGAGGTTTTTTTTCTATGTGAATTTCCAACGAAATAAGTGACATCAGCGGTTCGATCTCGGGGCTTTAATGGCCTCGCTCGAATGTTAGACTAGAATATCACATTTTAAACCATTTGGTATTGACTATTGGCCAAGGATTTATAAAATATTCGTTTTTACAACTATTTAAAGTAAAAATCGTAATTTCACTGTTATTTCCGGTCTTTCGGATGAGACTTAAAACCGGGGTCCCGTCTCCGTATTGCCTAGTTGTTGGTGGGACGCTAACCCGATTTCACTTCTCGGGTTAGCAAAACTAAAAGGAATAATAATAATAATAATAATAAAAAAAAATATGAAAGCTGAAACGAGTTTTTGAATAAGCAGTCTCATAAGACAAGGAAACCCTCTTCTTCTGTAGAGCTGTAATTTTGCGCAGGTGTTAAAAGCTAGGATCATTAGCAAAGAAACCTTGTTTCAAAGTAACATACCACCAAAAACTGTTTGATGGCATGTGCGGACAGGAAATTCTAAAATCAGCCTGCGCATCCACGTAGTCTGATAAGAATATTAACAGTTCGCACTAAGATTCTGTAAATTTTGTGGAATTTACATAAAAGATGTACAAAAAGATTAGTTTGTGCAGATGCGTGGCTGTGTCTAAGTCTAAACGGTTTTCAGTCGATGTTAAGGCCATTTCTGCAAACAAGGCTCAAGTGTATTTTCTAAAGGGTCCTTCTGCAGAGAAAAAAGGCTATTACTAGACTATCAATTTCCATCATAACGAGTCGCAGATGTTGTTTTGTGTGTTTGGTATAGCTCGCATTAGTATTATCTTAAACACACAAAAAAGCTCATCTTCTGAAAAGTTCTTTTTTATACATGTACGCAGACGCTTAAAACCATTCACTGCTCAAAATATAAGAATGAAAAATAACGGTATATAATTTCCATAAGTCTCTATATAAAACTCTTTAGCACCACAACTAACTAACAGATTAGATGTCAACATTGAAGCTAAACCTATTTATAAGTTCAGGGCCCAGTATAGTCGTTTTTCTCCCAAATGCAAACGCCATTCCCAATATTTTTGTTGTTTAAAATTGGTATGGATTCGTTTATTACAAGTACAAAGCAAGACCTTGAGATTTCACATCTTAAAGTTAAGATGGCTTGTAATTCTGTGCTCTTGTTAACAAATGTTCATGTAGGCACTAATGGAAATAAAATACTCTTTTGAATATTTTGGGCCGAATATATATGATTGGCGTGGCGTGCCAAGACGCAATCTAGCATTCACAAACAGGGAAGATTCAGATCAGCTTCCGCTTCCGCGCAGGCTGATTAGAGTTTTGCTTTTTCGCATAAGCAATCTATGGACCCTCATGAATCATAAAATGAAAACAAAGACTAATCTAAGTAGACGGATATCAGGTTGATTTGGACATTTCATATACGCACACTGCTTTTAAAAGTTCCCTTTTTACACGACGCCAATCATTTGTTGTCACCGCAGAGTTTGAAAACTCACACTATTTTCCCCTCAAATGTGTAAAAGTTCTTCAGTTTTAGTAAAATATGAAAATATAGTGCCTGAGCAAAGTGTATCATTGTGCTCCAGTCAACATTATTTCCAAGTATTGTAACAGCTCTGTATTTGCAGGAGAAGAAAGATTTGTGATACTTTTTCTATGGACTGCTGTTACTAGACTTTTACATAACCTTGCTCGTTAGATTTGAGCTACACCTCGTGCAATATCAAACGTATAAAAAAGCGTATCAGCATCAGCGTGCGAGACATGTAAACTGCATTCTCAGATTAGCCAGCGTACATGCACACGATGATCTAGTGGCAGTTCCGCAGAACTGGTAGATAAAACATTAAAGGACTTAAAATGGCGACAAAATTTACAATGGCAAAATGAAGAATAAACTATTTCGACCAAGCTATATCATATTGAGAATTTAATATAAAAGTATTCATACCAAATTTAGTGTGACAGATGCGCGTTTCTGTATTTAAGGTGGTGAGTTATGGTAAATGTAAAAATCTGATAAAACCATAAAAAGTAAGGTATCTCCCCGAAAGTTAGCAGACTTCTTATTTTTGTTGTTCTTAACAGTTTAGAATACAAAATAGACGTGCATGCTGCTTAAAAAGGTGTTTTTATGAGGAAAGATCAAAGGGTAGTTTTCTGCACAATAATAAAAAAATTAACATCGTTATTGAAAATTTACGTAGTGCTGAAGGTGCGTTATTGCATAATGAAGAGCGTCCTAGCAATTATTTATTCCAACTCTTTCTCAAATTGTAATGTAGACCAGATGAAAACGGTACCTTTTTCTCAAATGTTCAACCATGTACAAGGTAATGTACACTGGATGCATTTATTAAATATAGGGTAGGCAAGCATACCTATGTAACACCTACAGTATAAATAATACATTACTTACATGATCACTGGTGTGTAGATGAAATTGTTCAACCTTGTTAAAATAGTCTCTCCTGTCTCACCTGTGTGTTTTGACAAACAAATTTGGACACAGACCGCATCTTTTTTTCATCTGCTCAGCCTGATAATGTGTGAAAGAGTTTGAAAAAATAATTGCTAACACGCCCTCCATTATGCAACAAGGAACTCTCAGCACTAAGTATATTTTCAATAACAATATTATTTTTTAAGATTATTGCGCACAAAATTACCCTTTGATTTTTTCTTATAAAAACACTTTTTAACATTAACAAATGCTGCATTTTGGGAGTCTGAATTGTGAGAAACAACATAAAGAAGGCATATGCTAAGTTTTGGAAAGATCAGTGGTATTTTGAGTGTTTATGCAGATTTTTGTCTTTGCCCCAAATCAGTGATTATCACCACCTAACTTCTTCAGTGTCGCTAGACCCCAAAAGTTTTAAAGAAAAGAGATGATGGGCAGGTCTCGGCAAGTAACGAACATCCCTCTCCAAGCCACACTTACTGCCACATTCCGCGGGACACATTAGCTGCAGACATCAGGTATGAGACGCCTACGTATTAACTCGCGAGCGCAGGCGTCCCCTATCGAGGCATTTCAACCCTTGTATCTTGAGAAAGGCGACAGACAATGGCATCAGGAAAGAAATGTTCAGTGCAGCAAGAATCCACAAGAACCCAAAACGAATCAAAAGAATGGAAGTCAAACTCCGCTAAGACTCATGTCGCTATGACAAGTCAGTCTTAGTTTTAGAATAATTTAGAAATTTTACCAGATATACATCAAATTGAATAAGGTTAATTTAAATCAGTATTTAAGTAGTGACCCCAATGCCAGAAAACCAGAATCAGGCAAAGAGAGTAGATCCAGAGGAGGCGGCTCATTATGTCCCACCTAATTTGGATCTGCGCTGTTCAAATTTCTGGCGCTTTAATTCATTGTTAAAACAATAAAGAGTAAACAGACAAAACGTGTGCAGATCTTGACAAGAACAGTTTACCTGTATGCAAATCTAAGACTGAATTGTATTGACGCTTCTCTTAAGGGTTTGCTTTAAAAGCCAGTTTAACATAAAGAACTGAAAAACACTTGTTTAAGACGATTGAAATTAAAAAGAAAAATAATGTTAAATGCAGCTTCTCAAAAGCGCACACTTGCATCGATGAATTAGAACAATACCTTTCTGTTGTCGCGGTAACAATACGAGGGGTGATAAGAAATCACGTGGGCTTTAGCTGTGGTGATAAAGTTAATGCAGCAATAGTTTTTTTCTCAAACCGCAGAAAAGGTCTATCTTTCTCCTACGTTATGTGTAATTTTGAAGAAATATTAAAGAAAAATAAGCATTTATTTCATTTTATATAATAAGCTAGGTGCAGGTACAGCGGAGCAATGATGACGTTTGATGTTGTCTTACATTTCATTACTGGTCATGAACAGACTCAATTAAACCGAGGTTGCTATTTTCTGTTCGTTGGTGTATTCTTTGCTTCCAAAGAATCTTACTATTCAGAACTGATTTACCTTCTATGCATCTGGAGCTTGTGCCGTGTGGCGGCCGAAAAACGTCTCCCCGTACATAATCATAGGGCAGATTATATTTTCTGGTCCTTAAGGGTCATTGAGTTCATTTGAGTTAGTTTGAAAATAGAGTTCCGCTTAAGCCGGTGCTGGGGGGGGGGGGGGGGGGCGCAAAGAATCTTACTATTCCGAACTGATTTACCTTCTATGCATCTGGAGCTTGTGTCGTGTGGCGGCCGAAAAACGTCTCCCCGTACATAATCATAGGGCAGATTATATTTTCTGGTCCTTAAGGGTCATTGAGTTCATTTGAGTTAATTTGAAAATAGAATTCCGCTTAAGCCGGTGCTGGGGGGGGGGGGGGGGGGGGGGGGGGCTGGTGTTGCACATTTCATTTCTGGTCATGAAGAGACTCAATTAAACCGAGTCTGCTATCTTCTGTTCTTTTATGTATTTTTTTTTGCTTCCAAAGGATCTTATTTGTCCCGTTTAAACGTTTCATCGTGGTTTTTTTGTTTCTGTTTTCACAAACTAGCACCTCTTTGCGGGTTTTTTCATGTTTGACCAATTTTAGACAAATCTGCATGCAATATATTTGTATAAAGAATTTCATAGCGTACTCTTCCTCATATTCATTGGTTCATAAGCCCCAACCGAACGTTTGCTTGCAGTATCGTGTCTACGTACATTCCTGTTGTGGTGTATGTCTCAATGCAGGTCTACAACCCTCAAATCAGTGTCAACATCATATAAAACTAACAGACAATGATCAATAACATTCAAAATATTTCTTTCGTTTTCACCCAAATGTTTTTGTTTTATTATAAACAAAAACTGGATCTTGCATAAAATATCCGGCATGAAGTTTAACGTCATTTTGATACCTTGATATGGCTCACGTACCATATTTTACTCTGCTTATGCAAGCATAACACTTGTTGACGGCAATAATTCCTTGACAGTGAAAAGCGGAAACCATAACAAAATAGTATACCAAATGTCACATTATATTCGACTGCAAATATGAGACACAGCCAAAGATAAAACAAACAATTCGAAAAAAATAAGGCAAATCTTAACCGTTCGCAGAACCGTCATAAGTTTACTTTGTCGACCCTTATAGAACATTTATCGCAAATCGAATTAAAGGTATGACTTGATAAATGAAAGATGAATCTGTAGTCTCTGAAAATTTAATGGGTTTACTATGACAGATAAGTTTTCTGATGAGTTAGGAAACCTTCATGCGGACCAAACAGCTTACTTTATGTTTCAAACCACTGCAGAAGCAGAGGGCGAGGTTTGGGCTTAGTAAAACATGTTTAACACCCCCCTCCCAGTAATCTTTTGCTGACCGTTCCAAGGCGGTACTTCTGTTGCTTGCTGTTATATTGTGCTGTGTTCGCTTGTCTTTGGTCTGTGGCTGTTTGGTCACCTGTATTGCTGCCCAATTTGCCTTCTGTATTTTGTTTTGTTTTGTAATAAAAACAAAAACAAAATACGTAAAAACTGATGTTGATGCTGTTTTTGGGGTTGCTGAATGACCATCTGTTTGGGAAAGAGCCGCTCATTTGGTTTACTGTGCGTGTTTTTCGTCAACGTATGTCAATTTCTGTGTGTATGTGCTTCTTTCCCTATTGGGTTTGAAAGTGGAATGTGTGATTTGATTGTATTAATTCCTGATCATTGCCTATCGTTTTACTTTTCTACATCAAAAGTCCACGTATGTTTTGATCAGCCCTCGTAGAATCGATAATGTCGGCGCAGCAATAAAAAAGCTCATTGATTTGAAGAAAGTTAAAACAAAACAAAACAGACATTACGTCACATATGTCACGTATTTTTATGAATAATAGACGTAAAGTCGTAAGCCATTTTGCAACATGATTCACCCTTATAATCATACAGAAAAAGGGCACTTTAGGCGCTTATGTTTCATGAAAGTAACAGGTAAAGAGCAAAAGAAGAAAACAATAACGTAGTTTTAATAGCTTATTAAAGTCTCATCAAGGTGTATAAATCACAAACGTTTTGGAAGACGTGCTTCATCAGGGCGCCATGTGTCCACGTGGTACTGGCGATATTCGGCTTCTAAATTCAAATTGTTAACATCAGATTATTAATTGCAAATATATTTGCAATGATCAGATTTGATCAGTCGCAAGGATAGAATTTTAATTTTTGAATTCTCAACGATTTTTCAGCAGATTTTAAATAATTTTGGAAAAATGGTGCCTAAACAGAAGTAGCGTTTGCAACGTTTTGAGGTCAATATGCAGTTTTATTGAAATGCAAATTGCATATTGACCGAGCCGGAGGTCAATATGTTAAGTATGCAGGTCAGTAAAACTGCACAATCATCGAAAAAGGTCACTAAATGTTTAATTGTATGATTATTCTACGTAAGTTCAGTTAAAATTGATACCTGTGACAAAATGAAGTGTATTTATCTCGCGTCCATGACGCAAGGCTACCTTATGATTTATAAATGTTGTCAAGATAAAAGCAATGCAGACGGAATGACCAGTCAATATTGCAAAATACTGACCGGCACGTGATGTCAAAGCAGCCAACGAAACTGAATGTTGAATCTTTGTCATTTAATATACACACAAACATAAATGAAGATTCTTGTTTTCGTTAAAAAGCTAAGATTGCTGTTAGAGCTTCAGAGCGGTATCTTCTACTTATCTTGTCACATTAAAAAAATTATCAATAACATATATAGCAGACTGAAAGAAGAGCAAAATATGTCATAAATAAATAAATGAATAAATAATAAGCTGGTTTAGTAAAATCACAAGTTTAGCTTTTGAAAAAGCTTGAGAGGTTATCCCTTAGCAAATGAATCTATAGGATGCTAGTGGTAAAGCAGAAAAAATTGGCAGCAATACAAGTTAATTTTATTGTATTCTTGGATTTGTTGAAGCTGTAGGTAAGTGGCGAGTTTGACAGCTTTTTCTTTTCACCTAGTGATTGCTTGTAACAGGTGAGCTTCAGTGTTATTAACTTTTGTTAGATGACCTGTACTGTTTAGTAATGGCTATTCGTAAGTGGACTGTATTCTCTGGTAAGTGCTTGTATTAGGTGAGATTCTTGTATTGGGCGAGATAAAGTCTTCATGATAAGTTTTACAGCTCATGTCATATAGCAATGTTGGAAGGGACCTGCAGCTGGGTGCGCCAAACTATGGGAGCAAGTACCGGTAAATAGTGGAACCTGCATTTAAAGCGTTAATCAAGTAGAACGTGTTATTGATCTGCACTGTAAAGTGCTAACTGAACTTTCAGGTGACTGTTTGAAGGGTTTTAAGATATAAGGTATAAAGATCATGCAATAGCGATGCTGGCGAGAACCCTGTAGCTGGGTGTGCCAAATGTAGAAGTACCGGGAGATAGTGGGACCTGTAGGAAACGGCGAAAGCAAAATAAAAAAAGGAAACGGCGTACAATGGAGTACGAATTCCTATCTTAATATGGTTATCCCCGAGTGAATAACCAAAAAAGCGTATCTCCATACGGGCGCGTAGGAATATGAGTCAATTTTCTTTGTTCGAAGGCTAAACATCTAATAATTAGAAAAGATAAAAAAGAAACGATGTTTAAATATCGTTTCTTTACAACAATTTTAGTAATCTATCCCACACCAATTGAAGTCGTGACGAATATATCATTTGCTACTTTAAGGATTCATTGCATTTTGTTTTTAAAAGTGAGTAAGGAACGACTTAAAAAAATATGTGTAAGAAAATATCCCAGGAGAAATTCTATCATTGATAAATCACAGGAGTAATTTTGTCGGACGAGTCCACTGTTAGATACATATTTGCAGAACCAAATTTAGCGACTTAATGAGACTGACATATTTGCGGAAATTTATTTTGGCGCTTATGATACACCACGGCTCTGGATGATAAAGAATACTTCTTAATCCACAGCTGACAGTACTTTTCTTTGAAGTTGCCAGTACTGAGAAATTCTGATAACTGTATAGTTATCATGTACTGTTATCATGTACAGTTATCATGTACAGTTTTGAATAGACCAATCATTACAGAGCTGCGACAAACTTCTGTTTCAGTAAACTCTGCTGTTTTCCTTTTGGCCACAGAAATATTTGTTAAGGGTATTCATTTAACTCCCCTCGCTTCAATGAGTCTCCACAACATATGTTATATGAAAATAATCCATTAAATCATATGATTGCATTAAATTCACCTCAGAGGTTATTGATGGTTACCAACTTTTTGTTCAGAAAATGAGCACTGAATTAAGGTCACAGTAAACTTTGGGTAAGCAACTCTGCCATTTTCATTTTTGCCTCTCTTCTCAATGGGGGTGGGGGGGGGGGCAACTCTTGAAAGCAGAAAATTACTCCTTGCTCCTTTAGGAGCAAATTCTTTTCTTTAAGAGTATACCACTGGGAAGAGCTATATCATCTAGAGACACAAATTCGTTCCTTTTGCATAAATTGCAGAAAAACTTGGATGTGTACCCATACATCTTAAAACATATGTTGTGGTTACTCATCAATTAGGTGAGTCCCTACGACGTAAGTTTTAGTAGAAAAATGTTAAAATTAAGCACTGAAACTTGTTGGTAATCCATATAAAAAGGCACGCCAGCGAAATTATTTCAGTAGCACAACATTTGTTTTAGTTGAAAAAAAAACCTCTATGTTATGGGTTCTGATGGGTCATAAACAGCATACTTGGTAATAGAAAAACACTCACACTAAAACATACGTGATTGAAATAAACCAAACAAAATGAGATTAATGAATACCCTGGCCGAACATTTTCTTTGTGACTAACTAGAACAGCAGAGCTTACCCAACAAAATTTGTTTAAACTGCAACCCAATTTTCTGGTCTTGCCTCTCCTGTGTACAACCTTAAACTGAGACAAACATTCTGATTCAAATTTCCCTCTGGTCACTCCAGCCGTTTCTGATTGGTCGGGTAACTGATGATCTTATTGCATCAGACAGGAAGGTCCATTTTCCAGACAAGGTGAGACAGGTTGAATTAGATAATTATAGAAGATAAAATATATTTTTTATTGGTTTAGTTATTTGTTTTAGGTGAAGAGTTCAATAAAGCTGTGGACTAAAACAGATATATCCATTTCTTTTTGAGATGTATTAGTAAATATCAGGACTGATTGTTAGATGTAGAGGATAATTGGACTCTGCCTAAAGGGCTCGTCCATTATCCTGTACACCTAACAATCAGTACTGATATCTACTAATACATCTTAAAAAGATTGATTGATTGATTTGATGCTGAACGTCCGCGGTAAACAACTATGGTCATGTCGGGACGGTCAGTTACTCTAACCACACTATTCCTGGGCAGGCTTAGACCTCCTAAGCGGTTAACCAGTACTAAGTGCACATACTTTCGCCAGTAACTGACAACTGCCCTTCTTGAATCAGCGGAAGGAGAAACGAAAGTATGTGGCCAGACCGGGTTTCGAACCCAGGACCTCTGACTTATGAGTCAGGTGCCCTACCGATTGCGCTACGCGGCCCGGCTCTTAAATGGATATAGGGTAGAGTCGGGTAACTTCGGACAGCAGGTAATTTCGGACAGTGACATTGTTTCCTTTATATGTCTGTAGTTTGGAACTAAAACAAAAATTAACCGGCCAAACAGAAAAAATCCTGATGAGACGGCTCATTATCTCATCTGGATTTTCACTGTTTGAAATTGTATGTCCGAATTTACCCGCCTGTCCGAAGTTACCCGACTCTCCCCTATTTATTACATTCAACTTTATACCAAATTTTCTTACTTTTCTATTAGACTATGCATTGTGGCATCTATTTGAACCACATCAGAATCGCCTCGATGAGGCAATTCAAATGGGACGCCATAATATATGGATTAACGAAAAGAGAATATGTGATCATCATTATCTGCGTCTCTACTTTACTACATGTGAGTATGTAAATGTATCAAAATCAAGTTTTTGCGGACATATTTTAAGCGCTCCCTGCCTTAACCACCAGTATTGCCTAAATGCAGTAACCACCAAATAAAAGTGTTTTACTGTTGTCAGTGCGACTCTCCTTGCATTAAAATGGACATAAATAGCTGAGACAATTTTCTCAAAATAACCGATATTTAAATGTTTTGTAAAAGCTGATAGTTGAAGAACTTGGAAAACCATAAACATTATAAAAGAAAATGATGACATGTGTTGCCTGTTAACTGCACAAACACACAGAATGCTCATTAGAACAATGGAGTGCTTGAATATCAATTCACTTCAAAATGTTTGAAATCAATGTGCAAACTACTGTTTCCAGATCAAATCAAATTACATCACGCTTGACTATTCTGTTTCTATGTATAAGAGCGACGTTCGGTCACGTGACCGTTTCTCATGTTATTTTTCTTAAGAAATATTCCGAATCGCAGAACGATGAAAACAAAAAGACCTTTGGCTTTTATTTATGCTTGAGGTAAACAGTAATATGAACAATTTCTTGAGACATCTTGAGATAATCTGGCTACGGCATATCTAAATTGAACAGTCCGATTTTGGCGGCTATGAGTATGTGCTGTAAGCCAGTACAGTAACTGCACCGTATGCATACTTAACAAACAAAAGCAATATTGCGGGTGAACAAATCACGCATGGCCAAAGATATACTTTCTTAAATATAGATGAAAGTACCCAGAAAAGTTCACAATCCCAAGACTCAACCTACCCTAGGCACTGGAAAAAGAAGAAGATGTAATTCATGAGCATCGTCGAATAACGTCGCTGAAACCGTGCCGTGTAGTTTGGGGTCCTTTTTATTGTTGAGTTACGTTAAAATCTTAGCGTTGCTGGTGGTAGAGATCGTGTTTTTGACGTAGAGGTTGAGGATGGTATTTATGTGGAAGTTAAACTGCCTAGCGGCGTGGTAGGACCTTACGTTAGGTCGGAGGTCTAGAATACTTGGCTTGATTCGTAAAAGATGAAGACACACCAGATACTGGTTAATTTCCATACAAACTGTCGAATATCTGAGGTAAAACACATGTAGAACAGAAAGTTTAAAATGTGCATTTTCAACTTTTTATCCAAAGTCTTTATTTTTCATCCCAAGTCTTCAAAGCGTAAAGCAATATACTGAGATATACCTAAATTGATTTAAGATTGATGCATCATGTTGCCAAATAAATTTCACACATTTTGATTTCAATTTTGCCAATATTGTTATCTGAAAGGTGCAAATGTTATTTCTAAACCACTTGCACCTTTTCTTTTTTGTGTCAGTAGATATAAAACAGGGCCCAGTTGTTCAAAGCATTGTTAGCCTAACGAGCACGTTAAGAGGTCAACTCGTTAAGTGTTTTGTGACTTTATAGCCGAATACACTGATGTTTTTTGTTGAAAATATGGGAGAAGCTTTTGCATTGCAAAAGCTTCTCACATTTTTACAACAAAAATATTGGCACTTTTGCGATATTAACGTTTGAAATTTTAACGTCACATTAACTAACGACGTCGTTAGTTTTGAACAATTGGGCCCAGACGTTTTATGTGCTTAATGTATCTAGCTTTGTAACCTCTTTCCCTTAAAAGGGGAGCGGCTATAGTGTAGTGGATAACACTCCTGACTACCAATCCAGGGATCGCAAGATCGATCCCCCGCTTCTCCGGTCTTTCGGATGAGACGGTCGTTACTAAAACACGGGACAACGGGACGGGACGGGACGACTGAATAAACTTACTAAAATACGGGACGAGCGGTCGAAATGTACTAAAACACGGGACGGGACGGACATGACGTCGTGGCGTTAACGTTAAAACGTTCGTAACCATGACGCTCTACCAATACTCTCACTGACAAAATGGCGCAAAAACAACTGACGATAGAAAGAGAGGCATTTAATGAATTAGAACAAGACTTTCACCAGAGCCTGTCAGTGGAGCAGGCTCTTTTACGATTAAATAAAGAAACAACTACAACGAGACTACCATTTAGACCAAAGCCTGGAAGGACGTATTTATTTTTAAACCATTCAAAACCCGATGACTGGAGAGCCGACTGGAGAGCCGATGGCCACAAATGGGTAAATCAAGGGACAACCAAGCTTCCAAGATCAACAAAATTAATCAAGAAGACTTATTTTTATATTGCTTCAGAACACGGATATTACAAACGGTTTAGGAAAGAAGTTTTCATGAGAAACGAAGAAGGATCACCATTGCTTATACATTACATTGGCGACGATTCGATTTCAAAACCTGCTCCTCATGGAAATTGCCTGAAACAAACTAAACTTTTTTTCAGAACAAAACCGTCTGCAATCAGAGAGTTCGAATCGAAGGTACAGAATCAACAGGCACACAAAGTATATAAAGAAGAAATTTCCAAACAAACAGAGGGAGATGAAATACTGTCAAGACCTCGAAACGTTAAACAGCTTCATAATCTAAAAGGTAAATTGTCTCGACAGTCCCGCTTATCTAGAGATGCAATACTGAATACGCATACAATAGCATATGAAGAACCAAATTTTGTATGGAAACTGACAACTATCCCGGATCTTCTAGTTATATGTGGAATGGAAGCTATGCTTGATGAACGCAGACAATTGCTCCATAAGCCAAATCCAAATCAGTTGCTCAGTTATGATACAACGTTTTGCCTGGGCGAATTCTACGTTTCACCACTTTTGTTTCGACATACAATATTCGAGGAGAACCCAGTTATGCCAGTTCTGTTTATGTTTCATGAAAGAATAGTCTATCCGTGACTGGACAGAAGCTCCCCTTGACTGCGTCTTGCTTTCTTTCAAAATGCTACAAAGATTTTTATCTCAGTGAAGTCCTCCGAGGTAAAGTTGGCATTGGTACGTACACATTGCGTGAGCAGCATAAAAAAGGAAAAGTTAGATGCAAGTCATATTATATTTGACTCTGTATGTCAGCCTGAAGACATAATAGAAGCCATCAAAACTGGAAACATAAAAAATACTGGACTAGTAGAAGAAGACAAAAATAGATATTCTGGCAATACAAAAATGTTGAAAACCAGCGAGATCATCAACAACTTATAACCTTGCAGTACTTAGCTCCAGAAGTCGTCCGCACAGACAAAAGTCAGGGAGAAAGAAACCAAGGCTTGGTGATTATGAAGTGAATCCGGCACCTGATTCAAAAATAATGCAGAAAAGTGACACTGGCAACAACGAAGATGTGGAAAATAGCAATATAGACATACATGTTATACCAGCAAGTTCCGATGTGAAACTGGGCGATATTAATGAAAAGGAGATATCTGATGCTGAAGTCAAAAGCATTGAAACCGCTTTAGATGACAGGAGATGGAGATTTACAAGTAGTGGAATTAAAATCAACCTAAATGAGGAGGATATCGGACGAATACGTGGTGAACTACATGAGGGTTGGTTAAACGACACAGTCATTGATGCAGCACAGTCAATCCTACGACAGCGGTTTCCGCATGCAGGAGGACTTCAGTCATGTGTATTAGCAGAAAAAACATGTTTTTCAGTAGTTAGGGGAGACATGGTTCAAATTTTAAATACACACCCACAGTCTGGCGGGTTGCACTGGCTAATCATTTCAACAGTTGGATGTCCGAAAGACACAGTAAATATATATGAGAGTGCCGGAGGCTTTATTGTTTCGACATCTGTGGAAAAGTCTATAGCAAGTATTTTACAATCTGATGAGGACTACATTACAATTTATTCCGTCAATTGTGACAGACAAACAAATAATAACGACTGTGGTGTCTTTGCAGTAGCCAATGCTGTTAGCATTCTGTTCGGACTTGATCCAAGAAAAATAATTTATAAGACAGATCAGCTTAGAGATCACTTGCTTCATTGCATGGTTCAAGGTCGCTTCAAGCCATTTCCTCATGATAAAATTTTAGAGTTTGAGCCAGAATATAATGCCATTTCAGGCTTTCAGTTATTTTGTTCGTGCAGAATGCCAGATTATGGCTTTATGTTTCAGTGTTCTGGGTGCAAAAAATGGTATCATCCAGAACACCAAAATGTATCAGAAGATGAACTGTCCAAAAGGGTCGTTAAATGCTTAATGTGCAAAACCAAACCAAAATCAAAATCATCCAGGCGAAGATAAACAGTATTATGAAAATTTTACTATAACAAATAAAAAATGTTTAAATATTATTTGGTTTCTCTGTTCCATGCACACGACGGGAGAGCACGGGACATGTTTGTCCCGTCCCGGCTGTCCCGTATTTTCAATGAGTAAACACGGGACAGCCGGAACGGGACAAACATGTCTTTTCATCAAGAAAACACGGGACAGCCGGGACGGGACAAACATGTCTTTTCATCGGGAAAACACGGGACAGCCGGGACGGGACTTGTTTGTCCCGTATTTTCATCGGGAAAACACGGGACAGCCGGGACGGGACTTGTTTGTCCCGTCTTTTCATCGGGAAAACACGGGACAGCCGGGACGGGACAAACATGTCTTTTCATCGGGAAAACACGGGACAGTCGGGACGGCACTTGTTTGTCCCGTATTTTCATCGGGAAAACACGGGACAGCCGGGACGGGACTTGTTTGTCCCGTATTTTTGGGAAAACACGGGACAGCCGGGACGAGACTTGTTTGTCCCGTATTTTCATCGGGAAAACACGGGACAGCCGGGACGGGACTTGTCTGTCCCGTATTTTCATCGAGAAAACACGGGACAGCCGGGACGGGACACTTACTTTTTCTTGTCCCGTCCCGTCCCGTCGTCCCGGGTTTTAGCATAGAGCGGATGAGACTTTAAACCGAGGTCCCGTCTCCGTATGACCTCGTTGTTGGTGGGACGTCAAACCCGAGTTCACTCACTCACTCACTCACCCTTGAAAGGGTTTTTCAGTCTCCTATCCGCTCACGCTGTCTTACTTCTAGTATTGATACTTTCTATTTTATACTTCCCGTGAGGTGTCTCAGCACGGTGAGTCGTGTTCGGGGTGTTGTTGTTGTGTTATTGTTTTACGTCCACGGTAAACAGCTATGGTCATGTCAAGACGGTCAGTGAACCTAATCACACTATTCCTGGGCAGGCTTAGACCTCCTAAGCGGCTAACAAGTACGAAGTGCACTTCAAGAAAATGTTCACTCACTTGAAAGCAACTGTTTCATTGCATTTCCTTTTATTTCGCGTCAGTTCAAACAAATTCGAGAGACCGATTTTTTACAGTATATCGCAGGCTGGTAGCTGAATGACCACCTGTTTGGGGAAGAGCTGCTCATTCAGTTTACCGTGCGTGTCTTTCGTGAACTCGTGTCATTTTTTTTCGTGTGTGTGTGCTTCTTTCCCTATTGGTTTTGAGGGCGGGATGTGGGATTCGATTGCCTTGATTCCTGATCCTTGCCTATATTTTTACTTTAACTTATCATTTCAGCATTTTATAAAGCTTAGTATGATTATTGCGTGACTTTCAGTCTTTTAAATTAATTAGTTACAAAAGCAGCTTTTAGCAAGATAAATATGTCTTATCTTAGATTATGCTGTGACTCAGAGATAACGCTGTTGAAACTGATCAAATAAATAATCACATTCTCAGTGCATTTATTGTAAAACCCTATGGTAAACCAGTAGAACGTAATGTAGTTTATACATAAGTAACTACATCGGTTCACGCGACGTTACATGAGGTAAAGTGACGTCAAAATAAACCATGGTTCTCTCCAATCTGATTGGACGTAGGCGACGTTATGACGTCGTTGACGCTGTTCCGCAGATACTAGAAAAACTGCGTTAAAATGTTTTTCTGCTTTGAAACAACTGTAGATACTAAGGCATTTTTTTCGTCAATTAACAGATAGAAAAGAATGTAAATATAAGCAATGAACTTGATTTTTCTGGTGTTTATCGACGTGTAAACTGCATTGGGTCGCTAGTAAAGTTTACATGAACCCCTTCGGGGTTCACATACTTTGCACGCGACCCAATGTAGTTTAGATTTCGATAAACACCAGAAAAATGAAATTCGTTCCTTAATTAAGAATCAAGAGGATATTTCTTCCCTATGAAATAGTGGTATGAAGGCCTATCTTTAGTTTTAGGTATTGTCATTACAAGGCTTTCAGCTTTCATGTTGGGTGCGCTACAATTTCTTGTTTTACTAGCGCTGATATCTTATCTGCTTTCTTGAAGATTCTGTCACAAATTGTATGGCAACAAATTATCTTTATCAAGTTATGCTTTTAGAAGACACAAGTGCGTCCAGCGTGAAACTATCACACGATGACAGTAACATCTGCTTCACCGTCTCACTGTCAGCATGGATCGTAGAAAATGCCAACTGCCGATGCCTAAACCAGCCCTAGGCAGGTCAGCTGCATGCCATTGCGTAGCTAGTATAGCGCTGTTATCTTTTAAATCGAGCTGCGGATCTGCTGACTTAGCTGCGGATGTGCGTAAGCTGGTCTGGCATTAAAAGTGTATATATATGTCGGAAGATATCTGTTTGTCACCACTCAGCTCACTTTTTACAATAATTGCCTGTTGTTGAAGATAAACTCAGCCGAGGGACCGACGTGACAATCTTTGGATCGGAAAAATGTCATTTACAAAAAAGACGTTTATCAATTAGCACATTGCTGTGCAACCTTTTCAGACTTGTCTATTGTACTGGCAATCCGTTAAGTTCATATGAGCCGCGACACGAGAAAACAAACAAAGTGGTTGTGCGCCCAGCGCAGACTCAGATCAGCCTGGGCATCCGCCCAGTCTGATCAGAGTCTTCGTTGTCCGCATGGAGATAGCTTAGACACTTAGCTACCCTTTAAGCGCTTAGCGATGCGTCTGATCTGACTGGGCGGATATCCAGGCTGATCTGAGTCTGAGCTGGGCGCACAGCCACTGTGTTGGTTTTCTTGTGTCGTGGCTCAATTATTCTCTTAGAATACGATGAGATTTTGTGGACGTCTTGTCATATGTATTCGATCTGTAATTTCCTCGGTGAGGGACAGGCACTAACGTTTATGTATCTAGAATATTCCGAAATTGTCAATGTTTAAATGACTTACACGTTCGGACATATAATTTGGGTACTTTTATCATTTTCAAATTGAACACGATTTTGTTTTTGTATAATGTCTTGAATTCTTGAATTTTTCGATACATGCTGGGCAACCAGTCCAAGAGATGTGATTGCTGAGCTATATGTAAATGAGCATTAGCTCTTGACTTTCAAATTTGCATGTATATATATATACTTATAGACGGGTTTATAAATTATATATATTTTTTGTCCTTTGAGATCAGATGATATATTCTGAGAATTCAGAATTTTTTGTGTGGTTTACACTCGTATTCTAGATCATCGCTGTTTAATCATTTTGACCCGTTTTGATACTATTAGTGACCAGTCTTTGAATCGACTGCCTCAATAAAAAGTAGAAATTACAGTAGGCTTTTCCCTGGCTTTCGTCACCAGATATTATCAGGGTCACTGATGAGGCTTTAGTAGCCGAAACATCGAAGTATGGCCTATGTTCTTTCTTTCGACTGTGTTCTCTGCTCTTAGAGGAACTCGAAGATTTTAAATTTTACCACCTGAAAATATCGGTCGACATAGTGTCAGCTGTAAAAAGTTCTGGGTAAATCTGTGTGTTTATTCCCGCCATTTTTAAAGAAGAAAACAACAAAGATATTCTACGGATTGATGATTTTATTTTATTTTATTTGAATTTATCTGTTATGACGCTACCTGCAGTCAAAGTATTCAAACACGTGTTTTTTGTCCCGCGAATCTTCCATTAAATGAAACCTTACCAATTATATGTATTTGCAATAATTTGCACCACCTATCATTTCTAGAATTTACGTTCTCTTTAAAGGTTTCCTTTAAGCGGTCGTTAATAGAAATTGGAAGACAAAATGCCATTTCTTGTCAGACCTTTACTGACGATCTTGATAAAATGCAACCTGTGCCAATAAGGAAATAAATTAACCAGGGAGCTAGTGAATTTGTGACTGCCACTATGATTAAAATACCAAAAAAGAACGAAAGCAATCCAAGCGAATGGTTTCTTGTCTGTCCAATAATCTTGCAAGGTCTTGGAGCGTTATAGTTTCAAAAGCAGATGAGATGGCCTTGATAATGAACGGACATAAACGATTTCCACATCCTGCCCTAAACTCAAAATGGGGAGGAAAACCAATACAGACGACATACAAAGCAAAACAAAACAAGCGAAAAGTTATGAGGTCAGGGGCCATATTTATATAAAAACTTAAGTGGTTGCTATGCTGTTGCTAAGGCTGAATTTCTATGAAGGAGATTCCCTACAACTATGAAATTTGCTCTGGAGGAACAGTCTGAAAAAGACTGTTCCTCCAGAGCAACTTTCATAGTTGTAGGGAATCTCCTTTATAGAAATTAAACTTTAGCAACGTCATAGCAACAACCTAAGTGCTTTAATAAATACGACCCCAGCTCTTTCCTAGCAGATTGCCTCTATGCTATCCCAAATAATAAACTAATAGAAATCGGGATAATAATGGGAGTAATAGTTTACCGCAACAGAAGCATAGCCTTTTACGCTCAGAAATTAATCGCTGGCCAGGGACACTTAAACCGGTTTAATAAGTTAGGAATCTTCCACGCATGTGAAAAAACATTTCTAGTACAGCGAACGTGAAAGAAAAACAATTTCTTTTATCGTTTTATGAACACATTCATACATGTTTACTTCAAAAAATTGTCTACATGCAATGTGTTTACTTATTACTGACCGTTCGAAGGCGGTACCTCTGCTGTATTAAAGTAAGGAGGAAAATTCTCAGGAAATAACACAGTTTAATCCCTGATCCAATAAAAGACACTGTGTGGGAAAGAGACAGCACAAAATTTGTCACCACCAAAGACAACACCAGCGGCAGCCATGTTAACAGTCATAACCGCCGCCTCGGGACGGCCAGCAATGAAATAACTGGGAACTTAACCGGTTTGTGGTCGACTAACCCACGCCCTTGGTTCTGCCTTGTTTCATCAGACACTCAGTTGTTCCAAACAACAAAAACAACCACCGCCTGCACCACAGTCTAACAAAAACACCTGCCCTACATTAAGAACGAATTCTACGTAAAACGTTAAACACCTATTTTTATTGGTACCTATTTTCAATGTTTTAATGTCAGGGGTAGATATTTCAAGGTAACTGAATGACCATTTGTCTGGGAAAGAAAAGTACGCTCGGTGTACCGTGTGAATCTTTCGTGAGCTGCTTTCAGTTTATGTATTTCTTGTGGAAAGGGAATGTGATCGGATGATATCAGTTCCATCTCATGCCTATGATTTTACTTTAGTACATAGATGGTTCTGGAAGATCTAAATATCAAAAGTAGTTCGATAACAAAGTGACAAAAATGTATGTCTGACATACAAGTAAAGACGAGGCTTACACGTAAGCGAACGAGTAATTGCCGATATTGCTTGTTCGATTTTTTACAGTATTGCGTCTGGTCTTCCGTCGAAACAAGTGCTAGTCACTTTTCAAGGGCGTAGCTAACTATACGCAAATACGCAGGTGCGTATTGAAATTTTGTCAAATTGACAAAATTTCAACACACACCTGCGTATTTTCATGCTGAAATGTTGTTAATTGAGCATAATTTTAATGCTAACTGCAAACAGACACGAAAATTTGAAATATCTTAGCGGCTTAACCCCCTTTTATTGCCCTCAGTGAGTATAAAACATGATTGTGCGTACTGTATAATTGCCCCTAGCTACGCCCCTGCTTTTGTTGACGGTATGAAATGGGTTTATCTCGCGTTGAATACGCGACGGTCGCTACGTTATGAAATACAAATGACGAAATGTCGTCAAAATAAAAGTAATATTGATGGACTGACCGGTCAATATGCATAATATTGACCGGCACATGATGTTCAATCAGCCAACAAAACTGAATGTTGCACGATGGTCGTATACAAATACACATTAACATTAATGTTGATTCTTGTTTTTTCCTAAAAATTTAAGATTGCTTATAGAGTTTCAGTGCGGTATCTTCTTCTATTCTTGTCACATAAAGAAAATATATCAATAGCATGTATTGCGGGAAGGAATGAAGAGCAAATAAATACTAAAAAGATGAAAATAGAAATAAAAACAAGCTCGTTTTAGTAAATGTAAAAAGTTGTTCCATTTGAATGCGTAGGAATATGAGTCAGTGTTACCTTTTCAAAAGCCAAACACATAAAACAGTGAAAAGCTCCCTTAATATTGTGTTTGTAATGTATTAAACGCTACTTTAAGGGTACAGAGGGCGAGGTTTGGGCCAGTAAAACATGCTCAAGCCCCCCAGTAATCTTTTGCTGACCGTTCCAAGGCGGTACTTCTGTTACGGTTCCTTGTTGTTATATTGTGCCGTGTCCGCTTGTCTATGGTCTCTGGCGGTTTGGTCACCCGTTTTGCTGCCAAATCTGCCTTCTGTTTTGTTTTGTAATTAAAATAAAAAAATAAGTAAAAATAGATGTTGATGCTGCTATTGGGGTAGCTGAATGATCATCAGTGTGGGAAAGAGCTGCTCATTCGGTTTACTGTGCGTGTCTTTCGTAAACTTGTGTCACTTTCTGCGTGTATGTGCTTCTTTCCCTATTGGTTTTGAGAGCGGAATGTGGGATAGTATTAATTCTTGATCATTGCCCGTATTTTTACTTTATATGTCATAATGAAACAAATTTCGGGACACAAACGTATTTGTATTGTTGCCTGTATATTAAGTCTAGGTCTGCTTAACTCCTCAACTTCAGAAACGGGACTATTACTTCGAGAGAAAGTGAATGCGAAAACACAGAGAAGCGCATATATTTTTCGTATTTGACAGTAACGATGATAAAAAGAGTCACGTTCTAGGAAGCTTCTTTGATGTATTCCTTGCTTCCAAAGGATCTTACTATTCAGAACTTAATTTTATTGCAGATGCAGATGGTGTTTGTGCCGTGTGGCGGCCGTAAAACGTCTCCCCGTACATCATCATAGTGCTAATTATATTTTCTGGTCGGTCTTATGGGATCATTGAGTTCATTGGAGTTATTTTGAAAATAGAGTACCGCTTAAGCTGGTGCTAGGGGACATGACTGGTGTCGCTCATTTTGTTACTGAGACGTTCTCAGTTAAGCTGGGCCATTCGCGGACAAAAATGGCCATATATACAACCATTCCAGAATTCAAGAAAAAATCACGACCTTAATGCTTATTATATCTGCTTCAAATCTTTAAAATATTTTCAGATAATAGTTTAAGATTATGGAATACAAACCATATTTAGAGAAATACCCTAACAATTAGAAACGGCGTATTTTATGACGTTATTAAGATACGTTGAAAGACGATGTCGCATACAATTTCTTTGACATGCGTAGCATTGCACATTTACTAATCTACTGACATTTGATTATTTTGGCTGTTTTCAATTTAAAATGTTTTTCTTTGCTTTTTTGGAAGCAAGGGGTTTTCTATGAAGCGCTGCTTAATCAAATGACGTCAACACTTTCAAAACATGGTCTTAGTGACGTTGTGACGTAGGTTACGTGTGATGTAGGTTACAGTGCACACATTTTAACGTTTTTATACCATTTAATGTTTTAGTGTATGAAATCTAAGCACACCATCTTGTAGCTGTCACTAGGCAGGATTTTGCACATGAGTTTCAGAACGATTGCTTTGCTCAGTTTTAAGAAAAGCCCGTGACGTAAGGTTACATTCTTACAGAAAAATGCTGGGGTAATGTATTTTGAAGTCGAGTAAAATATACAAAATGGAGCAAATTTGCACAAAGAATATAAGATATTGAGGAGCACATATTTCTTCGTGTGATCTTGTTAGTTTTATGATGCCGGGCCATTTAAGTTAATACATGTATCACGAATTTACCGCTGTGACGTAGGTTACATAAAATTTGCGACATTAGTTCCCAGTCTCATTTAGTAGCAAAAACTACCCTTTAGATATTGTTTAAGCGGGGAAATATGTAACAAATCACCTGAATTTAATAATGGAACTCGATTTTCAGCAGTGATTTATCTCTTTTAGCCGTGCGGCGTTCATATCTATGCAACGACAATATTGCGACATTTACAAACGTCACATTTTAAACCAGGGTATCATTATTCGAACCAGTGTTAAAAATGTTTAACAAAACGCATGCATGTCTTGGTACTTTTATCTACTTCTTTAGACGGAGGGCAACTTGTCAGAGGGTAAACAGGACCGTTATTTTGTAATTTAAAGAAAGGCAATACGAAAGACAAAATTAATAGCTAATGGCCCAGCTTAACTGAGAACGTCTCTACTGGTCATGATCAGACTCAATTAAACCGAGCCTGCTATTTTCTGTTCTTTGGTGTATACCTTGCTTCCAAAGGATCTTACATTTCAGATATTTCTCACTGGGCCACACGAGAAAAAAAACAGTGTAGCACTATTACTTGTAAAGCAAACCGTTCCCACCCACTCTTAAGCGACGAATGAGCAGCTCTTTTCCAAACAGCAGCAACATCTATATTACCTATTTTATACTGTAAGCTACAAAAGTAAAACAGAAAACAATATGGACAGCTATTCAGGTACACAGACTGCTATAGACCAAAGACAGAGGAACCACTACAGAAGTACCGCTTTGGAAAATCACCTAAGTTTTAATTCGCGAGCGCAGGCGTCACCCACCAAGCCACCTCAACCCCCAAGGTATCAGAAAGGCGACACGCGATGCGATGGCATTATATCACCATTTTTTCAAGATTCATTATATTTCCATAAACCCCAGCAGAGATATTCTTGCACACCAGATAGAAAATGCCATTCTTTTCACCTGGGATAGAAAATCTTTTCTCCCACCTTTGCCTATATAAGATAGGCTCTCAGCTCATATAAGAAATTTCTATCTTATACCTGGCAACATCTTTCTTATATTAGCAACCATACTTTTTCATTTTTTGATTAATATTTTATTTTTAAATGAACAAAATGGACACGCAAGCATGTCGGATGACGTTTTATAGCAGATCATGGGTTTGTGACGTCACTCAATTTTAAGGACGTCACTAAACCGCTTAAAAACGTCGCTAGCAAACTTGACGCGCGTGACGTGAGAGTCTGAGTTGCATTTTGCTTTCGCTCTCTGGAGGATAAAGTAGTCCACATATCGTGTTTTCCGTCTAATTTTGAGGTGCAAACTGTGTTTACACCCATTTTAGGACCCGATAAACACACTGGGCTGCTCAAAATTTACTTCCGATCATTGGTTGAAAAGTTCAAATTTTCCTTTTCTGAAGCCTAATCCGACTTAAGGTTAAAAATCCGCTAAGAGTGGGAGAAAAATAATCCATCATGAGCCAGTCCATGTAGGATAGGTAAATCTCACCCTCGGGGTCGGAATTTCAACCAGGGACTCGGCAAGCCTCGTCCCTGGTTGAAATTCCGACCCCTCGGGTGAGATTTCCCTATCCTACATGGACACTCATGATGGATTGTTATAATCTTACCCTGGTGTTCTGACCCAGGACCGGAAAAAATCACGAGCTATCAATGCATTGGTTGTATAGGAAATCACCTGCGTCGTCAAGTGACGTTGGCATTTTAGATGATGACGTCACGAAGAAGGTAAAAATGACGTCAGTTTATGCACGCCAGTCGTTGACGTAAAGAGCCGAATGGCGGTCGTTGAAAGCGGTGCCTTCTTCTAAAATCATATTGAAACCTCTCAAGCACTAGAATTACGCATTTTAACAAGTTCTGAAGTTAAAACAAAACGTTGTGTGCAAGAAAAAGTATCTTTCTTTTATACTTTTCAATGAATTATAGAGATTTCTCGGTGAAATCGAAACTGATAATCTCACTGTTTCAAACAGTGAAATTATCACTTTCGATTTCACTGTTTCAGAAATAGGATTTTTGTGAAATACCCTCATTTTTGTTGATTGATTGGCTAAATCATGTCTGTCTTGACAAAAATTACGTCACGCATGTTTGCACGTCATTACGATGATAATGACGTCACTTAAAGCGCCAACGTAACATCTTACTGCACGCGACGACAGACCGCCTAAGTCTCATTTAGGCATTCTTTCTTGGCAAATTTTTTTAAATCTGTTTATCAAACTGATATTTGAAGCTATTTTTTAGTTGCAAACTTCGTTTACAACCAATGTCTTACCCAATAAACACGCTGGGAGCATCGAATTCAAATTAGAAAAAAAGTTGTGTTTCTGTCGTGATGGCTGACGCTCTTGAATAAACAGAATTAGTGCGATTTTCAAGCATAAAAGAAATAGAAAATTTGACTTTTTCAGTGTAAGATGAATTTTTATTTCACTCATGAACACCAAAAGTGATATTTTCACTCGTGGCTTCGCCACTCGTGAAAATACTGCTTTTGATGTTCATTCGGTGAAATAAAAATCGATCTTACACTGAAAAAGTCAAATATCCTCTATATCATTGGTGTGAGGTGTGGATAGAAAAATCCGTCACTCGGGATCACTGTTCGGCATCACTCGGCAAGCCTTGTGATGCCATACAGTGACCCTCGTGACAGATTTTTCTATCCACACCTCTCACCCATGACAGATCCTTATATTATCCATCAGTTAATGGTCCTCAAATCCGATTAAATATTAAATGGGCTTTTCGGTATATCTTTATCAGAAATGATAGGTAGGCATTACAAATTATTTACAGTTTTCAGAATTTTCTGCATTTTCCTGAGCTTTCTGTTTTACTGTTATTGCATTTGCATACTATAAATATTGTTCTATCAAATTGCGTCTTTTGCTCTAGCCAGTGGATTCTGCGACAAATCACCGTTTCCGAGCGCGTCTAAATCCTGACGTCATTGAGAGTATCGAGTGAGAAAAGGGAGTATCGACTTAGAAAAAGCGCGTATCGATTCAACAAAAGCGAGTATTGAGCTAACAATAAGGCGCTTTTTATATCGATACTCGCTTTTCTTAACTCGATACTTAATTTTTTGAAAATTGACATTCAAGTTTCGTACTTGGTATGAGAATTTTTTTCCAGTATATAGTCATGTGGTCGTGATGTACTTTTGTAACCCTGAGCTATACGAGGGGATCTAAAAATGTTTTGAGCCTCTCACATTTTGTTTTGGATAGTTCAATGCACCACACATAATGTACATCAATGTCTTAGCTACTGATTCCATGTTGGATCACATTGCTAGCGGTGATTGTAAAGTTACAACACTGTTTGGAAGAAACATACCCGAAGTGGGATTCTGCTTCACCAGAACAGCTCGCGCGCCATATAAGCTAAGTTGTGATGGAAGGTGTGTACGATTTTGGCTACGAGCTCCTCCCTCACCGACTCTTTCTTCCAGATCAGGTCCCAGCGACTTCCACCCATTTCTCAGGCTGAAAAAAGGTCAGTCAATTTAATAAACAGACAAGTAAATTTGTGAATTCGATACTCGCTTTTCTTAACTCGATACTCGCTTTTTATAACTCGGTACTCATTTTTTATGATTTGGGGGTGACGAAAAGCTGGCTGCTGCTATGGAGGGCTGGTTTTGAGACAAAAATATCAAGTTTTATCGATCGGGTATTAAATGGCTATCAAATTAGATGGAGTAAGTGTGTGGAGATGGAAGGGGATTGCGTGGAAATAAAAAGCAGTATAAATCCAAATATCTTGCCCTTTCTCGGTAAAACTTTAAACTTTTTACTACTTATTACTCACGTTTTACCGTATTCGAAACTCGCATTTTATAACCCGATACTCGCTTTTTAAAACTCGAAACTCACTTTTTTATTACTCGAAACTCGCTTTTTATAACTAGATACTCGCCTTTTATGACTCGATACTCACTCATTATACCTCGCTTTTATAACTCGATACTGTTCAGAAAGAAACCCTCGATTGTGATGATGTTTCTTGATATAAGACGGCGAAACGTCTCTTTTTCATAATAAAAGCGTTAGAATAAACGTGCATTAATCTGTGTTGCATTGTAGAATATTGACTTGATCATGCCCCTTTTAAGGTAGAATAGGACAAAACCAAAATATTCAGTTTTTGTGTAAAAGGAACAATGATGAAGAAGTTCAGCTTTTTTTTTAAATCATGAAATGCTTTTCTTTTAAGTGTGAAACAAATACTTCTATTTCTACGACGTCGTCAAGATGTGAAGGTTGACGTTTTCTATCCAAAATAGATAGCCCGAGAGTATGTATAATTTTCGCGTTTATTTTAGTCTCCATAATGATATTGTAATACATTTCATACCAAAGTGGGAGCCGTCAAGAGGCCTTTTAAGATAAGTATTATCTTTTTCAGATATTATCAAATTTTGTATTGAATAAGGCAAATATGTCCGTTCATTAGCTATTGAATATTTCTTAATTTCACATAAAAGATTAGACCGAGAAAAAACGTCTCCGAAAAATATATCTGAAATTTTGATATGTTTTAATGAAATATGTTTGCAAGTAATTTTTCGAATAATTTTCACCGTATAAATTTTCAGCAAAGTAGATTTGTTTAACCATACCCCCTGTCCTAACGTGTCTTCTGACATCAAAAGGAAATAATTCCCGAGAACGTTTTTCAACTTTTTTTTTTCTAATAGAATATTTAATTTATGATCTCCTCTAGAGATTATTTCTGCACGAAAAACGAAAAGAAAAAAATGAATTGATATCTTATTCTGTTTTCCAGGGAGGAATGTTTCAACACGCTAGGGGTTCTTTTTTCCATGACATTTATTTGGCATAACGTGACCTCTCCTTTACTGAACACTTACGAGCCTCGTATTTGGCGACGTCAATTACTTCCGAAAAGGCAAGAACCGGAAAATGAACTCCAGGTGTGTTTGAACTTTTCTGTCTAGAAAACGAAATGAGATATTTCAACGATTGTTTTGGTATCCATTTTCAAAGATTCTCTAGAATAATCGACGTTGTTTTATCGGAATTAAAAGGACGCTTTCACGACGTCATTGAGATAGGGATTGTTTTTTTTTCATGCTCAAAAGAAAGTCATTTAGTGAGTCACAAATGACAGAATTTTTTGATGACATACTGTTTGACTAGAAAACTAAAAAATTTGGTTTTATCCTATTCAATGTTTTTGAGTGTTGGAAACAAATTAGTTCTCGGTTAGTTGCAAATGAGTTTCTGACTTGCACTCCGCACGAGTGTTATTATCAACTTTACAACTAACCTCCAAGCAGTGAACTATTATTCTACAATTCACAGATAGAAATTATTTTTTATATTAAGTAACAGTGCAATTAAATAATAGTGCGTGTCATCAGTTTGCCGCCTGTATTTTTGTACTCTTCGCTTCCTTGACACATATCCGTCAGAAAATGTCTTAATTAATACAACCAGTAACAGAAAATGAATTTACAATCACAACATTGCATGTTGATGGAAGTGTCTGCCTTATCTCTTGACTAATTATAAATGACATCTTTGTGATTACATGCGCCTCATGCTGAAAAGTAATCACTACAATGATTTCTTTCAGCATGAAACGCATGTACCAAAATATTTTATTTTTGTCTAAAAAAGGCAAGAAACGAAATAATATTGCAATATTGATGAGTGTAAAATAACGAATGATTGACATTTTTAGTACTTGTTCTCTGGTGGACTCGTTGTGAAACAAAACCAATGACTTTTCTTTTGAAAGAACATGCAAGGGCGTACGCAAATTAGCAGGCGCGTATTGAAAACCTGCGTATTGGAATGTTGTCAATGCGACAAATTTCGACAAACCCACTGGCGAATTTGTATGATGAAATTAAAAAATGTCAAGGTTTTAATATTGTCTGCTAATAAACATGGAATATGAAATATCTTGACCACAAAAACCCTTCACCTACCATGAGGGAGTATAAAATGTATATCATGAAAACTGACAAGGCTTGTTACAAGAATGTCTAAACAGCTGAAATGGATACTTGTAATATCTTCATCTTTGATTCTCTACATGGAATTGTG
This sequence comes from Ctena decussata, assembly GCA_963989385.1. Classification (NCBI taxonomy): domain Eukaryota; kingdom Metazoa; phylum Mollusca; class Bivalvia; order Lucinida; family Lucinidae; genus Ctena; species Ctena decussata. Next base: position 7,842,566 of record OZ022511.1, on the reverse strand, counting down.
GTGGGAAAATCAGTAAAGAGCAGTCGACAAACAATCGAAACCACGATCACAGAGATACAACAAGAGCACACAATCAGCAGGTTTAAAGTAAGACTTGTAATTTATGCGCTCTATATACTTATACACAAACTTGCATTCTTCTTTTTAAATAAAGTTTCGTTGGTCCAGTGCTAGTGTTGGTGTTCGGGAAAGGGGGTGGGGAGTGGGTGCTCAGCCAATGTTGCACATTTGACTAATGGCCCTGAACAGACTTGTTGTTCACCTAGCCAATTTTAATGTCACACAGACATACTCTTTTTAGAATATCTCCAGTCAGTTGAAAGAAGATTGGTAGCGTCGAGTGGTATGAACAAATTAAAATAGTGTTAAAGGCAATGATCAGGAACAAATGATAGCACGCACGTCGAGAAATGCCTTTTTCTTTTTCATAAAACATGATGCTTTCTTAAATAGAAAAAAGCATTACTCGGCGTTGCGGTTGAGGTATAGCTTAGCCTGCAACGATACCATAAAGGTTATAATTTTTTTGTCAATAAATGCTTTGCAGGAAATTATTTTATGATTACAATGTGAGAATATGAAAAATAAGACGGGGGCAGCTGCTTTTCTTGAAGTAAATTAGATTCTGCAGATTGCATTCCGTACAATAAGTGTCAAGATGATACTAGATCTAGAACATATTCCAGGAGGAATTTATGCTTCGATAAATCATAGTAGCAATTATGCCATAGAGACTTTATATTTGAAGTATCGAAGTTTCGGGAGTTTATGAAATTGACATTTTTGCGCAGATTTATTTTGGCCCTCATATATATTCCAATACCACGGCTCTGGATGATAAAGAAAATTTCATAAATTTTTGTACCAAATTTTCTTACTTTTCTATTAGACTATGCATTGTGGCATCGATTAGAATCGCCTAAGAATCGCCTCGATGAGGCAATTCAAATGGGACGCCATAATATATGGATAAACGAAAATATATTGAAAATAATTATGTGATCCTCATTATCTGCGTCACTGCTTTACTTTATGTAAGTATGTAAATGTATCAGAATCAAGTATTTGCGGACATACATTTTAAGCGCTCGCTCCCTGCCTTAACCACCAGTATCGCCTAAATGCAGTAACCACCAAATAGAAGTGTTTTACTGTAGTCAGTTCGGCTCTCCTTGCATAAAAACGGACATAAATAGCTGAGACACTTTTCTCAAAATAACCGGTATTTAAATGTTTTGTAAAAGCTGATTGTTGTAGAACTTGGAAAAATCATAAAAAAATATAAAAGAAAATGATGACATGTGTTGCCCGTTAACTGCTCAAACAAACATAATGCTCATTAAAACAATGGAATGCTTGAATATCAATTCACTTAAAAATGTTTGAAATCAATGTGCAAACTACTGTTTCCAGATCAAATCAAATTGCATCACGCTTGACTATTCTGTTTCTATGTATATGAGCGACGTTCGGTCACGTGACCGTTTCTCATGTTATATTTCTTAAGAAATATTCCGAATCGCAGAACGATGAAAACAAAAAGACGTTTGCCTATTATTTATGCTTGAGGTATACAGTAATATGAACAATTTCTTGAGAATTCTTGAGATAAATTGGCTAGGACCTATCTAAATTGAACAGTTCAGTCTTGGCGGCTAGGTATCAGCCAGTACAGTAACTGCACCGCAACAGACGCGCGTTTGAGTAATTAGTTTCTTCAGTATTGCTAAAGTTGAATGAAAAGAGATGATGGGCAGGTCTCGGCAGGCAACGAGCATCCCTCTCCGACCCACACAAAGTCTTACTGTCGCATTCCGCGGGACACATTAGCTGCAGACATCAGGTAAGAGACGCCTACGTATTAACTCGCAAGCGCAGGCGTCCCCGTCGAGCCACCTCAACCCCACCGTCTCGAGAAAGGCGACAGACAAGGGCATCAGGAAAGAGATGTTCGATGTAGCAAGAACCTGCAAAAAGCCAAAACAGCTCAAAAGAAGTTTGATTACTTACTTACATTTCATGAACCAGGGACACTGGTGCAATATCGAGATTACAGTTAAATGCAGAATTCACTGAGTACTATAATAATAAAATCATGAAAAATGTATACCTGAAGAGTAGTGAAGTGCAAATTAAACAGGACAGCAAAAGTTTTGCTTTGATAGACTTTAAATCTAGTTCTCTCGTAATATTCATAAAATGTTTCGCCGGGCCGGGTAGCGCAATCGGTAGGGCACCTGACTCGTAAGTCAGAGGTCCTGGGTTCGAATCCCGGTCTGGCCACATACTTTCGTTTCTCCTTCCGCTGATTCAAGAAGGGCAGTTGTCAGTTACTGGCGAAAGTATGTGCACTTAGTACTGGTTAACCGCTTAGGAGGTCTAAGCCTGCCCAGGAATAGTGTGGTTAGGTTAACTGACCGTCCCGACATGACCTTAGTTGTTTACCGTGGACGTTAAGCATCAAATCAACCAACCAACCAACCATAAAATGTTTCGTTTAATAATGAGCTACATTTTATTCAACTGGGCATATGACCTTTCACTATCTTGCTGCATAGAAGACGCGAAACGAAGCAGTCGTGCTAACAGCTTTCTTCATTTGTTAACTGTGAAGTGTAAATTTTGTTTTATATTTGTTAAAAGTCTGTTACAACTGCGTTGATTCAAGAAAAAGTTCACTCACTTGAAAACGACTGTTTCGTTGCATTTCCTTTCATTTCGCGTAAGTTCAAACAAATTCGAGAGAAAGATTTTTTTGCAGTATATCGCAGGCTAGTAGCTGAATGACCACCTGTTTGGGAAAGAGCTGCTCATTCAGTTTACCTTGCGCGTCCTTCGTGAACTTGTTTTAATTTTTTTCGTGTGTGTGTGTGTGCTTCTTTCCCTATTGGTTTTGAGGGCGGGATATGGGATTTGATTGTATTGATTCCTGATCATTGCCTATCTTTTTACTTTAACTTATAATTCCAGCATTTTATGAAGCTAAGTATAATTATTGCGTGATTTTCAGGCTTTTAAATTAAGTAGTGACAAAAACAGCTTTTTGCAAGATAAATATGTGCCGCGACGAGAGAAAACCAACCAAGTGGTTGTGCGCCCAGCGCAGACTCAGATCAGCCTGGGCATCCGCCCAGTCTAATCAGAGTCTTCGCTGTCCGCATGGAAGTATCTAAGACCCTTAGGTACCCTTTAAGCACTTAGCGAAGATATTAATCAAACTTGTCGGATGTCAAGGCTGATCCGAATCTGCACTGGGCGCACTACCATTTTGTTGGTTTTCTCGCGTCGCGGCTCAATGTCTTAACTTAGATAAGGTTGTGACTCAGAGATTAGGCGGTTGAAACTGATCAAATATAATTAAGAATCAAGAGGATATTTCTTGCCTATAAAAAGTGGTATGTCTTTAGCAGGGGCGTAGCTAGGGCCACTTACATATTACGCACAATCATGTTTTATACTCTTTATAGGGCAATAATAGAGGTCTGTTGGCAGTTAGTATTTAAATTATGCCCACTTAACAACATTTCACCATGAAAATACGCAGGTGTGTGTTGAAATTTTGTCAATTTGACAAAATTTCAATACGCACCTGCGTATTTGCGCAATGGTAGCTACGCCCTTGTTTAGTCTTAGATATTGTCATTACAAGGCTTTCAGCTTTCATGTTGGGTGCGCTACAATTTCTTGTTTTACTAGCGTTGATATCTTATCTGCTTTCTTGAAGATTCTGTCACAAATTGTATGGCAACAAATTATCTTTATCAAGTTATGTTTTAACAAGACACAAGTGCGTCCAGCGTGATAATATCACACGATGACAGTAACATCTGCTTCACTGTCTCACTGTCAGCCTGCATCGTAGAAAATATGTATTCGGGTATATGCTAGCTGCTGATGCCTTAACCAGTCCTGGGCAGGTCAGCTACACGCCATTGCGTGACTAGTAAAGCGCTGTTAACTTTAACATCGAGCTGCGGATCTTCTGGCTTTGCTGCGGATGTGCGTGAGCTGGTCTGGCATAAAAGTTTGTATTCGTCGGAAGACATCTGTTTGTTACCACTTAGCTCATTTTTTACGATAATTGCCAGTTGTTGAAGATAAACTCAGCCGAGAGACCGACGTGACAATCTTTGGATCGGAAAAATGTCATTTACAAGAAAGACATTTATCAATTAGCACATCGTTGTGCAGCCTTTTCAGACTTGTCTATTGTACTGGCAATTCGTTAAGTTCATATGAGCCGCGACACGAGAAAACCAACAAAGTGGTTGTGCGCCCAGCGCAGACTCAGATCAGCCTGGGCATCCGCCCAGTCTAATCAGAGTCTTCGCTGTCCACATGGAGATAGCTTAGACCCTTAGCTACCCTTTAAGCGCTTAGCGAAGAGTGTGATCAAGCCGGTCGGAAGCCCATACTGGTCTGAGTCTGCGCTAGGCACACACCCACTCTGTTTGTTTTCTCGTGTCAGCTCTCAATTATTATCTTAGAATACGATGAGATTTTGTGGACGTCTTGTCATATGTGTTCGATCTGTAATATGAGCCGCGACGCGAGAAAACCAACAATGTGGTTGTGCGCCCAGTGCAGACTCAGATCAGCCTGGGCATAAAAACAGTCCTGTCAGACCTTTCGCTAAGCGCTAAAAGTGTAGCTAAGAGTCTAAGCTACCTCCATGCGGTCAGCGAAGACTCTGATCAGACTGGGCGGATGCCCAGGCTGATCTGAGTCTGCGCTGGGCGCACAACCACATTGTTGGGTTTGTCATGATGTCGCGGCTCATTTCCTTGCAGAGAGACAGGCATTGACGTCTGTGTATCTAGAATATTCCGAAATTGTCAATGTTTAACTGACTTACGCGTTCGGACTTATGATTTGGGTACTTTTATCACTTTCATATTGAACACGATTTTGTTTATGTATAATGTCTTGAATTCTTGAATTTTTGATACATGCTGTGCAACCAGTCCAGGAGATGTGATTGCTGAACTACATGCAAATGAACATTAGCTCTTGACTTTCAAATTTGCATATATATATGCTCAAAAATATGAAAGGGTCAAATTCATACCCTGCGATTTCTGGAACGTTTCAAAAATTTGGGAAAATAAATAATTTCTACCTTCTATTTTATTTATTTTGCAAGTTTTAGACACAAGTTTGAACCTATAGCCTTTGTCTTGACCAAGTCCAGGCTTTAAGTCGAACTACCCCTAAAATGAAAGTGTTTTGAATCCCATAGAGAATTGATAGTGTGTCAGTTTGGTCAGGCATAACTTATAAAATTTCTGTGAGTTTTAAAATTGTTACAGACTGCTGACCTTTACAATGATTAATTGTGATGATTATCGAGCAATTTCGCAACAAAACCATGAATTGGCGAAATCGAAAGTTTTGGTGAATTTGATCCTTATGGACTTCTGACCACTTTAATTTTGAGGGTAGTGTGAATTGATCAAGATAAAGGCTACAATTTCAAACTTCATGTGCAAAATGAATAAAATGGAAGGTGGAAATGATTTATTTTACCAAATGTTGGAAATGTTCCAGAAATCACAGTGTAAAAGTTTAACTCCTTAATATGTTTTTCGAGTATATTTTTTTTTCTTATAGACGGGTTTATAGATTATATTTTATTTTTATCCTTTTGAGATCAGAGGATATATTCTGAGAACTCGGAAATTTTTGTGTGGTTTAGACTCGTATTCTAGATCATCGCTGTTTAATCATTTGGACCCGTTTTGATACTATTAGAAACCAGTCTTTGAATCGACTGCCTTAATAAAAAAATAGAAATTACAGCAGGGTTTTCTCTGGCTTTCATCAACAGATATTATCAGGGTCACTGATGAGGCTTTAGTAGCCGAAACTTCGAAGCATGGCCTATGCTCATTCTTTCGAATGTGTGCTCTGCTCTTAGAGGAACTCGAAGATTTTAATTTTTACCACCTGAAAATATCGGTCGACATAGTGTTTTTTGTCCCGTGAATCTTCCATTAAATGAAACCTTACCAATTATATGTATTTGCAATAAATTTGCACCACCCATCATTTCTAGAATTTACGTTCTTTTTAAAGGGTTCCTTTAAGTAGTCGTTAATAGAAGCTGGAAGACAAAATGCCATTTCTTGTCAGACCTTTACTAATAATCTTGATAAAATGCAACCTATGCCAATAAGGAAATAAGTTAACCAGGGAGCTAGTGAATTTTTGACTGCTACTATGATTAAATCTGCTAAAATACCAAAAAAAACAATGTAAGTCAATCCAAGTGAATGGTTTCTTGTCTGTCCAATAATCTTGCAAGGTCTTTGAGCATCGTAGTTTAAAAAGCAGATGAGATGGCCTTGATAATGAACGGACATAATCGATTTCCTTATCCTGCCCTAAACTCCAAATGGGGAAGGAAACAATAGGGGAGGGTCGGGTAACTTCGGATAGGCGGGTAAATTAGGACATATCATGGCAAACCGTGAAAATCCAGATGAGACGGCTCATAATGAGCCGTCTCATCAGGATTTTCACTGTTTACCCGGTTAATTTTGTTCTAGTTCCAGAGACAACACCAGCGGCAGCCAAGTGAACAGCCATAACACCGCCTCAGGACGGCCAGCAATGCAATTACTGGGATCTTAACCGGTTTGTGGTCGACTAGCCCACGCCCTTGGTTCTGCCTTGTTTTATCAGACGCTTAGTTGTTCCAACCAACAAAAACAACCACCGCCTTCACCACAGTCTAACAAAAAACACCTACCCCACATTAAAAACAAATTCTACGAAAAATATTAAACATTTATTTTAATTGGTACCTATTTTCAATGTTTTAATGTCAGGGGTAGTTATTTCAAGGTAACTGAATGACCATTTGTCTGGGAAAGAAATGTACACTCGATTTACCGTGTGAACCTTTCGTGAACGGCTTTCAATTTATATATTTCTTGTGGATAGGGTATGTGATCGGATGATATCAGTTCCTGCTAATTGCGTATGACTTTACTTAAGTAAATTGATGGTTCTTGAAGAAATAAATATCAAAAGTAGTTCGATAACAAAGTGACAAAAATGTATGTCTGACATACAAGTAAAGACGAGGCTCACACGTGAGCGAACCAGTAATTGCCGATATTGCTTGTTCGATTTCTTACAGTATTGCTGACTCGGTTTATCACTTGTAATTTATTGTTTGTTGGGATGCCATTGTCAATCTTTCCCTTTGATGTTGGGGATAGGGTTTTGGATCTGATTCAGTCAGTTCCTGAAGTGTAGTTACACTTTAAATTTGCGTCTGGTCTTCCGTTGAAACAAGTACAAGTCACTTCTTTTGACGGCATGAAAAGGGTTTATCTCGCGTTGATTACGCGACGCTACATTATGAAATACAAATGACGAGACGACGTCAGAATAAAAGTAATATTGAAGGACTAACCGGTCAATATGCATAATATTAACCGGCACATGATGTTCAATCAGCCAACAAAACTAAATGTTGCACGATGGTCGTATACAAATACACATTAACACTAATGTTGATTCTTGTTTTCCCTAAAAATTTAAGATTGCTGATAGAGTTTCAGTGCGGTACTTCTTCTATTCTTGTCACACAAAGAAAATATATCAATAATATGTATTGCGGAAGGAAAGAGGAGCAAATAAATGCTAAAAACATAAAAATAGAAATAAAAATAAGCTCGTTTTAGTAAATGTAAAAAAAGGTCCTCCATTTGAATGCCAAGGAATATGAATGAGTGTTACCGTTTCAAAAGCCCAACACATAAAACAATGAACAGCTCTCTTAGTATTGAGTTTGTAATTCATTATACGCTACTGTAAGGGCACATAGCATTTTGTAAGTGAATTGGTAACGGCTGAAAAATTAGTTTGTAAGTTTTCAAAATGAACAGTTATGTATTAGGTTTTGTCTGAACAGAATTAAAACTTTGCTTCCCTCTTTAATTGCACGCCGGTTGGTCAGGCATCAGACTCAATGATGGGCCCGACATAAAGCTTCTTAATTTAGTTGGTTGGGCCGGAGTTTGCCTTGTCTGCTGCTTGGTTATTCGGGGTTCAGCTGATAGTTTTCTTTTGCTCCGGTATTTCGATGGTGTTGTCTTATTTTCCAGGGGTCTTCTGATGTCCGTCGAGTCCTCATCTCTGATTCATCATAGGCCTTATCCGCCATTTGTTTGTTTCCGGTGATGATTCATTGATGAGTAATGAAACCTTCATGCGGACCAAACAGCTAACTTAATGATTCAAACCACTGCAGAAGCAGCGGGCGATGTTTGTGGCCCAGTAAAACTTGCTTAAGCCCCCTTCCAGTAATCTTTTGCTGACCGTTCCAAGGCGGTACATTTGTTTCGGTTCCTTGAAGTTATATTGTGCTGTGTCCGCTTGTCGATGGTCTCTGGCGGTTTGGTCGCCTGTATTGCTGCCCAATCTGCCTTCTGTTTTTTTTAATTAAAATAAAATAAGTAAAAATTGATGTTAATGCTGTTGGGCCCGACATTGGGGTAGCTGAATGACCATCTATTTGGGAAAGAGCTGCTCATTCGGTTTACTGTGCGTGTCTTTCGTAAACTTGTGTCAATTTCTGTGTGCATGTGCTTCTTTCCCTATTGGTTTTGAGAGCGGAATGTGGGATTTGATTGAATTAACTCCTGATCATTGCCCATCTTTTTACTTTATATGTCATAGTGAAACTATTTTAGGGACACAAACGTATTTGTATTGTTGCCTGTATATTTTGACAAGGTCCACTTTACTCCTCAACTTCAGAAACGGGTTGATTACTTCGAGAGAAAGTGAATGCGAAAACACGGAGAAGCGCATATTTTTCGTATTTCACAGTAACGAAGTTACAAAGAGTGACGTTCTAAGAGGCTTCATTGGTGTATTCCTTGCTTCCAAAGGATCGAACTATACAGAGCTTATTTATTTTTTCTGCAGATGGTGTTTTTGCCGAGTGGCGGCCGTAAAACGTCACCCCGTAAATCATCATAGTGCAGATTGTAGTTTCTGGTCGGTCCTTTGGGATCATTGAGTTCATTTGAGTTGTTTTGAAAATAGAGTCCCGCTTAAGCTGGTGCTAGAGGGCGTGGCTGGTGTCTCTCATACTATTACTGGTCATGAACAGACTCAATCAAACCGAGCCTGCTATTTTCTGTTCTTTGGTGTATTCTTTACTTCCAAAGGATCTTTCTCACTGGGCCATACGAGAAAAAACAAACAAACAGTGTAGCACTATTACTTGTAAAGTTAACAGTTCCCACCCACTTTTAAACGCTATGAACACTTACTGACATAATAGGCGAGACAGAGTAGACGCATAAATCTGGTTAAAAGTAAACAGATGGGCAGTGACCAGGAATTAATACAAACAAATTCCACACCCTGCTCTCAAAGCGAAACGGGAAAGAAGAATACACACACAAAATGACAAAAGGTCATGAAAGACATGCACGGTAAACCAAATGAGCAGCTCTTTTCCAAACAGCAGCAACATCCACATTACCTATTTTATACTGTGAGCTACAAAACTAAGAAAACAGAAACAATATGGGCTGCTTTTCAGGTACACAGACTGCTATAGACTAAAGAAAATCAGACCAAACAACATGTATCACAGAGGAACCACAACAAAAGTACCGCTTTGGAAAATCACCTAAGTTTTAATTCGCGAGCGCAGGCGTCACCCACCGAGCCACCTCAGCCCCCAAGGTACCAGAAAGGCGACACGCGATGCGATGGCATTATATCACCATTTTTTCAAGATTAATTATATTTACATAAGCCCCAGCAGAGATAGTATCCATCAGTTAATGGTCCCCAGATCTGACTAAATGTTAAATGGGCTTTTCGGTATATCTTTATCAGAAATAATAGGTAGACGTTACAAATTATTTACACTTTTCAGAATTTTCTGCATTTTCCTGAGCTTTCTGTTTTCCTGGTATTGCACTTGAGCATACTATAAATATTGTTCTATCAAATTGCGTCTTTAGCTCTAGCCAGTGGATTCTGTGACGAATCACTGTTTCAGAGCGCGTCTAAATCCTGACGCCATTGAGGGTATCGAGAGAGAAAATGGAGTATCGACTTAGAAAAAGCGCGTATCGATTCAACAAAAGCGAGTATCGAGCTAACAATTACGAGCATCGACGGAGTATCAAGTTGAAAAAGGGAGATAAAGTTGAAAGAAGCGAGTGTAGAGTTAGGTGACTCAGTACACCTTCAGACAATTACTCGATACTCCCTTTTGTAAACTCGATACTCACTTTTATCAACTCGAAACCCGCTTTTTCTAACTCAATACTCGCCTTTCCTGACTCGCTACTCGCTATTGTTGACTTGATATTCGCGTTTCTTAACTCGACACTCGCTTTTTATATCGATACTCGCTTTTCCAAATTGATACTCGGTTTTTAAAAATTGACAAGTTTCGTACTTGGTATGAGAATTTTTTTCCCGGATATAGTCATGTGGTAATGATGTACTTTTGTCACCCTGAGTTATACGAGGGGATCTCAAAAAGTTATGAGCCTCTCATATTTTTTTTATTTGGATAGTTCAATGCACCACACATAATGTACATCAATGTCGTAGCTACTGATTTCATGTTGAATAACATTGCTAGCGGTGATTGTAAAGAAACAACACTTTTTGGAAGAAACATACCCGAAGTGGGATTCTGCTTCACCAGAATAGCTCGCCAGTCCATATATACTAAGCTGCGATGGAATGAGTGTGCGATTGTGGCTACGAGCTCTTCCCTCACCGAATCGTTCCTCCAGATCAAGCCCCAGCGACTTCCACCCATTTCTGAGGCTGAAAAAACGGTCAGTCAATTTAATAAACAGACAGGTAAATTTGTAAATTTGATAATCGCTTTTCTTAACTCGATACTCGCTTTTTATAACTCGGTACTCGTTTTTTTATGATTTGGGAATGATGATATGCTGACTGCTGCTGTGGAGGGCTGGTTCCTGGGACCAAAATGCCAAGTTTTACCGATGGGTATTAAATGACTATCAAACAAGATGGAACAAATGTGTCCATTCTCGGTAACACTCAAAACTTTTTATAACTCGTTACTCAATTTTAACCGTATTCGAAACTCGTTTTTTATAACTCGATACTCGCTTTTTAAAACTCGAAACCCACTTTTTTTTAACTCGAAACTCGCTTTTTATAACTCGATACAAGCTTTTTATGACTCGATACTCGCTCATTTTACCTTTAAACTCGCTTTTATAACTCGATACTGTACAGAAAGAAACCCTCGATTGTGATGACGTTCCTTGATATAAGACGGCGAAACGTCTCTTTTTCATAATAAAAGCGTTAGAATAAACGTGCATTAATCTGTGTTGCATTGTAGAATATTGACTTGATCAGGCACCTTTTAAGGTAGAATAGGACAAAACCAAACTATTCAGTTTTTGTATAAAAAGAACAATGATCAAGAAGTTCAGCCATTTCTAAATCATTAACTGCTTTTCTTTTAAGTGTGAAACAAATACTTTTTTTCTATGATGTCGTCAAGATGTGAGGGTTTGACGTTTTTTTTTATCCAAAGTAAATAGCCCGAGATTATGTATAATTTTCGCATTTGTTTTAGAGGCCTTTTAAGATAAGTTCTTATCTTTTCCAAATATTATCAAATTTTGTATTGATTAAGGCAAATATGTCCTTTATTAGCTATTGAATATTTCTTAAATTCACATAAAAGATTAGATCGAGAAAAAAACGTCTCTGAAAAATATATCTGAAATTTTGATGTTTTATTGAAATATGTTTGTAAGTGATTTTTCAAATAATTTTCGCCGTATAAATTTTAAACAAAAGATTCATTTAACCATAACCCCTGTCCTGATGATGTCGTGTCTTTTGACGTCAAATGGAGATAATTCCCGAGAATGTTTTCGGGTATTTTTTCATTTTCTAATAGAATATTTATGATCTCTTCTAGAGAATATATTTGCACGAAAAACGAAAAAAAAAAAAAAAAAAAAAAAAAATATCTTATTTTGTTTTCCAGGGAGGAGGGTTTCAACACGCCAGGGGTTCATTTTTTTCGTGACATTTTTTTTTTGCGTAACTTGACTTCTCTTTTACTGAACACTTACGAGCCTCGTATTTCGCGACGTCAATTACTTCCAAAAAGGCAAAACCGGGAAAATGAACTCCTGGTGTGTTTGAACCTTTCTGTCTAGAAAACGAAATGAGATATTTCAACGATTGTTCGGTTTTTATTTTCAAAGATTTTTTTGAATAACTCGACATTGTTTTATCGGAATTAAAAGGTATGTCGGAAACCGCTCTTTGCACCCAATTAAGTCTTACGCTAAAATAATCGACGTTAACTGAGCAGGGGGTGTAGTTTAAAAAAATCTTTAGTTGAGAAATTTTTACACGGTAAAATCTTAATCTTATTGCTTCAATATTCTAACTGTACATATCATTAAAACATATCAAAATTTGAGATATATTTTCCGGAGACGTTTTTTCTCTTTCTCACTTTTTAAGTGAAAAATGCTTATTTCAACGGCTAATGAAAATTAATGTTTGCACCAATACACTCGTAATGCATAGAGATTGATCAGAAAGTATAGCACAGCTCTATGGAACTCTTGACGGCACGTACTTTGGCATTTCCTCAACAAACTGCAGCACAATGTTGATTAATGCCGATATCTTAGAGCTATAAATTTTGCACAATAAACGTCAAACCATCACACTTTCACGACGTCATTAAAATAGGAATTGTTTCTTTCATGCTCAAAGAAAGTAATTTAGGGAGTCACAAATGACTGAAGTTTTTGATGACATATAGTTTGACTAGAAAACTGAAAATTTTGGTTTTGTCCTATTCAATGTTTTTGGGTGTTGGAATCAAATTTGTTTTCAGTTAGTTTCAAATTAGTTTATGACTTGAACTTTGCACGAGTGGTATTATCATCTCTACAACTAACCTCCAAGCACTGAACTATTATTCTACAATTCACAGCTAGAAATTGTTTTTTATATTAAGTAACAGTGCAATTAATTAATAGTGCGTGTTATCAGTTTGCCGCCTGTATTTTTGTACTCTTCGCTTCCTTGACACATATCCGTCAGAAAATGTCTTAATTAATACAACCAGTAATAGAAAATGTATTTACAATCACAGCATTGCATGTTGATGGACGTGTCTGCCTTATCTCTTGACTAATTATAAATGACATCTTTGTGATTACATGCGCCTCATGCTGAAAAGTAATCACTGTAGTGATTACTTTTCAGCATGAGACACTATATTAAAATATTTTATTTTTGTCTAAAAAAGGCAAGAAACGAAATAAGATTGCAATATTGATGAGTGTAAAATATGCATATTTGCATATACGCAGGTGTGTATCGAAATTTTGCAAGTTTGAACGCACTCACTGGGGAAGATGCATGTTGAAATTTAACCAAAAATGACAAGACCATCAGTCTGCTAAGCGACATAAAATGAAATATGAAATATATTGGCGATATAAAACAACCTTCACTTACCCTGATAGAGTATAAATATGAAAAGTAATAAAAATTCCTTTTAAAAGGAAGGCTTGCACAGCTATAACAGTGAAATTTTCATGAGTTGTTATTGAAGTGAACCCGATTGTTAGTGCACTTTCTGTTGCTTACTTTTACTTAGCAAAGTATTCAATTTCTAACTTCTTGAATGGTGGCATTGTCAGAAAGACTGTTTCAAACCCATGTCTATGGAATCTTGGCACATCACGCTGGTCTGGCATTCAACACAGGCAACGAGGCAACATACTATAAAACACGATTGTTTGCGCATACTACTTACATTACTTTCAAACTATCATTCTTACGGACCCGGAAGTTTGGTATACCTTTTAGTCAGACCAGATTTTCGAAGAAATTCCGTCTAGCATAAATGCAGTGCTTGAATAAGGTTTTTCACCAATTCGTTACCTGGTCGTTGTAGCCCAAAAAATGTTTTCAAGCATTTCTTGAATATGCATGTTAATTCGGTAAAACTTTTGAGTCCTATTTCAAGAGTAGGGGGTCGGATGGTCCGTGGGACTATACTTCTGAAACAAACTTATCCTGATGAGCAGAACAAGCAGATTCCTTGTGAGTTGTCTTCGTTGCCTGTGTTGAATTCTAGACCAGTGTGCACATCTGAACTTGGCATCAAAAGAAGAAATAAATTAATATTTACTGAAGTTTACTTTTGGTTTAAGTGGCAGCACTGGCAGTGACTGGAACAAAACTTTGACACTCTGAAAAGAAAATGCATGCTGTTATTGTTTTGACAATAACTTGCTTTACACCATTTGGGAACAACAAAGCACGGAACCTATTGCGTTCGTATTTCCATGAATCCCGACAAATGAAAATTATCTTTCATATTTATGCTATGTTTTTACATCAATTTTGTTTACTCATTCGTGAAGTTCTGACTAATTAAACGCCAAGCAAAGGACGAATAATAGTTACGTGTTGGTAATGAAGTACAGCAGCCGTCACTATGACATGACGTATATCAATCGTTACGTCGGCCAATCATCTATTTGAACTATCCGTGACGTTGCTTACGCGTAAGATTGCATGAATGTGTGTTGTTCGTGGATGTATGAACATCGTCAGTCCAGTATAGGTTCATCTAAGGAAATCGTCGTTGAGAGTAAATATTTCTCTGTACAGTTGTATAGCTGAACTAAGAAGGCAACATTAGAGAGTGTTATAAAAGTAAGAAAAATGTCCACACACCCCAACCCGCACCTACCGCAAGCACAGTAGGCCCTTGTTCTACTATAATCCAAATAAGTAGGACGCCCCGGCACTGGAAGTTATACCCAGCATCATCGCACCAACCAACCAACCCCTCCTTTGTCTTAAAGCTGTCAATGAATCCCTAACAGTTTCAAATTTTAACAATTCTGAGTTTTAAATGTTAACAACTCTGAATTGTCCCCTTTTTCTGTATCATTGTTCAGGCTATTCATGAACATGTTGATGGCCAAAAGGAAATTTATCAGATGCTAAAATGTGTACATAACATATCGCTTTGCGCCATTGAAAGGTCTGTTGCAATGCGTAAGAGTTAAGTACTCACCGACATTACCGACTTTTACATACATAACACGGTCAGTTCTACATACAAGCAATTAAGCCACACATTTATTGTAATGCGTATCTTGGACGCACACGGCGGAAATTCTGTTTACTTCCAGCATATTTATTCGTTTGACCTTTTTTTCCCACATAATAGACTTTTTTTCTAAAGTGTTTCCCCTTTTCATCCTCACGGAGCATGTATTACGGTGCACAAAGTCGGTGCAGGGGGCACGCTGTTTGACCACTGGTTTCCGCCACATGTTTCTCTGTACCTGACTGTGCCGCTTTTGGTAAATTCATGCGCCGTGCGGCTGAGGAGGGGAAAACCATTGATTCCAGTGTGTAATTTTTAGGAAGTGACTGTACTCTGGCACCATGGATGCAGTGCCACGTAAGTAGAAAATATTCAATGTTCGCTGTATTTTTTATTATTATTATTATTATTATTATTATTATTACCTCTGTGGAGCCTTTATCCGCGGTGATAAGATAAATGTATATGTAATGCATGATGTACATAGTCTCTTATAATTCTGTACAGAATGGTTTGGTGTATTTTTATATGTCTGTATATAAATATGTATGTACTGTGATGTTGTACACCAAAATGAGACTTTAATAAACTATAAACTCTAGATAGATGGAATACATTTTTTTCAGTTAATGTGATAAGAGAAGAAAGTCGTCAAAAGCGCTTGTTTCTAAATCTAAACAATAAATTTGAACTCTGCTCTTTCAGTTTTTACAGATACACGTATCAGCCCACTCCGGCATAAGCGCAGTCTTATCAGTCTATCCTCAGCATGAAAGATGTCTGCATCATGGATCATCATGAAGAATATTTATGCCGAAAAAGACTGATCAGATCCCATGAAGGCACCGGCGCTGGACAGTGTGCCGGCTGCTCTGACTAGTCAGATTATGCGATACCCTAAGGTCTATTTTCGCGACGCCGCTGCATGCTTTTTGGAAAAGCTAATGCTTTGTGCTATTGCTATATATAAACACTGCAGTACACACTCTCCAGGTATTTTCCGACTAAGTGTGACGTATCGTTTCTTCCGAAAAAGTCGGTATTACTAAACCACTTGAATACTGGCTTGCCGCCGAGACGGCAAGCCAAAAAGATGGGCAATGATCAGAGATTTATACAATCAAATCCCACATTCCGCTCTCAAAACCAATAGGGAAAGAAGCACATACACACAGAAAGTGACACAAGTTTACGAAAGACACGCACAGTAAACCGAATGAGCAGCTCTTTCCCAAACAGATTGTCATTCAGCTACCCCAAAAACAGCATCAACATCTATCTTTACTTATTTTTTTTTATTTTAGTTACGAAACAAAACAATACAGAAGGCAGACTGGGCAGCAATATGGGTGACCAAACTGCCAGAGACCATTGACAAGCGGACACAGCACAATATAACATCAAGGAACAGCAACAGAAGTACCGCCTTGGAACGGTCAGCAAAAGATTACTGGGGGCTTATACATGTTTTACCGGGCCCAAGCCTCGCCCTGCTTCTGCAGTGGTTTGAAACATTAAGTTAGCTGTTTGGTCCGCATGAAGGTTTCCTAACTCATCAATGAATCATCACCGGAAATAAACAAATCACGGATAAGGCCTATGATGAATCAGAGATGAGGACTCAACGGAAAGAACGTATTGCGACACCAGGAGACCCCTGGGAAGTCAGACAATACCACTGAACTACCGGAGCAAAAGAAAACTATCAGTTGAACTCCGAATAACCAAGCCCCAACCAACTTATCTAAGTAGCTTTGTGTCGGGCCCATCATTGAGTCTGATGCCTGACCAACCGGCGTTCAATTAAAGAGGGAAGCAAAGTGTTTAACCATAATTGGGTTAAGGTGGTGATTTATGGTAAACGTAAAAATCTGCACAAAACCATAAAAAGTAAGGTATCTCCTGAAAATTAGCAGACTTCTTATTTCTGTTGTTCTTTACAGTTAAGAATACAAAATAGACGTACATGCTGCTTAAAAAATGTTTTTATAAGGAAAGATCAAAGGGTTGTTTTCTGCGCAATAATAAAAAAATTAACATCGTTATTGAAAATTTACGTAGTACTGAATGTGCGTTATTGCATAATGAAGAGCGTCCTAGCAATTATTTATTCCAACTCTTTCTTAAATTGTAATGTAGATCTGATGAAAACGGTAGCTTTTTCTCAAATGTTCAACCATGTACAAGGTAATGTACACTGGATGCATTTATTAAATATAGGATAGGCAAGCATACCTATGTAACACCTACAGTATAAATAATGCATTACTTACATGATCACTGGTGTGTAGATGAAATTGTTCAACCTTGTTGAAATAGTCTCACCTGTCTCACCTGTGTGTTTTGGACAAAAAAATTTGGACACAGACCGCATCTTTTTTCATCTGCTCAGCCTGATAATGCGTGAAAGAGTTTGAAAAAATAATTGCTAGCACGCTCTCCATTATGCAACAAGGAACTCTCAGCACTAAGTATATTTTCAATAACAATATTATTTTTTCTGATTATTGCGCACAAAATTACCCTTTGATCTTTTCTTATAAAAACACTTTTAACATTAACAAATGCTGCATTTTGGGAGTCTGAATTGTCAGAAACAACATAAAGATGCATATGCTAAGTTTTGAAAAGACCAGTGGTATTTTGAGTGTTTTATGCAGATTTTTGTCTTTGCCCCAAATCAGTGATTATCACCACCTTAACTACTAAACATGCAGACTGTAGCATTACATTTATATGATATCCAATACGTTTGTAATGAACGATAATTTTCCTGAACTGATCAGAAAAATCGGATTTACCTACACTTTTTATGAATTTATAAACTAAGTCACCATAAAATTCTGGTTCCGATTGGCCCTGTTGCAAAAGACTTTTTAATCCGACATTGAATTTAGAAACCAATTTATAGTGTCGGCGAAAGAATTTTGAAAATGAAAGTATGTATCATGAAACTGACCTCAGTTACGGCATTGACATGGGTTGTTCGAAGAATGTCAAAACAGCTGAAGTGGATATTTTTAACATTTTCATCTTTGCTTCTCAACCTGCAATTGTGGTAGGAAAGGACTTCTATGCTTAAGGCGTGAATTTCCCCATGATTAAAAAGTTATACGGATCACTGACTTCTGCTTTGCATTTATGACTATGACGTGTAACTTGCATGACAAATGAATTTTCAACAGTTTGTGTCTGTGTAAAGTACGTTAAACATACGTTGACGTTGACGTCATTGTTGAGATAAATTGTAAATTTAAAGAGTAAATACACTTCAGGAACTGACTGAATCAGATCCCAAACCCTATCCCCAACATCAAAGGGAAAGATTGACAAAGACATCCCAACAAACAATAAATTACAAGTGATAAGCCGAGTCAGCAGCTCTTTCCCAAATAGATGGCAACTCAGCTATCTTTATTGAACTAAATAATTTAGACCAACAGACGGGTTTCAACGGACTAAGCAAATTATATGAAAAACATTTAACAATTATCTTTACCTATTTTCTATTTTTATGATAGAAGGATTAAACTGAGAACACAATAAATAAACATCACCGAACATAAAACAAATGCAACCGCAACAAAAGTACCGCCTTGGGACGGTCAGTAATAACTACTGGGGGGTTTAAACCGGTTTTACTGGGCCCTCAAATTATCCTCAAACTGATCGTTGAAATAATGATTTACTGTATACATTTCGCCCTTTTTTTGACTTACATAGCTCACATAACAGACATCACTGGTTAGATTTGACTATATGTATGTGACCTTGACCTCGTTTCAAGGTCATGGTACACAATATAATCCTTGAAGAACGCAGTGCTACTGTTGACCATTCTTCTTCTTTGGCTTACTGAGTATCGTTCCCCCCCCCCCTCCCGTGACCAAGCTTCCCACTCATATATATTACGTACTTGCATCGCATAAGTCTGCTGCATGAAGGAAATGCTGGGTCACGTGGGGGGAAGTACTTGTACTTTAATTATAGTGAAGCGTTCTATTTTGGCCGTTTTGACCGGAAGTGTAACTATGGTTTTGCATGTTTAAATGCCAGTCAGGCGTAACAAGAAGAAAAGCATTGCTTTGTATTGTGATATGCGTGTATTTAGCATGCATTTATGATAAAAATGTATGGAATGAATGACTGGTTTCAATACTTTTATTACCTCAAAAGATGAGGTATGCGAAAACCTTGAATTTAGGGTAGGTAGGGTCAGAATGGATTATCTCCCCATGTCTTTGGGTCTGAATCACAAATGATCTGATTTCATACGGTTTACATATTTGTGGAAGCTCTGCTAAGAAAAAATTGCACACTTTATACTTTTGAAAATTCGGACCTGTCGCGCTGGTCTAATGGGGAAAATCCTCGCCTTAATCATAGAAGTCCTTTGTAAAGAGCAATTCAGATGAGCGCGTCGACCAGGAATCTAATCAACAATCACAGGATTACAACGTGAGCACATAATCTTTCAATGCTGGCCGTCACAAGACGGCAGTTCTATTTTGGTACTTCTCGGTTGTTTTATGTGTTGTTAGTTGCTATGTCTGTTATTCATATATTGTTTGTGATGTTCAGGCTAGCCCGTTGACCACCTACATGGGAATGGCTGTTCACATGGCTGCCGCTGGTGTTGTCTTTGGTGGTGACTAGTTTTGTGCTGTCTCTTTCCCACGTGGTGTTTTGGGTTGGATCAGGAATTGAATTGTGTCAGTTGCTGAGAATTTACTCCTGTGTTTTCCCATACTTTACGTAAGACTGATAATTATGCGCTCTATAAACTTATACACCACGTACAGTTATTCAAACATGTGTTTTAATAGAGTTTTGTTTGCTGCTGTTCAGGGAAGTGGCGTGGGGAGGTGTGCGTATCGCATGTTGCACAGTTCACTAATGGCCATGAACAGACTCGTTGTTTATCTGGTCGATTTAAAGAAGATTGCTAGCGTAGCAGTGGTATGAACAAATTGAACTAGTGTAAAAGGCAATGATCAGTAACTAATCATAGCACGCACTTCCAGTTTCCTATCGACAAAACACGATGCTTTCTAACATAGAAAAAGGCATTACTCAGCATTGCAGTTGAAGAATAGCTTAGTAGCCTGCAACGATTCCAAAATGTTCTAGGATTATGGGCATATTAATGTTAGGCAGGAAATTATCTTATGAATGCGATGTGAGAACATGAGAAAATATGACCGTGGCAGCTGCTTTTCTTGAAGTCAATTAGAATCTGCTGATGGCATACCATATGAACCGCGACACGAGAAAACCAACAATGTGGCTGTGCGACCAGTATAGACTCAAATCAGCCTGGGCATCCGCCCAGGTTGATCAGACTCTTTGTTAAGAGCTCAAAAGGTAGCTAAGTGTCTAAGCTACCTCCATGTGGACAGCGAAGACTCTGATCAGACTGGGCGGATGCTCAGGCTGATCTGAGTCTGCGCTGGGTGCACAACCACATTGTTGGTTTTGTCGTGTATTTGTAGTGTAATGAAACGTTATTTGAAATATACTTAAAGCCAAAAGTATATCTATGAACAGATTGTTGGCAATTTTTATTTTGAAATCATGGGAATTTTGATAAGCTCAATTTCTTGTCACGCACTCTATGAAGCCGTCAAAACACATCGCCGATAAAAAAAGACCTCAAATTTTATCGGAATAAGGCTGGAAAAATTGAATAAAATTTACTGTTGTTTTCATTCAAAGGGAGACATTTCAAAGTGAAGTAACTTCAAGTAACCAGATTAAAAAACTCATTTTTTGCAGGTGATTTTTAAAAGTTTTTCTCCAAACTCCTGGTATACTGAACAATTTGGGAGAAAGTGCAAATTGTTCGTTTTTAATGTAAGAAGAGATCAGTCGATAGTTGAGTCACTTGCATGAATCCAATTCCTGAACGCTGTCTGGTCGGACAAGCCTTTGAAGCTTACTGAAATACCTTTTTCTTACCAAATTCATACAAGAATAATAATGTTCAATACTAAAAACTGTAAAGAAATTTTGGCTTTAATCATATATGTGATCCTCATAAGGTACTTCTTTTTATCTGAACCTCTAGCTGCTATGCTGTGCGTGTATGCAAATGTATTAAAATCAAATATCGGCGAACCTTTATTTCAGCGGTCTTTGTCTTTGAAAGTGGGTGACAATGTATTACAGGTCCAACTGTTGTTTTTCTCTTTCTCCGATATTTCAGTGGTGTTGTTTGACATTCCGGAGATCTCCAGGTGTCACAATACGTTGTTTCTGTCGAGTCCTCATTTCTCACTCATTATAGGACTTATCAGTGATTTGTTTGTTTCTTTCGATGATTCTTTGATCGGTTAGGAAAATTTTATGCTGTCCAAACGGATACTTTAATGTTTTGAATTACCGCAGACGCAGAGGACGAGGTTTTGATCGATTAAAACCAGTTTAAGTCCCCCCCCCCCACCCCCAACAAAGGTAATCTTTTGCTGGCCGTCCCATTGCGGTACTTCTGTTGTGGTTCGTTAGAACTACATGTTATGTCCGCTATTCTATTGTTTATAGAAGTCTGGTCATTTTAAGGGCTGCCCATTCTGCTTTCTGTTTTATTTTGTAATTTATAATAAAAAATAGGTATAAAATGATGTTGCTGCTGTTTGCATTAGAACAGCTGAAAGACCACCATTTTGGGAAAAGCTGCTCATCCGGTTTATCGTATTTCATGATCTTCTCTCAGTGTTTGTGTGCGCACTTCTTTCCGTTTTGGTTTGAGAGAGGGATGTAGGATTTAATTGTATCTATTCCTAGTCATTGCCTACCTTTTTACTTTTCAACGCCGCACTCCTTGCATAACAGACATAAATATTTGAGACAATTTTCTTCAAAGCTGGTTGTTGAAGAATAGGGAAAATCATGGCAATAATAATAGAAAATAATGACAAGTGTTGCCTTTCAACTGCGCAAAAAGATAAAATACTTCTAAGGACAATGGCTTCCCTGAATTTCAATTCCCTCCACAATGTTTGAAATCAATGTTGAAAATACTGTTTTCAGATCAAATCAAATTACATCATGGTTGACTATTCTATTTTTATGAATAAGAGCGACGGTCGGTCACGTGTTCGTTTCTCTTGTTACCTTTTTTAATAACCTTCCCGGCTCGCATAATGATGAAACCAAGAATACGTTCGTCATTAATGTGTCACAGATGTGATTTTCGGTGTTTTAGGGGAATCACCGAAGGTGACACTTTAACGGCGGTTACACGGCAGTCGTGCGGTCGGATATGTTTATTTTATTATCTCCTTTCATTTGACCTATGACCGCGCGAACTGTCAAAATGAATCTTGGTTTGAATTTGTCCAATCGAGGTGTGTTTTAGTTAAGTTAAAATGACGTATGCATGTTACAGTGTGATTGATTGGTGTATTTTGACCTTTGGCATGCACTTTAACACACACGATGCATGTACACCGTTCTTTCTGAAGTCCTGGGCAGTTTCGGCCATGATAGTTTTTGAGATTTCACAACTCTAAACATTCGCATTTTTGTCGTCTATATTTGACTTGACTTTCAATGTCAAGTTATTAGATTGACATGTAGCCAGGTATGATACCAATATTCCATTTGTTCATCCTGCATTAGTTTCCTTATCCGTTTATAAAATGTAAACATCCTTTGTTCTTGTAAACATACTTTGATGATTTCTTCAACTTGCTTGTGTTTTCTTTGCACCTGCTCTGCTGCTCATTGCTTTCCAGAACAATTTCAGAATTGCATATTCTGCAGATGATGGAATTTATATTTGCAACCAGAAGCTTATTGGTTATATATATTTCATTTCAGACGTTTCCTTTTTCGTTTCTAAAGCTGTCCAAAACAGTCAGCTTCCCGTCGTCATCTCCAGAAATTGATCATGAAAAATCAATAGTACTGGATTTAGTTCTATTAATGATGTTATGTTAAATGCATGAGGAAGCAGGTTTTTGTTTAACCTTTCTCCGGCACGTGTCGACCTGTCTGTCAATTTCTTTCCATTGAAGCTTAAATTAAAAGGTACGGATACGACAAACACCCTCTATGCAAATGCACTGACTCAAATAAAATGATTAATAAAGATATTGAATGGTACTCACGTATTTCAAGAGGTTTAACAACGTATTTGCATTTTAAACAAGTTGCATGATTGACTCGCGCTCTCTCGCAACATTAAGAAAACATGCAGTTAACTTAAAGATGGTTTTCGTTTGCTTCAGTATTCGTGTCTGTGGTTCTGTTGAGTCGTCGTCTTCATTTATGATTGTGTTATTTATTATTCTTTTATCATTATCATTATCTTATCTATTACCGGTTCCGATTGGTCAGGTGTATCGCGTCCGCTTCGGGAAAGGGAGGTCGTGGGTTCAAATCCCGGCCACTCCATACCAAATGCATTAAAAATGGTACCGAGAGCTCCCTTGGCTGACGCTCGCCTATAGAGGGTAGTCCTAGGAAGACAATGAAGCTATCAGGTAGATATAATGTTTGTTAAAAGTGAAGTCATCAGCTAGATATAATTCTTACTGGAAACCTTGTTAGTCGCAATGAAAGCACCACTGATCTACTGTTGTCTGTTTCTTTCTTTTTTATCTTTTCTTTTAGTTTTCGTTTCCTCGGATGGTTCACTGCAAGGCTAGAAAGCATCCTTGCGGGTCAAATCTAACAGTGGGAACGCGTATCCATGGCGGAGTGATATTTTTATACAGATAGCAACGAAAAAACCTTCTAAATTTCTGAGACTCAGATTCAATCGACGAACGTGTCGCAATTTCAGTGATGCTTTGTCGGCGAATCAAACTACACACAGCCGAAAATAATATACGGTTTTATTCCTTACATCTTAATTTAATTCTTTATGCCTATAGAGCAGAACGAAACACCGAGATATTCGGCAATCGAACGTTTTTAGGGATCGTGTAAAGACGACTCTTATCCGCCAACTTCAACAGCAATTTTCAAAATAAATCGACTTTCTCCCGCCGGCTGACATATGCCATGAAAGACCATGGTTTCTGCCCCATCTCCATGTTAAAAATTAAGTCATTCGGTGTGTGGGACAATTTCCTTTGCAAAATAATGTTTAGATGCTCTATGCATTTTGTCAAAAAAAAAAATGGCGGATTCTTTACCTGATCGATTGCGATGGATGTTCGACAGTTTTGTCTGACATCAAAATAATCTGTAATAAATTCAAATACTCGTACGAGTATTACGGAAATGTTCTTGAATCCTAAAATCCGACACACGAAGAGGAACGCATCTTGTAATTCAATATACAACATTTTTTTTCTCTACTTTATTCAGAATGATTGGGAAAAGAATTATGATCAGTAGCCAACACCATAATAAACAAATCGATTTATGGCAGTTGTGACGCAATAACATAACTGCGTCAACTGTTTCAGCCTTCGCATTTACTAGCTTATAAGTTATTAAGATTTACTAGCTTATAAGTTATTAAGACCGTTACATTGTGGTTCAAATCAGAGGGACTGGTAGAAAAAAGTAATTTTGCCATCCAAGTGAACCTGCACGTGCCAATATTTCAAAGCCACTCATTCAACTCACACGATCACCTTGCCATACTTAAGGCCACTCGCCCTCCCCCCCGGCCACCCCCTTCTCCCCCCTCCCACACACACAATTTTTAACATTTCTTTTTCATGAAAAAGTCAGCAAAAGATAATACTTTTTTAACCATAACAAATACTTGCAAAGCTGCAATGACTTAATCTTTGATTAAAAAGTGCAGTGTAGTCCTGGGTAAGACTACTTCCAAAAAAAGCAGTGTAATCAGGGTTAGTGTATTGATTTTCCCAACAATTTCGACACACTGTCAGGTGTTAAAAGTGTTAGGACAATTGCAGCAATAGAGATTTGGTTTCCACTTTAAGCTTAGAATATGACTTGGCCATACACACGTATACACTCCTTTACAATTTCAGCCAAAATTGAGAAGCAGCATATCTACTGTAAAATGAGGTTCAGGGTTTCAAAATTGCAATATGTATCTTTTATAACATATGTTTTGGCCCTCTTTAGAATTGCCTTAATGAGGAGTTCTAATGAGGGGTTACAACATACATTATTTATTATGAAATGCAACGTTTGTCAAATACTAGCTCATCAGGTGGGGGAGGTGGGGGGGGGGAGGCTGTCAGCTCTGCAATGCCCTTGGTTCATAAATTAAAATGCCACAGTGTGTTTATAATCTCAGTGATCTTTTGAGGGATTAGCTCTAACTGTTGCCAAAAATCTCATGGAAATCTATCTGTAGGGGCAAATCTCATGCAAAAATCACATAATTTACTAAATTTAGTAATTAATGGTACCTTAACTTTTCATTGAGAATGGAGAAATTTCTCACAAAGTTTAGTTTTAAATGAGATGTGTTCTCTAATATGATCTTAAGTCAAACTAACAAAAAACAAAACAAATAAAAACCACAGCTGTTCAGCAAACCAGAAAACTTGATTAAATATGTGGCAAAGGCTCAGGTATTGTAATCCATTCTCTTACATGTAGTTATAATGGTAAGATATAATCATGATTAAACAAGAAAAATAATGGGCCAATACTTGGTGAACCAGAATGGAGTTTTTCTTTATCATTTCTCTTCAAGTAAAATGTACATTTCTATGTTGTGGTGTCTCATCACAGTTGCTTTTGATAAAAAATAAAATAAAATTTCCACAAATTTCAAATGAACAAATTTCTACTAATATAGGTATTGTAAATGTATAAAGCTCTAATCAAATTATTATATTCACATCAGTCTGACCTTGCCTTTCAGTGTTTTCCCTATAAGTATAAATAAATAAATATCCACAATAAATTATAACATATGTACATAATAAGAAAAATAAATCTGGAGACATTTCCACAAATGATGGTTTTATGATATGATTTTACAAAGACTCAGCTGGGGCAGGATAGCAATTTTGGGAATTCTGTCTTATTCAGCCATAGAGACATTTGTTGTGATCCATTATTAGAACCATCTATGATCTTGCTGAGGTGCCTCTAATGAGAGAGCACAACAGGTGTTAATCAATATGAAGTCCATTGATGCTGGTGCACGATTTATGGTAGAACTGTGTTAATTTTTCATTCTAACATAGTCTGCAAAACTGACATGTAGAAGGACAAACAGCCTTATGCAACATTCCACATAAAGTGCAGGCTCCAGCAGTTGGCAGGGTATGGCCCATTTATTTGTTTTGTGCATGGGCACTTATAATGATATAAAAAAACTTCCTAACATATAATAATAAAGTCCTTAATATTTGGTCAATAAAATCCTCTGTGAAAATGCTTTTGAATAGGTTGGTGTGTGTGTGTGAGGGGGAGGGGGATTGACAGGAGGGGCTACCACTCATTTAACTGCACTAAACTGCATCCCTTTTCAGTCATGACTCATCATTTAATGTCTGTCATCAAGGTTTTCCCTGTAGTTCTCTAGTAACTTAATAACTGATTGGTAATTACAAGTTTCTTTGCTTTGGTCAGAAGCTGCAAACATTTAAGTTGAATTAAATTAATCAGGGCTTAAATTAAAAAAAAAAATGTTTGTTTGCCGTTTCCTACCTACCCAGCAATTTATCCCCTACCCCAAAAAAGTTTATGGCCTCAGAATTAGGATTCTTTTTTATTTTTGCTTTTCATTACTGCCTACTGAGCAAAATGCCTATATCTTATGTTTCAGCTCTAACCCTTGTATAAATGATGATTTCTGCATCTTTTTCTGACACTATTTGACTAAAAACTATTAGATGAAGCTTGTTATCTGGGTATTCAATACAACTTGTTAAATGGTATTATGCATATGCATAAAAAAGCTACCCAACTCTAAAACCTCCCAGTAGGAAGCAGCAAACCAAATATTTTTTAAGCATGGCCCAGGAAATATAAAAACGTTTTTCATTTTTCAGTTTATGGTATCATTTCTATTGATATATAACTTCAATCTAAGCCTATTAATTTTTCTATGAGATTCAAGCTAAAACATAACTTTTGGCATTTAATTCTATAGAATATTCTTTATGTCCCCCTCTTCCCCTTCCCATCTAAGCCCCAAGTCAAGCATAAAAATATTTTGTTTGCAGTTGCCTATTAACTAGGATTTGTTTTGGAGGGTAGGTAGGTAGGCTTTTTTTAATCACTGCAAACTATGAAAACAACAAAAACAAATAATAGTACTACATAAAATGTCACACATAGTTACACTAATGATACTAAGATAATAGCATCCTTCATTTTGAACATATCTATTTCACCCACAAATGGTGTACCCAAATGTGCAGGTATTAAGGCAAAAAGTGCAGACCCAGATCAGACTGCTCCTGGGTCTACACTGTTTGGTCAGACCTGTTTGTCTTACTATGCAGGTTGATCACGGTAGATTTGCAGTTTTTGAAGAAAAAAAAAAAAAAAAAGAAAAAAGGCTGTCCAAAATGACCAAATCTTTTTGGTGTGTGTGTGGGGGGGGGGGGGGGGGGGTGGGGGAGGGGGGAGGGGGGAGGGGCTTAGTAGGGAGGATTTGGTGGGAGGTAGGCAGCTGCAAACAAATTGGCCTACCTATCCACCAAAAGTGCAGGGTCTAGCAGTTAGCCATCAATCTGTGAATTAGGCCTGATCTTCACGATCATCATGTTATCGAATCAATCTCACTAAAACTTGTTCAAATCTCACAGAATCAGTCTTGAACAATGACACATACTTATGCAGTTGTAGCTCAGCTGGTTGTTCGAGGTTTGACTGTCTCACCAGGGTTGGGGAGGGCATGCGCAGAGGCATGTGTGCGGAGGGGATAGGATCACAGGGGCTTGTATCACACTATTTTTTCAGGCTGCAGTGATAGCCAATACATACACCTATGACTGCAGCCTGAAAAAAGTGTGATACAAACCCCTGTGGGTGGGGTGGCTGAAGGTGTGGTTGTCAGCTCTCAAAATCGTATTTATAGAAACAAGTAGACACTTACATTGTACTGTGATTCATTCCATTCTTCTTTCTTTTAATCTTTAATAGTTTGAGAAAGCAAAAACTGTTGTTACGCCAAAGATGGTCATCATACAAAACATTCAACGCTATCCCCCGTTTGGAATTTCCACCGTCCAATATTGATTGATTTCTCCGTCATCAGACCTTCTCCCGATATATTAGACTACAAGAAGGATGACAAGCATCCCAGCTACGAAAATTTTACAATGTCCTTGAAATCGGTTTGTGGGACAAATTTCTTTGCAAAATAATCTATCGTAGGGTTTAGGGGTCTTCGGTTTATACGAACTGGGTGCATCAGATTGTGTCCATTATTTTCTATTTAAGGAAGTTCAATGGGGTCTTGAAATGATTTCAAGCTCACAATAATAGCCAAAATATTTCCCTGATTCGTGTTCCTAGAGGTGTCAGTAATCGTAGTAACAATAACAAGTGGCATAATTAGGTGCAATTTTTACTGAATTTTCGCCGCCATTTTGTTAGGGATTATTCCTTTGTGCGTAGACGACCGTTCAGAAATGTGATGAGTCTGCGTTCCAACTGTAATGTCGAATGAACCATGATGAAAGCTAACGTTAAGACTCTGTTTAAGCCAGGTATTGATTTATTTAGACCGTTCCAAATGGTGTTTTCGTTCACTGTAAAAAATGTTTTTAGAATCAATGCAAAAAATGCAGTCCGATTTTTATGTGTTTAAATCGTAACATTTTCAATTTGCAACATATTTAGGTTTATGTTTAGAAATTAAACATATACAAAACTGATTATATCTACTTTTTATTTTGAAAATTTCCTCTGTCAACATTTTCGTCTTTTTTTTATCGTTCTTCAACGGGGAAAAGAAAGAATGGATTCATCCGACACGCGCAACAGACTAAAACGTGTTCAGCAGACTTTGTCCGGGAAAATAATAGAAAAGGCGTACATGTTTAGCTATATGACATATTCCTAAACATGTTTGCACCTAAACATGTAACCACTTGTGTTTTATAGCTAACCGCGATTGTACAGTGTTGTGGTTTATCCATGTCATTAATAAGCATGTCCACATTTCATTCGTCCCAAGGCGGAAACATACGAGTCCGATGCGGCTGCCGTTTGTTGTATGTCTAGTTTGTCGTCTCCTGGGGTCGTATTTATAAAACGACTTAAGTCGTTGCTATGCTGTTGCTAAGGCTAAATGTCTATGAAGGAGATTCCCTACAACTATGAAATTTGCTCGGGAGGAACAGTGTTTTTCAGACTGTTCCTCGAGAGCAAATTTCATAGTTGTATGGAATCTCCTTGACAGAAATTCAGCCTTAGCAACAGCATAGCAACCACTTAAGTTTTTTTTATAAATACGACCCCTGAATATCTCTCATTTTTCCACCCTGTTTGGTTTTAGTTTTCTTTTTTTTTTGTGGTTTAATACAGAAAATAGGTCAGAATATATGTTTGATGTGGTTTTGTGTATTGCGTCTGACTTATGATGTTATATTTACGACACTTTCTCTGTGTTTTACTGGTGCCTTCATATTCCGTTTCTGTCTTCATCTTTCGTTTCTTTTGTTTTGTGTTTGTAGCTTTTCTTACTTATCCTCTTTTTTATTTCAAAAACAAACAAAAGAAAGTTTGTTTTGTCTGTATGTTCTCTTTTATTTTGATGTACGCTTACTGTTTATAAAGTACAAATCATTTTAATGTCCTTTCAATGTACTTTTAACATTGGACCAAATTTCAAAATAGATGGAATAGGTTTGTCAGGGAGACGAAAGGTTCCTTCTGCCTCATTTGTAACAACATAATACAACTCTTGTTCATGTAACATGGTTGCTACATAGTCCAGTTATTTCGCATACAGTATCGGAAATTTAATGTAATATGTCCCTGTCGATGGTTTGAGTCCCTCGTGGTAATTTTTTATTTTATTTTTTGATTTTGATTGTGTTTGCTGTTTTATTTGTAAACAATTGTTTTTGCTCCCCTTGCATTTGTTTTTGCTATTATAGCCGAAGTTCCTCGTGTACAAGATAGAATGGCATTGAAAAAAGTTGTTTCGTTTATGAAAGATTGTATCCGGAACAACATACATGTGCATGCATCTCTAAATATGCCGAAATTAGAAACCATAAGCAATATAGTGAACAGTTTGGGAACGTATGGATTTTCATCATGCACATTTGTGATGGTTACATGCACTTAAACTGAACTGAAATGATTGCTAACTATACCATAGTTACGTACATTTTGACCTCCAGATACCATCTGAAAGAAGCTGCGTGATGGAAAGCCATAATATTAATTTCGTCTGGAGTGATGGCTGACCATATAATAGGCAAATGCCCTTAAGTACGTTTCTGTTGAGAAACTGTTAGAAAATCTGGAGTATTTCGTACTATTAGCATCCGTTCTAAAATAGCAAGCATTGTAGACATGTTTGACTGTAACCGTTTATAAACTGGAATGTAAACATGTTTTTTCTTGGAAATAAAACAGGCCAAATACACAGCAATATTTTACTTATTTTGACCATAATTCTGTAAAAAAAATATCCTAACTACAGACTGTTTATACTGATAATATTTGCAGACTGGTTCATATATCAATTTTAAACATAGATGGGTCACACTTCCTTGCCAGTGGGTAAAATTACTATTTTAGTAAGAGTTATGGCTGACCATCCCAACTGAGCGTGATGGACAACCGTATGTCCCCTACTGGTATAGAGCCTGAGCGCAGTAAACTCAGAGATCAGTGATTGAGAAAGGCTACGGCTGCAACATCTCTGCGAGTTTGATAGATGTTCTATTATTCATGAACATGATAAAGCAGAATCTTGACAAGATTGCAATCTAAGTTTTTTTTCTCGAACAGGCATTTTTTAAAACAATGTTCGACTGAGCTATATGCATAACAAGCTGTTTGGGAATGAGCTGCTCATTCGATTTACTGTGGGTGTCTTACGTAAATTTGTGTCAATGCTTCTTTCCGTATTTGTTTTGAGAGCGGAAAGTGGGATTTGATTGTATTAATTCCTGATCATTGCCTATCTTTTTACTTTACACGCAAATGTCTATAGCTCTACATGGGTTATAATATTTTAGCCACACTATGTATAGTTTAAACCTATATTTTTTACACCGCCAGGTTCGATATAAAACAGAAACGAAAAGCATAAAAAATCTGAAAATCATCAGGTAACAATTTGACAGAAAACACTACCTATATTCGACGAACAGCTCTACAAAATTAATTGATTCGCCGATATGCCCATGTTACCAAGAATAGTCACTTAGTGGTCTCTACCTTTTCCACTAGGCCAAGGTGAACAGTGCAACAGTTACTGTTAGTGTGTGCGTGAGTGTGCGCGCGTGTTTGTGTGTGTGGTGTGTGTGTGTGTGTGTGTGTGTGTTACGGCCTACCTACGCCGTCAGCTTGGGGAGGTCACTAGGAACATGAGGGTCCGAGATGCGTAGCCATGTCAGGCACTGCAACCCACTAACCCCGTCTTTCGTACGTGGATTCTGTAGACTTTTTACAGAATGTGCAGGTGGGTTGCAATATTTCAAAACTTAACTGTGCGCTGAGCTAACGAACGTATTCGTGTATATGACGGACAAGGGCGAACGGCTGTTTTGCTAAAGATATACATGCAGTCGCGTTTACCTAATTATGAGGTTCTAATGGAATAGGCGACACCTTTAAACACGACAGGCTAGAAATATCTATAGATATTTTATGCGCGTAATGTTGCTAGCTTTGTTACCACCTTCCAATGAAAAGAATATTCAGTTTCTTATCCACTCGTGCTGTCTTACTACAAGTACAAGTACTATGTCCCATGTGGTGTCATGGTAGGGTAAAGTCGGGTAGATTCGGACTGCTGGTAAATTCGGACGTACCATTCCAAACGGTGAAAATCCAGATGAGACGGCTCATGAGGAGCCGTCTCATCAGGATTTTCACTGTTTGCCCAGTTAATTTGCTTTTAATTCCAAAAAACTGACATAAAAAGAAAATAATGTCACTATCCGAATTTACTCGCTGTCCGAATTTACCCGACTTTATCCTACAGTGTCTCGGTTTCGGAATGTGTCATTTGATTATAGGAAGTACATGATCATTGTTTGTTTGCATTACATTATTATGTGTGAGGTAAATCTTTTTTAGCCCCTTGGAGATAACAGTAAAAGAAAAACAAGAATGGGACATTATTTTCAAAAACATAGCTACGGCATGATCGACCGGTCGATAGTAAGTTGGCTTATTTACATACATACTCTTCACAGTATCCGAACGCACTGTACCCTCTCTTCCGGTTTTCATAGCGTTGAATCGAGAGTACCAAATTCGCTTATAACCAGTAGCCGGAAATCATTATGTTTTGAGTTTTTATCCGGAATCTACTGCGTCATTTATTGTTATTCAGCTTCGAAAATGTAAAGAGGTAAGTTTAATATAATTTTCTCTTCGGTCTTTTACTTTATTGCCCCGTACAATGAAAAACTCCTTGCCGTCGCAGATTTTTTTTCCGAACAGCTTAATTTAACACGAGATTGTGTCGTGCAAAACTTAGCTATCATTCTTTTATCAAAACTAACAAACTGTAGATTGATAACGCCTTCCGTTTATTCTAAAGATTTTTTATAAAACATGTAAGAAAATGCTCAAAATGGTTTAAGAATCATGCCAAGGGCGATTTGAATACTGTACCAATTACTACCCACCCATACACGACATTGTACAGGGTAATAAAGTAAAAGACCGAACAGCAAATTATATTAAACTTACCTCTTTACATTTTCGAAGCTGAATAGCTATAAATGACGCAGCAGATTCCGGATAAAATCTCAAAACATAATGATTTCCGACTACTGGTTATAAGCGAATGTTTGTACTCTCGATTCAACGCTATGAAAACCGGAAGAGATTGTACATGTAGTTCGGACACTGTGCTCTTGAATCAGGGACAGCGGTTGCAATATTGAGGATAGAAACAAGACATGATAAAATTATGAAAGATGTGTACGGGAAGGCGTTTAAGGGCCATCACGCGGCACCACCATTAGAATCGCGAAGTGCTAATTAAAAAGGGAAGCAAAAAGGCTGCTCTAATAGACTTTTAATTTCTCTCGTAATATCCATGTGAAATCTATCGTTTAATAATGAGCTACATTTTAATTGGGCCTATGACCTTCACTTTATTGCAGCATGGAAGACGCAAAACGATGCATTTTTTTTTTTCATTTGTTTGCCGTGAAGTGTAAACTTTGTTTTACGTTTGCTAAAAATCGGAGTTATCACCGCAGTGGGTCAGGCAAAATGTTTCATTCACATGATACCGACTCTTCTGTTGCGTCACGTCGACAGAAAGTTTTTTTAGTAAATCGCAGATTTTAACTTATCATTTCCGTATCTTATAAAGCTTAGTATGATTATTGCGTGACTTGCAGGCACTTTAATTAATTTGTGACAAAAGTTGTGTTTTTAGCAAGATAAATATGAGCTGCGACAGGAGAAAACCAACAAAGTGGTTGTGCGCCAAGCGCAGGCTCAGATCAGCCTGGGCATCCGCCCAGTCTGAACAGGCTCTTCGCTTAGCGCTTACAGGGTAGCTAAGAGTCTAAGCTATCTCCATGCGGACAGCGAAGACTCTGATCAGACTGGGCAGATGCCCAGGCTGATCTGCGTCTGCACTGGGCGCACAACCACATTGTTGATTTTCTCGTGTCGCTGCTCATATATATCTTATCTTAGATTATGCTGTGACTCAGAGACCAGAGAGACGAAACTAACCGAGTTTAGGTTAGAATCAAGGGGATACTTCTAACCTTTAAAATAGTTAAATGAGGCATTTCTTAAAGTTTAGATATTTCGTCAAAATTAGACTGTTCATGTAGGCTAAAATGTCTTTTTTTTACTGTCACGGACATCTTATCTGCTTTCTTGAAGATCCTGTCAAAAATTGTTTTGCAGCCAATTATCATAATCAAGTTGTATTTATAGAAGACAAGCGTGTCCAGCGTGAAACCTTCACACGATGACAGTAACATCTGCTTCACTGTCAGCCGTATTCGTAGAAAAGATGTATTTGGATACATGCTAGCAGCTCGTGCTTAAACCAGCCCTGAGCAGGGCAGCCGCAAGTCATTGCGTAAGCAGTAATGCGCTGTTTAGTTTTAAATCGAACTGCGGATCTTCTGGCTAGGCTGAGATTATGCGCAGGCTGGTCTGGCATTGTCTGAAGACGCCTGTTTTTCACCGCTCGGCGCTTTTCTTTTACGATAATTACTGGCTGTTGAAAATAAACTCTGTCGAGAGACTGACGTGACAATTTTCGAATCGGAAAAATGTCATTTACAAGAAAGCCATTCGAGCCGCGACACGACAAAACCAAAAATGTGGTTGTGCGCCCAGCACAAACTCAGATCAACCTGGGCATCCGCTCAGTATGATCAGAGTCTTCGATGGCCGCATGGAGGCAGCTTATAGACCCTTAACTACCCTTTAAGCGCTTAGCATAGAGTCTAATCAGATTGGGCAGATGCCCAGGCTGATCTGAGTCTGCGCTGGGCGCACAACCACATTGTTGGTTTTGTCGCGTCGCGGCTCATTTATCAATAAGCCAGCTCCTCTGCAGCCTTTCCTTACTTGTATTATGTACTGGCAATCCGTTAAGTTCTATAAGACCTTGAACTGAAATGACAATTCTAGACCTAGAGGTCAGCACACGTGATCGATTAAAGTTCTGCTCGTCGACGCGAATCATTCAGCGTGTGGATGCGAGGCTATGCCGAGCATCTTAACGGTTTCTCCTAAAAGAGTTGAATAAATTCAATAATACAGGAGGATGAATGCAAGATTCTGTTCATCAAATGACACTTAGATCGGATTTTATTAGTACATTTGCACTAAATTGTCGCGATTTAGCAATGAGAAAACGCGACGAAATTTGCATATTCAATCCACTAGTTGATTATCGTTTTAAATGCATTGCTAATTACATTCTCAGATGCGATGACATATGATAAATATATGTATTTTATATGTGTGACATGTCGCCGTGCGGAAGTGCATTGCTGTTTTCATTCGTAACATGTAAGCATGATCAAAACGTTGTGTGACTAGGCCATAGGTTCTGGATTTGTTATGGCATTCTCATAGAAGATATAAACTCACACTGAACACACCCACATAATGCATTTTTTATGTACTGCGGCTCCTAATACAAATCATAATTATACAGAGTTTATTAGTTAACTGTCTGTCTTTCATATATATTTAATTGCCTCATAAATTTAAAAAATTAGATGTGAGCGCTGCAAGAAAACGTACATGTATCTCGAAACACATGCAAATAAAACCACTGGTATCAGCCTTGCATCAGCACACTCTAAGAAGAAACTTAATTGAACAAAGTTCCGAACCTTGGAGTGTCTGTAAAGTTATCGGTGTAGCTTGCGATTAGTCTGAGCGCGTGCACATGCTGACCAGAAACTTTGCTATTTCGAAATATTTAGGCCGTAGTATGCTGTTTCATTCCGTCGGTTCAATTAAGACATAGTCTGTGTTGATTGCTTTACGTCATGTCGGGTTGGCTCGTTAGCTAAAATGTATGATAGAAGAAGGAAAATAGTGTCGTCTGCTTTCTGTAATATGATCCATTTTGATAGAAGCATTTATCAAACCAGGAAACATTGTTTGATAACACGATAAAAGAAAGAAGAAAAGAATTCCACAGTAAAAGAGACACCATCTGCCATATACAGTATTGTAGGCTAAGTTTTTATTCTTTATCTCGTTCATAAAAGTCGCCGAGCTTGCATTTGAATAAGCGATCGGAATAACGTTTAATGCAATGTGGACTGTTCTCTCCTTATCAAATGAGTAAGACCATTTGTCAATTAGGGGATTCTGTTTCCGTAATATTTTTCCTATGCAACCAGTGCAGACCCAGATCAGACGCCGCAAAACGCGGCGTCTGGTCTGGGTCTGCACTGTTTGCCTTTGTACAGTTTATGGAACCATAGGCATTTATGGATTAACTGCTACACGTTCTTACTTCACAGACTCTGTAAGTCGAAGTGGCCAAAATACCAAAATCACAAAAGTCTAAACTCGTAAAGCACAGACACATTGTTTAGACACATAAGCAGGGACCTAAATATAGAGTTATGATCAGGTGCTCGCGAGTATGAGCATCGCCTTGCTTGATCTATGTATCTCAGGGTAAAGTCGGTGAAAATGACAGTTATGCATCACTAGTGCTTTCCCAATTGGCGGAATCAAATATAAAATCATTATGCATGTCATTTTAACACCTTTGCAAGCCAAATTGAGTCTACTTTGTTCCTTGCGTACCCTCGGCCGACGGTAAATCGAACCAACGCTATATTTTATTGGATGGGAGCAACGTCCACCGCACCCAATTAAATTAGCCGTAGCAAAACATTTTCCACATTACAGGTACCCTTGTCGATAGAAATCTATTGTGTTTACGGTAAACAATGATCAAATAAGAGTAGCTGTCAAGATTTAACCAACTTGTCAGTGGTTTTGCACAATCAATGCAAAGTTAATTTAAACTCTATTCTGAGGTCAACATTTTGTTTACTTCTGTGGAATATACATTTTATGTGGACATTGTACGTTACGCTACCATCCTGCCGATGAAATCACCAGTTATTTCCCCTATATTTATATACCAAACAAAAAAAAAAAGAGACGCACACTGTAAGATTTTCCCGTTTGATTTACCTTTTATAGCATTATTAGAAAATGTCTAGCAATGCGTATTTCTGATCAAATCTTGCTCAGACTTTATCATGGCGTAGACGAGTGCCTGTACCTTCCATATGAATTCCATATGCATGAAAAATTCGCATAAATGAAATTGTCGACAATGGTCTCTTATTGAAAACTGTGACATTGAAAACTGACCCCTGCCTTGTTCAGAGATGCGTCACAAAGTACTGAATTGCAGAAAAGAATGAAATTTTCCGATGAACTGTCCCATTGTCTACCTCTAACGCTATATGGGTTTTTCTTTTAAATTGTTTGTAATGTCCAAGAAAATACCAAAATATTACCTTGTGCGTTTCTTTTTTTTTTGTTTGGTATAGTAGAACGTTTTTGAAAGTACTTTACCAGAATATCTTTCATGTATGCTATTCCAGTAAGTCGAGTCTATCAATATGACACCAGTGTCATATCTTTTCTTGTTTAAGTATATATTCTGTAGTGTAAGCTAGTTCACATCACTGCAAAAAATTAACCAGTCATATGCCAAAAATATTCTTCTGCACATTTGCAGTAGCTAGGCCTGAATAAAAACATTTCCTTCCAGGGGCAGTATATTTTGACATCGTCGTGTCGTCGATGTACCTCAATATTGTAGCTAATGATGATGTTGAATTATTCGCCACTGGTTTTGAAAGCTCCTGTGCATGTTCAGATACATACTACCAGAGACCAATGAGCAGCAACACGACAAAACCAACAAAGTGGCATTTCCGCCCGCGAAGACTCAGATCAGCCTGGGCATCCATCAAGTCTGACCCGACTCTTCGCTAAGTGCATAAAGGGTAGCTTCGGGTCTCAGCTACCTCCATGCGGCCAGCGAAGACTCTGATCAAACTGGGCGGAGGCTCAGGCTGATCTGAGTCTGCGCTGGGCGCACAACCACTTTGTTGGTTTTCTCTTGTCGCGACTCATTAACGATAGACATTCTTTCATGCTACAAAATCTCCCTCTGCATGTTCTATTCAATGTCTTGTCATGTGTGTTTGAGCTGTGATTTTCTTTGAGACAGAAACGGATATTGAAGACTTTCATCTAATGTCTTGCATTATTGAAGCATTGAAACCCTTTCGTGAAAACTGTTCAAAACGCTTAGATCAGATAAAATGATATAATAATAATTGAGCCGCGACACGAAAAAAACAACAAAGTGGTTGTGCGCACAACGCAGACCCAGATCAGCCTGGGCATCCGCCCAGTCTGATCAGAGCTTTCGCTGTCCGCATGGAGGTAGTTGAGAGACCCTTAGCTACCCTTTAAACGCTTAGCGAAGAGTCTGATCAGATTGGGCGGATGCTCAGGCTGATCTGAGTCTCCGCTGGACGCACAACCACTGTGCTGGTTTTGTCATGTCGCGGCACAATTATAGCAGTGATAACAAACATTCACAGAAGTACCGGACAAATAGTCCTTAAGGATCAATTTCTTTCCTTTAGGAGTTTACCTCCATCATAAAAGGAGACTAAAATAAAACTGGCAGTCTGCTTCCCTACAAACGTGATAGTAGGGTTAACCGCCTGAAATAACTTGGTGAAAATTCAGTCAATGCCCCTCTGTTTAGAAAAACAATTCTGACTTTATCATAATATAGCGAAAATGTGATTTCTCATCAGAAGATACGAATAAGGTATGGTGCGTCTTTTTAAAGTGTGGTTCAGTTTCAGACAGAAGCCGGGCCGCGCAGCGCTGTCGGTAGCGCGTCTGACACGAGAGCCAGAGGTCCCGGGTTCGATACCCGGTCCGGCCACATACTTTCGTTTCTCATTCCACTGATTCAAGAAGGGAAGTTGTCAGTTACCGGCGAAAGTATGTGCATTTATCATATGACGTCGCATCTGAGAGTGTGATAAAGCCATGCATTAAAATCGATAATCCACTAGTGTATTAAATATGCAAATTACGTCGTAACGTTATATATTGACGTCCATAAAAACGTTGCGTTTTCTAAAGGCGAAATCGTGACGTTCTGATGCAAAATTTGCTAATAAAATGCAATTTTAGTGTCATATGATAAATAGAATCTTGCATTCGTGCTCCTGTATTATTGAATTTACATGTATCAAACTCGTTGGGGAAAACCGATAAGATGTTCGGCATAGCCTCGCATCTTATCTTTTTCCCCAGCTCGTTTAATAAACTCAATAATACATGAGCACTTATGTAAGAGCCTCTATTTAGTACTGTTTAACCGCTTAGGAGATCTAAGCCTGCCCAGGAATAGTGTGGTTAGGTTAACTGACCGTCCGGACATGACCATAGCTGTTTACCGTGGACGTAAAACAATAAAACAAGGACAGAAACAAAACAATGTAAAAGAATAAATGAAGATACCAAATGAAAGGCCACAAGTTTGGGAGACAGATTCTATATAAGTCAATGACTAACTTCTGTATCCCTTTCATCTTACTGTATATTGCTATGTCATGTAAAGATTATTATATTTATATTTATGTGCACAGTATACTGAATAAGATATTGTTTACACTATAAGCCACAATCACACAACACAACATTACCGAAATGTAAATGGCAAAATGGAAGGAAAATAACATCCTCATTAAAACACACCAATCAATCAAAGAGAAATGGTACATAAATACAAGCACATCAAAAACCATATAAAATTCAGAAAAAAATACCAACGATCCATCTGCACCCAAATCGGGAAGCATCCTCAACAGAAAGTTTTATCATTTTTTTTTCAATAATGATCTGCATACTTTGAGCAAACTTGCGTATACCCTCTGATACCAAATGAATTTTTTTTATCTGTTTTGTCGATACTGCAGCCAAAAGTACTTAATCACGTGTGTTTCCTCCCATAAAGTTTCCATTAAACGAACCCAAACAAATTGGATGTGTTAGCAAAAAATGTGCACCACCTATTATTTCTAAATTTATGTTCACTGTAAAGGTTTCATTTAAGTAGTCGTTAATAGAAGTTGGAAGACAAAATACTATTCTTGATCAGACTTCTATTAAGAATCATGGTGAAATGCAACCTGTGCCAACAAGGAAATAAATGAGCCAGTAGGGCTAGTGTACTATAGACTGTTAGAGGGATTAACAGGTCTAGGATCGCCATAAATGTACAGACAGTCTGTAAATTTACAGACAGTCTTTAAATTTATAGATATTTTAGTCTGTAAATTTACAGACTTGCATTAATCAGTTCCTGAAAATAAATTGTATGAAAAATCCGCAATATCTCGCTTACCTGTCTATTTTCATCACATTATGGTTGACAGTTTTCAGAAGATTGCATATATTTGCTTTCGTGCTTTCTTCTTTTATCATAAGAAAACTGAAATTTAATCTAAACCAGACACAGTACTTTCCCTTTGACCGCAAAATCAGTCTAAGGGAACTAATATGAGCGGGTTCAGGGCGTTTCGTACCAAAGCCAATTCGTCCAATGGTAAGTGATACCCAATATGCCGTCGTCACATTTGTATGTCTGAGGTTACAATGGCGATGCTTTACAAGACTGGCAGTAGAATAATAATTTACACCATCTAACTCTTTTTAAACGGACCCTGTTTGGTCAAAACGGCACAGAATAGTATGTTTAAAGAAACGCCTAAACTTTGAAGATGTGTTGTTAGCAGGAGCCACATGATCATCGTCTGCCTTCATGCTATTAATATTATTTCACTCAAAATACATTCAACATTACAGATATCGAAATGCGGTTTTGATATTAAGCACCGTTTTCCACAATGCATGTGCCCAAATCTGTAAATTTAAAGACTAAAATGTCTGTAAATTTAAAGACAGTCTGTAAAGGACCAGGTATGATTTGGGCCATATTTGGCCCCCTCTCAAAATTTATTCAAATATTGTTTTTTTCATTTGTCACCTTGTCAACAATATAAATCTAGAAAATGGAGATGTTACGGCTTGTACAAGGAAAGTTACAGCCATTCGTTTGTGCATGCAGTTCTGCCCTGATTTTTAGCAAATTTTAGAGGGTAGGGATACATTTTGCCATATATAACAAAGAAAGGAGTTTAAAAGTAAATGATAAGTATCAGATCTAACAATGTATGTAATATTAATACTAAATCTCTTTGACATTTACTGGTCTGCATCTTATCACGTGCATGAAGGGCGATAACTCTTGATAGATCACTGAAATTGTCGGATTACAGAAACGCTACATTAAACTGTTTTTCAATCGAAAATTTACGTTTTAGGGGCATGCCACAATTGCAGTATTTTGCCTTTCAAGGGAATTTAGATAAACCATTCGTTTCAAGATCAACTCATGTGCAGCAGTCACTTTTTCTCGGAATAGAACGTATTAGTCTGAAAGAAATCAGATGGAAAAATAATAAAAAATATGGGGGTATGGATAAACTTTGCATTATTCTTGAGAGTTGATAAGTTGACAATAATAAGAAATGAATACAAAACAACAAAGATATAAAGCTAATAAAAATGTTTTGCATTCAAAACAAACATTTATCTCTAAGAAAGAAAAAAGGGAGATAACTTATGATTTACATTGAAACTGCATAGCAGTTAATGGTAATGAACACATTTCTTTTTATAACTGCTGACTTGGTTTTGCAAACATAGGCGAGATATTTTATGCGCTTCCTTTTATATACGTTGTTATGTAAACAAAAACATAAAAGTAAACTATTTACCCTAACCGTGTCCATGGCAACGATTTCAAAAAAAAAAAAAAAAAAAAAAAATAGATGGAGCGAAACAAGAAATTAGATATCTGTCGTACATGTACTTGTTTTTATACTTGTTTTTTATCGTGTGGTTCATTATTCTCGCACGATTATTTTAAGTTATTAATATATCAACCATATATGTAATACAAACTCTTAATGAAGCTAATCAGGAGAATGATCAGAATGATAGTCGTGTATTTCATGTATGAGAGTGGGTGGGGTAACTAAGACACTGAGTTATTCAAACCGTAATACTGGGTAACTGGGTAATTCACCTGGGTAAATCTTTGTCCTATTATATAAACAGCCGTAGGTATGGGAAACAAAGGACAATGAATATTTTGATTAAACTATGCATTGCTCATACTTTGCCATAGCTAAGCTGTTACTATAATGGTACTATTATCAACTACGGCGGACTTTAGAGCTACTACTGCAATCTTAACTTGCTCACAAAGAATCACTTTTAGATCTTCGTTTTGACGCTGAGTGCAGTCCAGAACTGCATTGTCGCCATAACACTCATGATTGTATAGCTCAGAGCAATTTTCTATCCATCTGCTGAAAGTCTATCATTCTTTTGTTAGACATGTCCCAGACTTGTTCTGGATAGTTAGGATCTACCCTGTTCTCTGAATTGTAATCCACGCCAGCTGATGTGCTCACTTGAAGTTGTGTTATTTTAGGTTTTAAGTTTCAATCTCCTTGCACCGAGTATCCCTACTTAATCGCTCCTCCTTTGCTCTCTTCAGGGCATCTGAACCCTTTTGTAAGCCTTCCTTTATTCTCTCGCTCCTTCTGCTTAATACCGCCTCCTTTTCAAATTCCTCCTCGCATCGCAGAGGTCGAGAACATCTAGTGCCCAGTGCATGTACCTGCGATGTTCGTTTCCAAGCATTTCTTTTCCTGTATCAGTAACTGCTGTATTGTAGGGCGCATAAAAATGCAATGTAGTCGCACTATTTTAA
The DNA here is from genome assembly GCA_963989385.1 of Ctena decussata. NCBI lineage: Eukaryota > Metazoa > Mollusca > Bivalvia > Lucinida > Lucinidae > Ctena > Ctena decussata. The sequence goes on along the minus strand of OZ022511.1, from coordinate 7,799,967 downwards.
ATCGTCCCGTGCATGCACAATTTCGAACAATGGTTTAATTTGTTTTTACTTTTTTGCGGTTTGACACATCAACAGAATATCTCTTGGTAAAGTATATCCAAAACGGGCGTGACCCCGTCATTTCGCAGTCAGACAATGCCCAATTTGATGCTACTTGGTTTTATTTATGAAATGGGAGCAACTCTAACATACAATTTAAAGAGAGTCTTACAAGTGATATGCATAAAAATTGAGGTCTGAAGCATGTTTCTGCAACCCGCCTCCTGCCCCCCCCCCTCTCACACCCCCATCCCCCCCCCCCCACACACACAGAAACACACACCTATCTCCCATCACCACCAATTAATGAATTCATGACTACAAATATCGTACTACTACTACTTACTATTACTATTTCAATTCTCCTAACTACGTTCCCCAAGTGGCTCAGCGGTAGTACAAGTACCGTCTTTCGGTCCCGTCTTTTATTCGCTGTCCCGATTGCAACAACATTGCAGTTGCAGGTATCCTTCAGAATCAGGAGTTGTTTCTGACAGTAGGTCAAGCGTCGTCATGAATGAAGAAGCGTAAAACTATGTTTTGCATCATATATTCTGGTATTACTTATTAAAAAGAAGGTAAAGCGGTCTGTTTTAGTTTTTTATTTAGTAAAATTTCTAGGCGATCCGTAGATTGTCTACCTTCAGTGCCAAAAGAGTTCCTGTCGCACGCGCGTCCTTGTAAGGCAACTGTTGTCAATGACGCTATTTTATTTAGAAAAGTTTAAAATTAGGTGTCAGTGCAGGCAAGTGCACAGCTGAATTTTTCACACATTGTTGATGTTCTTAAAAGGCATTATTAGGCAAAAATTCAGCTGTGCACTTGCCTGCGCTCAGGTAGTTTTCGCCCAAATGCAAGCCAGAAATGGCCGAAATTGCCAAAATCAGCTGAGGAGGGGTACATTCAGAGGCTCAGAAAAAGTTAAATAACATTAGAGTATAGATTATTTTAGTCAGAATTGATGGTTAAAGGTTTAAACTCATACATTACATGAACAGAAGTTAAAGAAGTGCAATTTTGAAAATTCATAAATGAGGGGGCCAAATATGGCCCAAATCATACCTGGTCCTTTACAGACTGTCTGTAAATTTATGGCTATCCTAGACCTGATTAAGACTCCAAAAACATAATCAAGCTGAATGATTTCTCGTCTACGCCATAGCAGCATTGCAAATTCGTTAAGGCATCACTGATGAACAGCAAAAGCGAAGGCAAAGATCAGGAGATAATTTATAGATCCTGTACCATATAATCATGTGTACACGTGTAAATGTATATGTTGTATACTAAGATTTATAAATAAACATTGTTTAAATCAAAGATCAGGACCCGAGACAATCGATTTTCACATCCTGCCCGAAACGCCAGATAGGGAATAAAAAGACGGCAAACAAAGTATAAAAAATAGAACATGTTTTACTCGCTCATAACCCCTGCCTTGGAATATGTTGTGGGTCAAAACAGACGAGCTATTCGGTTCGTGTGAAGAATTATTTATAGAGAATTATAGTGTAAACGTTTTGAAAGGAGGTGTATATTGAAGGAATGAATTTCATTTTTCTGAGGTTTATCGAAATGTAAACTACATTGGGTCACATGCAAAGTGAATGAACCCCGAAGGGGTTCATGTAAAGGGGTTCATTCACTTTGCACGTGACCCAATGTAGTTTACACTTTTATAAATATCAGAAAAATTAAGTTCATTGCTTATATTTACATTCATTTCAATCAAAACCTCGATGAAAATCATATTTAAGCGCTTAAATTGAAACAGTAAAACATGTACACGCAGTTTTTCTGCTAGCAGCGGAACAGCGTGAATGACGTCATGAAGTCACCGATGTCCAATCAGACTGTATAGAGTCATTGTTTATTTTGACGTCATTGACGTCGCGTGGCTCAATGTAATTATTTAAGGAATGAATTTCATTTTTCTGAGGTTTATCGAAGTGTAAACTACATTGGGTCACGTGCAAAGTGAATGAACCCCGAAGGGGTTCATGTAAACTTTGCTAGTGACCCAATGCAGTTTACACTTCGATAAACAGCAGAAAAATTAAGTTCATTGCTTATATTTACATTCGTTTCAATCAAATCTTTCATGAAAAATCTTATATAAGCGCTAAAATTGAAGCAATAAAACATGTACACGCATTTTTTCTGCTAACAGCAGAACGGCATGCATGACGTCATGACGTTGCTAACGTCCAATCGGGTTGTAGAGAGCCATTGTTTATCTTTACGTCATTGACGTCGCGTGTCTCAATGTAATTATTGGAATGTAAACTACATTACGTTCCAATGGTTTACTATAGGGCTTTTCATTAAATACACCAAGAATGTAAATTTTGGAATGTAAACTACATCACGTTCTAAAGGTTTACTATAGGGCTTTCCAGTAAATACATCAAGAATGTAAATATATACATGTGCAATTACTGTAAACCGACATCTTGGAAATAAAACAGTGTAAACTGTCAAACAATACACAATTTAATGTCAGAAACTGGACGTTGGCTAAAGAACTATTCAATACAGACAGTGTTCTCCTAGAATCTAAAGAATTCTGCTCTTATCTCTCTTCGGGACTCGTTTAAAGTCTGTGTCCAGCTCATATTGCCCGAGGCATACACTCACACAAACTGTAACATTTTTGTCATCAATTTTACACGCAAACACGCCTTTGATTTTTCTTTCATTTCCTGAAAAACATCACAGAATGTGTCCAGGGACATGTAAACATTTTCAGGAAGATTGATTAGCTTTAGACCTTTTGATTTTCTTTTAATTATTTATCGGTAGGACAGTAATAACTCCAGAAAGGTTGTCATTATGAAAATGGTACTGCATTAACAGAATCAGCGATTACGCTTAAAGCAAAAATAGAAATGATGCTACTTACGGAGAGAACAACTTTGCAATACGCATAAAAGAATTTACGTGGTGGCTGGATCGAGCAATAGGTACTGTGCTACGTTCAGTGCTGGGATGTACTACTTATTCACAAAATGATTGAGGAAGGGGCGACCATGCTTCCACAGGGGCGGGATAGGTTTTTTTTTTATATTTTTTTAGTTTCGTCTATCCTTTTTATTCCTCTTCTATCGCCCTCTCTCTGAGAAACGGCTCGATAAAGATCAAAATATTGTCTCAAAGCGCCGTAAGATCCAAACCAGCCACCCCTCCCCTCTTTAGAAAAATGTTAAGTGTATTAGTTTCTTAAGTAACCACTGAAAGTAAGGCATATGAAGCTTATCAGTAAAAATGGTGACAGCACACTAACATAAGTCCAAAGTCGTAAGGCATATAACTATCGACAATAGACCTTTTTCACCAAGCCTAACTTATCTGATCATACGAGTTGACACTAATCGATATAATCTGTGGGGAGAAATGCATTAGATAGAATAGGAAACCAATGGTTCACAGAAAATTGTAAAAATATTAATTAATACTGAATTTATATGCATACAGATTCATAATATTCAATTTAAGTGTTATCCTTTACATATTTTTCATAATTTTACGTTAATATAAAATTGGGGGATTTTTAGGTTGAAATTGTGACCCTCTAAATGCAATATATATATAGTAAACAGCACTGAAAATGCAGAGGGTATCCTTCTTTTATTCCTAATATCATTTTCAAATACAAAGTTGCATAAAATATGCATACGGATTCCATATCTGCAATAAACTTTCTTTCTAATGTTATAATTTTTATTAGGAAAAAATGAAAATTAATTTGGGGATTTTAAGGATATTTACAAACTTAATTGTTTTAAATTGTCACAAATGCACCCGAATCTATTTTTAGAAATCGTAGACTAACCTGTCCGAATTCCCCCTGGCTATTTTAGCTTTAGTGCACACATTTTTATCAGATCTTAAAAATTGATTTGCAATATTGCTATATTGACGCATGAATACTGAAAATAATATTTTGATAATTTATTTATTATCATTATGGCTAATCTGTAATTGACGCTCTGGATCCCTGACCAGACTGCGAATTAACTGATGTGTACCGATTCTTTCACTGTGTCAAACACACACACACTACTAATATTAAATTTCCTAATTAGATATGCAGAAATACATCATTTAATCAATTTGCAAAAACAAATGAGTACATTTTCTTCCTTGTGAAAGTAATATATTCACTTTCCGTTTGCTTTCTCTGAAAAAAAAATTTGAAGAAAATTGTTCTTTATTTATTTGCACTTGAATATGTGATTATATACTGAGAGGCAAAAGAAAGTATACAGGTAATAAAGTCTGGATTGCCATGCAGATTTCTATATATCTCCGAACCACGTAGGCACTGTTAATAAATGCAATCATTTTTGCATAATTTGCAACAATTTTCTGTACAATAGGTCAAATGATAAGGAACTGACATCGTTATAAACGGCAAGGGGGTCTAAGTCAACAATGTCGCTTGAGTGGCTGCCCTTTGAACATGCACTTTGGACAATAGAGATAAATTTTGTGTATTTTTGTGCATTTCTTCGAAAGAAGAATGAAAGGTGTATAAGGACATGTCGCACTCTAAGATGAACGATCCGAACCATCACTGTTCGCATAAACAATTATGATTCCCGATAAGAGATAAGTTTGAGTAAATTGATAAACGCTAATCCGGACTGGTACTGTAATTATCTTAAAAGTTTGGAGCAGTTGAATTTATTACGCATTATAGAGGAATTGGCCGAAAGGCAAATTTTGCAGACTCGGATCAAGCTGATTTTCAGAAACAGTCTAATCGGGGTCTACGCTATTTGCTTATGTAATTCTGCCAAAATATAAGGGGTGTTTGTGGTACGATAAATATATATTTCTTTGTCATGCGGAAGAGATTTTTATATGAAAAAATGAAAAGTAATTATAATTTATCATTAATTTTTTTGTTGTTGTTGTTCTTGACTTGAGCCCATAACTGCGTAGTGGCCTCTTTCTGTTTATGAGAATTTCCTGTAGTCACTGCAAACGGACTCGATGAGACGCCGCCTTCTGCAGCGTCTGATCAAGGTCTGCATTGTTTTCAGAAGTTATTTTTATAGGGAGCATTTTTGGGTTAAAAGAAAGATGGAAAAGTGCATTATGAAAAACATGATCAGCGTATACATGGATATTATAATTTTTAATTATACCGGTTAGTCTTGTTCACTTCTACAACAAAAGCATAAATCAGACAGAAAGTTACGCTAATCTTGTTTCATATACGCTGGTCGATGTTTTTCTCAAAGCACCGTGATCAAGTAGCAGAAGAAATGATTTCGTATGTGACGATGATATAAGCAAATTAGTCAAGGCTCTGTTACTTCTAGTAATATTGGCATTTAATCCGCTATCGGAAAGGTGATAAACCATAGGTAAAATCGATTAGCTGCACACACAGTGGACCAATAAATCGAGTCAAGTAAGATAATTCCTGCGATTACCTGTACAAATAGTCTATTTGGGTTGTCTTTCCAAAATTATCGGATTTATCGGATTTTCCAAATGAATGAATAAGTTGGACTTGATTGTTTCTGCTCATGCGTAAACCGCTTAGGTAACGCGATATTTCCCGATAAACGGCGAGACTTCAGACGTATGGGGCAGTTGGATTTTAAAGCATTGAGACTTTCTATGTTATCAAAGAAAATTAATTGTTTTATTCATTTTTGTCTGATTTCTTTTCGTCTTGATAATTTTTTATTTCATATTTTTATTTTCCGTAATCTTATCGAACAAAGATTAGAAAGGCTTGTCACAAATATTATGTAAAATGAAAGGCATTCCGCTAAGAAATATTTATTCCCAATTTATTTTATCTATTACCGGACATCTACCCTTCATTTCTTTGAATGAAGTCTGTACAATCAGAAAATCATATGTGTGGTTTGAATATTTTACTAAATACATAAAGGAAATCAATATAATCCCGTAATAATTGTCTTATCTAATAAATTACTCTAATCAATTCGTCGTACCGGCGCATACGAAGAGGCACAGCATATCCATTGCCTCACTACCAGGTGTCCGAAGTCTGTCCATTAATTACTTAAATTATCTGAGGGTGTATTTAAAACAATTAAGTCAATCATCAGACCACGTTATACATTGACAGTTCTTATTAGTGTTGACGATTTTAATTTCATTGCGGAGATGGTGGTCGGTCGATGTTGCTGGTTATAACTTCCAATGCAACTGGAGCTTATGTCTTCAATGCGGGCTGAGTAGTATAATCGGTTACCTGTTACCTGGAGAGAGTATTAATGTGAATGCAGTTATTTCCCTTAGACCCGGGGAGCGATAGGCATTTATCGATATTTGGAATGTCATATCGATGTCAATATCCCAGGACAGGTGTTGAACTTCTCTGAAGCCGGTTTTGTCATCACTGTGTTAACAATACGAATGCGCTGGATGGAAACCTTTTTAATTGTTAACAATGTGGATTTTCATTTTCTTTTTCTCAGATCAAATCAATTTACTTTTTCAGTTGCTCCTTCTCGTTTTAATAAGTCTCGTTTTTCCCGTCTCTCTGATATTTAGGTCAAATTTCGTAAGAATTGGCGAGAAAATAAATCTGATTATTGGTCAGTTTTGACAGCGGTTTGTTTTAGTTTCTGACAACAAAAGCATAAAATTACTTATAATAATGAAATTATGATATTTCTATCCCTCTGACGGTCTCATCTTTATGGAAAGATTAAGCCTGATACAGATACCCATCCACCCACATAGTTTTTCTCATTTCTTCTTTTTTTTTCTTTTACCCCGCCCATCGGGGCTCGCGAAATAGACTGGCTGCCTGGTGCTTCTGCGACAGAGCTGCTAGTCCTGGGTGTCATTTATCGCAGGCCGAGCAATATTTGCAGTCCCACAAATTCAGAGGCAACATCTCGACGACTAAATTTTTTTACTGGGACGTTAAAACACTGCTCAACAGGAACGATAACGTTTTCTCTTGATTTTCTTTTTTGACAAAACTGTTTAAAAGTTTTATGCAAACTGTGTCTTTCGGCATCTAACTAAGCTGCGCTATTTAAAACAATAAAGATAGAAATTTAAGATTAGTCTTACTTTCTCTGTTTATAAATAAACTAATGAGCCATACCACGACAAAAACAAATTGGCATGTGCGCCCTGCGAACACTCAGAATAGCGTGTGCGTTCGCCCATCTGATCTGGGCCTTCGCTGTCCGCATAGAGGTAGCTTAGACCATTTCCTGTCCTGTAAGCGCACAGCGAAGATTCTGATTAGTCTGGGCCCTGCCAAGACTGGCAGGGCGCTATGACACTGCGTTGAATTTGTTGCGACGCGACTGAAATAACTGTTTTATACAAAAATAATCACAAGAATGACGTTCGGATTAAATATCCATTTCTGACCTTCATTGCCGTTAGCAGATGTTAATTTTGAAATGGCATTGTTCTGACAAGACGTGTGACCAACTGTATTTTCACACCTTCCGACCGACAGCGACTACTCAGTTGATGTCTTTAGCAAACAATTAAATGAGCCGCGACAAAGGTGCACGTACGCCCAGCGAAGTCTTAGATCAGACTGGGCATCCGCCTGATCCGATCAGAGGCTGCGCTATCGGCATGGAGGTAACTTAGGGTCTTAGCTAGCCTTTATAGGCATAGTTCAGACTCTGCTCAGACCGGGTTGCTGTCCAGGCTGATCTGCGTCTTCGCTGGGCGCACATTCCAATTTGTTCGTCTTATCGTATTGCGGCTCATATGAGGAATCTTTTGAACATTGACCAGAAAAGAAAGTGACCTGTCCATGGGCGGAACGCTGACGAGTGCCTTGCAGCTTTCAACTGTTCTTTCCGTGTTTCTTACTGCATTTAATACTATCTCAATTTAATTTCCACGTGATAATTTTAAATGGTTTTCGCACAGGTACAGCCTGATTTGATAACACATGTTCAAAATATTTTGAACAGAAATTCGGATCAGTTTGGTTTGTGCAGAAACACGGGTAGGGTTATGTACAAAGTCAAATTCAACTAAAACTGACAAATTATTAACTGATCCTAAACTCAGACCAGTGTTTTGTAAGTGCATAAGTTGGTCTGGGTCAGTTTGCATACATAATTAATTCCATAAATTGACTATTGCGGCTTTATATTTTTGCATTTATTTTTGTTCAAGTCATGATGACCTTTACAAACTTTAATGGTTTGACAATTACGAAAACAGTTTAGAGGTAATAACGGATTTTATGATCGATAATCGATTAATCCTCGTGTAATTATAAGTATGTTAATTGTACTGTATATTGTCAACAAATTCCGATCAGCTTGCGCAAACAGATCAGACATTGTTCAGTCTTATCAGAATGCACATATCAGAGGCTGATAAGTGTCCGTAGGTGCACAGGTTTATTATCGTAAGTACTCATATTATAGCAAAAATATAAAAAAAAATCACAAAAATATCTTTCAATATTCCTTGCTAGCTTCACTAAAACAGTCATAAAATTAAAGTGACAAGCTTGCATTATGTTAATTTATAGCCTTGCAAGAAAAATGTTTCATAGCAATTTATCCTTACACTACCACGGTTACGAGAAAATCTTCACCATGATTTAGTTTCTTACATTATTTTTTTTCGACAGTAATATCTTAAGAGAGCAATACAGTATATGTATCTTCGTGTCTCCTGATTATAAATGAGCAAATCTGCCAGTCAAAAATATAATTCTATGGATTCTAAGATTCTACCCTGGGATACACAAAACATATTTCGGTTTCTTTGATAAAAACGCCCCACCACACTCAAATAAATTTCAATCAAAAATATTAGAACAAACATTAGCAATTATGATAATTAATAGACTGATCGAACATTACCAAAAAAACATGTAATTGGTTTGCAAAGTTTTTGTTTTAGCTTATAAAGGGATTTTTAAAGCTACAAGTAGTCGATTAACTGTCTGTTCATTTTTGATAGTCACGTGTAGGAGTTACGTGACGTCTTTCTCTTTTTTCCTTTCTTGTGTTCATTCGTTTATTCTTTCTTTCCTTCTTTCTTTCTTAATAAGACAATATGAATATTCTTCCTTTCTTAGTTAGATCATAAAAGCACATATATAAATACATAAACAAAACACGAATACCAAGAAATGAAGTGGTAAGCCTTTGAGCAATATAGGCGGATTTGGACTTAAACTATTTGAAACTATTATGAGCGAGGTTGTTTCGAAACGCGATTTTCTGTATGTTTAGAGATCGATGGAAGAAACTTATAGTATACTTATTTTATAATGAATAACATCAATGTAAACCTTATAAAAATCTCTAGGTGGTGATAACTTATAAAAGTTTTATAGAAAATCCGATCATTTTCAAATTTTAGGCTGAACATAGCTTCTTAGGCAGTTTCGACATTATTCTTATATAATTTCATGTGACTGAAGCTTCAAACTTCAAAAGCCGATGGAAGTATTAAAACATGAAGTTAATTTGTATATTTTTATACCATATTAACGGACAAAGACTGAAGTTTATGATCATAACTTATAAAAAATTGTCGTAATATCATATATGTATTTAATTTCACATTTTATATTATATTTCTATGTAATTGCATATAACACTCGACATTATTTGAACAGGTAAGCTCTCGGATAAACCCGTAAGTCGCTATCGGTAGTTTCCGCCATATTGAAGCATTAAGTTCCCTATGCCGGGGCATCCTACTTATTTGGATAAAAGTAGGGAAAGAGCCTACTGTGCTTGCAGTAGGTGCGGGCGGGGGTTGTTTGGATTTTTTCTCGTCTATCTTTTCGCTTTTCTTTCTCCCCCTCTCTGGGAGACGGCCTGATATAGACTGAAATACTGTTTAACAGGGCCATCAAACCCAAAACAGACAAACAAACAATCATTAATTTCATTGCATACCGGACGGCAAATCATACTCATTTATCTAAGTCAAGTTTATTTGCAAGTACGAATGTTAATGCAATACAAATGATAGAAATAGAAATAATGGTAACTTTTATTTTTATTATTATTACTATTATATACATATTTGAAAGCTACGAATTTTCATGTTTGTAGACAGTAGATGTCATTGTTGCAGAAATAAAAAATAAGAAAAAAAAGAAGATAATTTTTAGTATAATAATAATAATAATAATAATAATTATTATAAATGCAAAGGGCATATCTAAAAGCATCGAAAAGCATTTAATTTACACATTTCGAGTAACCGGAAAGTAAAATTGGCTATTTGCTACAATTCAGAAAATCGGAATCCGGAACTTATTTCCTCTACACTAATTTGATTTTAGTATGGATAAATAAATAAATCAATAAATAAATAAATAAATAAATAAATAAATAATTAAAAAGATATGCAAAACATCTATTTAAGATATACTACGAACTGAATTTCGTAACTGTTGTGATCATTACGAAAGCCTTGCTGCATAATGAAGACTTTTTTTTACGAACAATATTAGTAGGAAAATTACTTCTGAAATTAAATGTGTAAGAAAGCAGATGATTATATGAAAACAAAATATATCGAAACAAGTAAATCTCTTTGAGAAAAGGAGAAAAAAACTAGAAATAATAGATCATAGATATGTATATAAAATGATTACCGATGCATGACACGCTGATTGGAACACTTATTTTGTGCATTTCTAATATTTTCTATGTTATTGTTACTGTTATTTAATATTTTATTTTTTTTTCAAATTTGGTTTTGAAATCAAAGTGTATTAAATCTCTTGTTTTAATCATTTAATTTATATTTTATTAAATTATTATCAAAACGCGTATTAAACTGTGTAGCTGTATCAAAGGTGTGCCCCACGAGTGTGAAGTAACGCGAAATCTCGCCAAATCACGGGCTGCGTGACTAGGGGAGATAACAATGTGAAAAAGGTCTATTCCGAAATATTTTAGATATACAGACAGGCACCCAAACGGAGCTCGCGAGTGGTTTGCATCACCTTCCTATTATAATACACAACCATACCTATGTAATAAGGAGGGAACTTAACTTATACATGTTTGACATCGAGTGACTAGGTACCTTACATGATGTGCGAATAGGAAAGATTGGCACACTGATCAGAGTTTTGGCATATGTATCATCAATGATTCCTATCAAATCTAAAAACATTCAGAACATGAAGACTGATCATTTTGTACAGCTGTGCGCAGCCTGATTTGAATATTAACAGTACGTACCTGGCTAAGGCATTTAACTCGAAATCAGTCATATATAATGCCGACACACTTGGTATAGTCTACTCCGACTGGAGGGCCAAAATTGATTTGCTTGTCTTTTCTTGCCTTTAATTTTCTGGTTCTTGAAATCTTCTTTCTTACGCCTAGCCAGTTTTTTTTTCTGCGTGCTCGATCATGTTTTCTGCTGAAAAACATTCGCACATGCGAACCTTTGATGCTTACGTAAACTGCTGTCAATTAATGCATATATCTTTTTCCCTTTTAGTTTTGAGGGCACGATATGGGATCTAATTTTATCAATTTCTGATCATTGCCTAATTTTTAAAACTTTATATACATGAATGGATCTGGAAGATAATAACACAAATGTGTGTGTCAACTATACAGGTAAAGACGATGCTCACACATAAGTATATTACTTCTTGTCATTATTGCTTTCCGGACTTCTTTCAATATTGCGCCTGATCTTCCGTCGAAACAAGTGCAGTTCATTATTAGTGATAAGCGTCTATGGCACAATTGTATTGTTCGGAAAATAATTTAGAGCAGACATTGCCATTCATCCAGATACAGAGTTACTGAAGCGAACAAAGCCTTATTGAAACGGTTGTCGCCTAACAGGGACATTCTTTGACTTGCGGTTTATCATTGATCAGTCAGTGCGCTATTCAGGTATGCAAAAATGTCATGGAATTAAACATCTGCTTTATAGACCTTTTTTTTTGTTTTCTAAACAAACCATATGGAATGTCGTTTTAAATGACATTGATGAAGTAAGCCACGCGATTAGATAAACATTAGCGAACAGTGAATAATAATCGTCATTTAGCACACTCTTCAAGAAAACACTTTTGTCATTCTTTCGATTACTCCGGGCTCACTTATCGATTCTTCGACCAGGGGATACGCCGATGGCCGTTGCTGTTACAGTAGTGATAGCGCGAAAGCGTACAGTTTTCGCGTTTTGAACGCGTTTGCAACGCTTTCCTCGTGCGTGTGTATGAAACGCGTTTTGAAACGCGTTGACTCACGTTTTTCTCGTTTTCCAAATAGCCAATCAAATTGCTTCACAGAAAACCCATGCGAAACGCATGATATCCGCAATTTTCGCGTAGCGTAAGTTAACCAATCAGAAATATTCATTTGCGTCTGCTTGTGACGTGGATAACGCGAAAATCGCGAAATATAATAAGCCAATCAAAAACGATTCTCGCAAAACGCGTGCGAAGGATCCATATTACGGTTGTTTGCGCATCACATTTTATCAGTATCGCAGCGTTTTAAAGTGAATTATCAATAGGATTTATACATAGAGTCATTATGTTTTTTATAGAACCATTTTAGTTCGTTTTCTGTGTTTTAATAATATTATGTTCGCAGTAAAATTTTTTATTATATATTTTCATTCAAAGTATTAATTGCAATTTTCTAGGTTTTTATGTGTATTTTTTGGTTTGTGTGTGTCGGGTAGGGGGAGGGTGGGGTTGGGGACGGGGCGGCTATGGATCCAAGAAGTATGATATTGCCTCTTCTGTTAAATAGTTTTGGAGGGGAGAGTCTCTGGTTCTTGCTGTCGCACACCCCAACCGCCCGTCTCCTAAGCCTATGATTTCATGTGAAGTTTATGACTAGGGTCATTATCTGTTTCTGTTGTAACTTGCGGCATCCGTTGACGCTGAGAAATTTTATTCACTCAAGCTTTTTTAATAATTTGGGCGAATCGGAGAGACACAAACGTCTTAAATTTACATAATTTCAAGTTCTAGGAAAATGTGTTGTTTTCAGCCCTGAACCTTGCACTGGGATTTCATCATTATATCCATTCATCTATTTTTGTTTATATACTTCATTGAATAATTATTTGGGAAAAGCATATCCTGCTCTAAGTACTTACCAAATCTAGCTGGGTCTCCATTTTTCAATAGCATTGTCAGTAAAGCTGGGAACGAGTCTATATGAGATTGAAACGCGTTCGGCAAAAGGAATTTGCATTGGTCTAAACACAAAACCCGTGCGCACGCGAAGTGACGAAAACACGCGAACTGGAATCACAGTTCTGATTGGCTAAAGCGAATTTCGCGTGCAAACGCAATTATTCCTGAGTTAATGCAGAAATCTGATTGGGTCTTTCATAAACGCGTCTCTAAATTGCAAAATTACGCGTTTCGAACGCGATTGGAACGCGAATTTCTTGCGAAGCGCATGTTCGCTTTTGCGTTGTCGGTACTGTATTAACTATTTCTCGAGGTGGATTTCCATCTTTTTAGTAATCTCATTGATTCTATTTAGTAATCTCATTGATTCATTTTAGTAATCCCATTGATTCATTTTAGTAATCGAATTGATTCATTCAAAGAGTAAAACTCACCGGTCATTTAAACTTTATCGTAACACCCATGGGTATTTCATGGTGGTTTAAAAGGGAAACATTTTTTGTGACTTCCTGTTTACTTCCTTATATGAGCCGCGACACGAGAAAACCAACAGCGGTTGTGGGCCCAGTGCATACTAGATCAGCCAGGGCATCGTCGCCTAGTCTGGTCAGTCTGCGCTGTGTGCTTAGATGTTTAGCTAACGGTTAAGTTAGCTCTGTGCGGACAGCGAAGCCTCTGATCAGATTGGGCGGACATGCCACTTGTTGGTTTCGTCCTGTTTATTTCCTTATATGATGAAGCAGTTCCACCATGGGGCATATTGTTGTAAACATTAAATTTGCTCCTAGGGAAGCAAATATCTTCCTTTAGGGTTGAGTCTCATTGAGAAGGAAGACAAAAATGAAAATGGCAAGGTTGCTGTCCCTTTAAAGGTACCTATTTACCTTCTAGGAACTTATTGCTATTTTTTTCATGGATATAAAAGGTCTCTAAACGTTGTTGCCAGCTCTCTTCATAAAATCCACTGTTCTAGCTCCAACAATTAGGCATTCGTCTGTTTATAAATCAAGGCATTTACAGGCATGAATATTCTATGCTTAACAGATTCTAAAGTCAGCATGAAGTTACTTTTAGGAGCTGAGGCATCTTAGTTTCGGAAGTCAGAAGATAAATGAGCCCCGACACGACACAACCAAAACAGTAGCATTTGCGCCCAGCAAACATTCTGATCAGGCCGGGCATCCGCCAAGTCCGATCGGAGTCTTTGTCATGAGCTTCAAGGCTTAGGTAAGGACCTAAGCTAGCTCCATGCGGACAGCTAAGAATCTGGTCTTACTGGGTGTATGCCCAGGCTGATCTGAGTCTTCGATGATCGTACATGCTACTTTGTTGTGTCGCGGCTCAAATAAAGCCTTGATAAGATCGTTGCATTTAGGCACCTATGTAGAAATAAAAGAAAGCATAACCGTGTGTGATGTAGCATGTACTATCTTCCTGTAAACTATACCACCACAGTTGCAACTTTTTAGCGGACAGATCCTGCAACAAACAATCAACCTTCCGATGGTCACTACGCCCCATTACTGTCCGTCTTATTTCTTTACAGGTACATGTGTAAGACGGAGTTTATATAAGGGTACTTAAAGGTGGAATAGAAACACCTTGCGCAGAAATTTAACTAAAGTTACAGGTTCATGGATGATATTCTTTCTCTGAAAAATTAAAATATTTCGAAGTTGACCTAATTACTTCACGTGAACTTGAAAAAAAAAGGATATACCATCGTCCAGTTCGACTGCCTCATATTTAGATTGTTATCTTTATATTGACAATGAAAAACTTTTTACTAGGCTTTATGACAAGAGGGACGTCTTCAATTTTCCCATCGTTAACTTTCCATTTTTGAGTAGCTAAAAAATATACCATCGTCTGCCTCATATTTAGATTGTTATCTCTAAATTGACAATGAAAAACTTTTTACTAGGCTTTATGATAAGAGGAACGTCTTCAATTTTCCCATAGTTAACTTTCCATTTTTGAGTAGCTATATTATACGGAGTCTCTAAGTTAATCCGCTATTCTAGAGTGTGTTTCAAATATCAAGACTGTGTTGATAGTGGAAAGCTGCTCATCAGAAAATCTTTGTCACAGAGCGAAGCGTGTGTCCACACTTAAAAGTTCTATGGAGGACACCATGACCTCGTTGATTCGTTAAATGTGGTCCTTTCTAAGTACAAAGATAAGTAATAAAAACATTGTAGATCTCCTTATTGAGGTCCTTTCTAAGTAATATTTCCGTTGAAAGCATAGTATGGCTTTCCAATATCGGATTTTCATTTTCACTCACATAGATATGGCGGTTGAATGATGCTTACTGCTCGAAAGCACCTGATCACACCTCTGGTTTCAGTCCAATGTCTATGCATTCAAAATTATAAAATGTTTATATTATTTACGAACTTAAATCTAAATACGGGACAATAGCTTTCATCAGTGCAAACTATAAGAATGCGATTGTAGCGAATACCTATTTTGCACTTAATTTATCTGAGCAATCTGTCACACACATATCAGTTATTTAACCATACTTTTGTTGAATCCAGTTGAAAATACTTTTCGCATACATTGAACGTGAAAGAGAAACAATTTCCTTTATTAACGATGGTCTAGACCTCTCTCCGACTATAGCATAATTGCTATCCTTCTCAGGCATAATTGGTCAAATTCATCTGTAAATTACAACCGGCCTTCGCAAGAAGGTAATTTTCTGTCTTAAGCCATACAATGTTTCTATGGCATCGATCTCATTCGTCGCTAAGAAGCCTTCTTACATGTACATGTATGTAATTAGAAATAGGTTACATGCAAGCGATTTAAGCTCCCAATTATTTATTACTCGCCGTTCCAAGGCCGCTCCTCAGCTTTGTTTAATCATTATTATTATGTTTGTTTAACATATCAACACTTTCGTGTACCTATTGGTTTAGTAAAAATCTATTACATTTAGTTACTTATTTCAGGGTAGCTGAATGACCACGTTTCTGGAAAAGAGATGTTCGTTCGGTTTCCGTGCAAACTTTTTGTTAACTACCGCCAGTTTATGTATGTACTTCTTTCCCTTTTAGTTTTGAGGGTAAGCTATAGAATCTGATTGTATCTATTCCTGATTGCTTTGTCAGTGCGTATCTTTTTACTTTATATGCATAAATATATATGGAAGAACTTTTAAATGTCTAAAGTAGTTCGATAACGAAGTGGCAAAAATGTGTATCTAACATACCAATAAGGACGAGGCTCACACGTAAACTAACTACTCATTGCCAATATTGTTTTTTTCGACTTCACAACATTGCGTCTGTTTTTCCGTCAGAACAAGTGCAAGTCAATGCTGTTGGCCGGCGTCTTAACCGTAATAATTCTTAAATTGTGACCACTCAATGAGCTGCGACGCGAGAAAACCAACAAAGTGGTTGTGCGCCCAGCGCAGATTCAGATCATCCTGGGCATCCGACCAGTTTTATCAGACTTCATTAAGTGTCCAAAGGGTAGCTAAGGATCTAAGCTACCTCCGCGAAGACTCTGATCAGACTGGGCGGATGCCCAGGCTGATCTGAGTCTTCGCTGGGCGCACAATCGCATTGTTGGTTTTGTCGTGTCGCGGCTTAAATTAATTGCCATAACTGTTATAAAATGGATGCAGTCCTTTCAGTGCAGTGTCGCGCCAAAAAGATGCAGATGGAATGGAACAGACCGATCGGGGTCTACACTGCATTCTCAAACTGATCTGTCTCTAATTTAGAGCTTTAATTGGTATAATTGTATTGTTCAAAACATAATTTAGAGCAGACATTGACTTTCAATCATTAATGAAGTTACTGGAGCGAACAAAGCTTTTTGAAACGATTACCGTCCAACAGGAGCATTCTTCGACTTGCATTTTATTATCGTGCAGTCTTTGTGATATTCAGGTATTCAAAAACGCCAGGAAGTAAACGGCAAATTACTTTCGTAAATTTCTAAAGAAAACCATACGGATATTGTTTTATATGGCATTGATGAAGTAAGCCCCGTTATTATAAAATCTTTGCGAGAAGCTCGAAAACAAAGAGTCAAATGTGTCTAACATACCATTAAAGACGACGCTCACACGTAAGCGAACCTGCAATATTGTGAGCCGCGACACGAGAAAACCAACAATGTGGTTGTGCGCCCAGCGCAGACTCAGATCAGCCTGGGCATCCGCTCAGTCTGATCAGAGTCTTCGCTGTCCGCATGGAGGTAGCTTAGACCCTTAGCTACCCTTTAAGCACTTAGTGAAGAGTCTGATCAGACTAGGCGGATGCCTAGGCTGATCTGAGTCTGCGCTGGGCGCACAACCACATTGTCGGTTTTCTCGTGTCGTGGCTCTTGTTTTCTTGACTTCTGACAATATTGCGTCTGAACTTCCGTCGGAACAAGTGCAATTCATTGTTGTTGACACGCGTCTTTGGCATAATTATATTGTTCGGAAAATAATTTAGAGCAGACAGCGACGTTCAATCAGTTATAGAGTTACTGAAGCGAGCAAAGGCTTATTGAAAATGGACGTCGTCCTACAAGGATATTCTTTGACTTGCCCTTTATTATCTTGCGGTCTTTGTGCTATTCAGTTATAGAAGAACGATAGGGAGTAAAATGACTGCTTAAAATACCTTTAATGATTTTCTAAAGAAACCATATGGAAATATCGTTTTTATATGGCATTGATTAAGTAAGCCACGTTTTCAGAGAAAAAACGTTTGCGAACTGTGAATACCAGTGGATCTGAGTCTTGAGTCTTTCGATCCACTCTTCAAATATCTCAGCTACTACCTTCTTCTTTTCCCAGAATTGACTGAATGCGTCTTTGATCAGAGAATACTCTAGTAAGAATTCGCTGTGTGCTTCTGCTTTTATCGGTCTTTTCTTGAGGTAGTATTTACATGTCTTAATGATAATTGAGTCGCGATACAACAAAAACCAACAAACTGGCATGTGCACCCAGCGAAAACTCAGATCAGTCCGGGCATTCGCCCGTCTGATCAGAGTATTTGCTGTGCGCTTAAAGGAACATGTAGCTAAGGGTCTAAGTAACCTCTGTGTCGACAGAGAACACTCTGATAAGACTGGGCGGATGTCCCGGCTGATCTGAATCTTCGCGTGACCCACATGCTATTTTCTTGGTTTTGCCGTAATCTCGGTTTATATCATAAAACTCATTGATCCATGCATAGTAGAAAATAAGTAAACGTGACTGGATACAATACAATTTCCAAAACTCCCAACTTTCTTCTGTTTGCTTCATTGGTTGACGAAGAAATTCCAAAAATGGGGTATTATCATTAAAAAGAAAGAAAAAAAAAAAAAAACACACACACACGAAAGTTGATCATTAGGTACCAAATCCCTTACTTTAAGGCTGAGTCCCATTTAGAAGGGAGGTAAAAGTATAAATGGCTTAAATGCTGCTGCTGATATGCCACTCATTAATGAGCCTCGACACGAGAAAACCAACAAAGTGATTGTGCGCCCAGTGCAGACTCAACTCAGCCTGGGCATCCGGCCAGTCTGATCAGACTCTTTGCTAAACGCTTAAGGGGTAGCTTAGGGACTAATCTACCTCCATGCGGACAGCGAAGACGCTGTTTTATTGGATCAATAATTTGGCAAAGCTTCGCATCTTTTTGTATCTAAACACAAAATTCTCTTGCTGGTTTTGAGCTGTTTTGCCGGGGTGGAAGTCGGACGATGGTGCTGGTTATAACATCAGGTGTCGGGGCGTCCTAATTATTTGGATAAAAGTAGGGCAAGGGCCCACCGTGCTTGCAGTAGGTGCGGGCGGGTTTTGTTTGTTATTTTTTCCTTTCGTCTATCATATCTCTTTTCTTTCTCCATCTCTCTGGGAGACGGCCCGATACAGACTGAAATACTGTCACAAAGGGCCGTTAAACCCAAAACAACCAACCAGCCAATTTGAGTTGTTTCGCCACACTGTTTTCGCTTTTTAACGGTCTAGTCTTGTTTTCAGTTGTCAAGTTCGTACGCAATTTTGTTATGGCAATTCGTCGCTTAACAAATTAAAACACCAAGGCAGAAGAGTTATTTAATTGTAAAGCCTCACCGACCAATCTTCCGTTCTAAGCTCTCAATTTTGCTTTCAAATTTTCTTGTTTTAAAATTGGTATTTCGATGTTACATTTAAGCCTAGAAAGCCCATAAATTGTTTAAAATGTCGTCGTTTTAATTGCGGAAGAAAACTTCAATGTGGATTTGTGTTTCTTTTACGCAAGGCAATTTTCGTGTTTGGCATATTTTATGAAATTTACACCGAACTTTTAGAGTTAAGAATTAAAGCTACAGACGTATTCAATGATTTTCTATTACTAAGTAAATCACCTGGAGCTAACGATGTCGTTAGCAAATGACATTTTAAATTTTCAAACGCACTGCACGCAAAACCACTACCATTTGACTGAAATCATGTGAGGAACTTTAGCAGTCCCAAACTCCGAACTTTCTCTTTCTCCAGCAAAATCTATTAGCACACCTGATTTTAATGTGAATAAGAAGAATTAGTAAATCCTTGATTAACGACTTAACATTTTACGTCCGTGTGGTGGCCATAAAACGTCCCCCAAAGTGCAGATTATATTTGATGTTTGTCCTTTTAGATAATAGGTTACATTTTTATATTCATGGAAATCAAAAGATTTATTAGTTTACACTGGTATTCTAGATCATCATTTTTTATTCGTTTTGACCATTTTATGATACTAACCAGCCTTTGAATCGACCGCCATATTAAAATTAAGGCATTACAGTATGTTTTCACTGGGTTTCGTCACACATCATGTCAGGGTCACTAACGAGGTTTGAGAAGCCGAAACTTCCAGGTATGGCTCATGTTTCTTCTTTTGAATATGTTTCTTCTCTTGGGGAAACTCTTTCAGATTTTAATTCGTAAGGCGAACTTTGCCTTGCACAACTATGCCAAGCTCTTTTGGAACGAATTGCGACACTGTACGTAGATGAGTATATCTATTCCTTTGTCCATTATAGTTGTAAAACACACACACACACACACACACACACACACACACACACACACACACAAAATAATAAAATAAATTCAGTTTTATAGACTGACACCTTTATATACTTGGAAATGAAACGTCTCTTAATGTTGTCATTTTCGTTTTCTCGTTATAAAATGCACCGGTTCTACCAAGCTGGTTTGTTAAATAAATCAGGGCAATTTTAGGCAAGGATATTCTCTGTTTTGGTTTCTGGTATATCCAGTTGAATAAATTCATCCACGAATTGTTTCTCTTGTTTAACTTTCTCCGTTAACTCGGGGCCATGTACTGTCGAACAGTTTGGAATGATTAATAGTTACGGTGACTTAAGAGTTAAACTGATTTATTGATTACGTGTTTTCGACAAAATGACTTGGATTACTGTGGAATTTAATGCAAGGCATGAAACGTGCTCCGTTTTAATTGTTATCAGAATTATTGTTGTTTTCTGACGGTGATGAATGCAGAATATGATAAAAGAGATTTTTTTCTGACAATAATTTAGAAATGTTGCTTTTGAAATTTGTACGAAACTCAACAGAGAATCCAGCCCATATGAAAAATCATTGATAGGGCGCTCAGGAAATGATTTGCGCATGCATTTATACCTGTCATGAGCAAATGAAATTCCACCCTCTATCTTCTCATACCAGCGGCAGATATTTTAACAAATGTGAATATGATAGATAAGATAAGATAATTTTATTAACGTCTCACCAATTTTACATGTACATAAACACAGTTAAAAAATCGATATAAGATGTAAAATTGCGACTCAATATTGAGCTATGAGAGACGATCGCTCTAAAATGTGTCTGTTCTTGTGTCCTGCAGCAGCACTACATCCCCTAAATACCCCACACTGAGCCAAGGAAGACGGTTATCCAACCAGCAAGTCTACGCTTGCAGACTCAGCCTGGAGTATTAAATGCAGTACTGGGACAAAACAGCAATTAGTATGATAAAAAAGCGACACGCATTATCTATGGGCCATTATCACTCTAAAACGTACCATAAATTAGTGCCCTGCATGCGCTACCTTCCCTCGATACCCCATGCCGAGTCCGGATAACCGGGAACACGCGGTGGAACCAATGTTCACACAGCATGTTGCCGGATCCGGACACGGCATGAGATATCAAATGCAGCACAGGGACCAGAGCAACAGATAAAATGAAATTGCAACTTTAATCGGCACTAAAAGAGATAATCGTGTCCGTTGAAATGTATACTGTCCCAGTGGTAAATCCTCCCTGATACCCCACGCTGAGTCCATGATAACAGGGAACATGTGGCGGAGCCAATGTCCAAACAGCATGGACCCGATCATGGACTCAGCATTGGGTATCAACCGCACCACCGGGGCAAAACAGCAGTTAGTATTGTAAATAACAGACAGCTTTTTACATTTAAATGGACACTTATAAAAATATGGTACACAATATACATATTTACATCAACTGTACAGCAGACTACGCCTTTTGTTTAAAATCAAATAACAGGTTTTGGCACTTATCTTGACTATGGAAGGATTAGCTAAAATAAAAGATACTTTTTCAATATCATTTAAGTTCTGAAAACCATTTAGTATAAGCTCAGCTTCAATAAACAGCTCATTTCGGAACTCAGTGTACAGCGGACAATGTAATAAAACATGGATTTCATCCTCAACAGCATTCCTACAGCTAAAGCATTTTCTTTCACTAACTTCTAAGCCATTATAGCGGCCAGTTTCAAGTGCAATCAGGGCGGTTCCACTTCTAAATTTAGCCAAAGCCCCTCTATGAGACCTATTAAATATCCTTGTACAATATTCTTCAACTACAAAATCCTGCTTAAAGGTTCTGTATAATCGAAGTTTATTCCCTCCAACTCCCGAACGTGAACTATTGCGATTTACATCAACTGCCCACTGATTAATATATTCTTGCGTAATGAAAGGCAAAACGTTATTTAAAATATTGGTCTTATTAATGGTTTGATTTATGTTATTATAAATGTGAAAATTGGACTCTGTCAATTTCTGACCTACCCTGAAATTCCAGTTTTTACATCTGGTACTTACTTTTGAATTTGTCCAGCAGAATATTTTCCTGTTCAGCCTTGTTGCGTCCATATTTATACAGCGACACCAGAATGATAACACAGACTTCCAACACTTTGTGATCATGGGCGTCCATCCTATATCTCCATTAACTGCTGCGTTAGGTGTATACCTTCCTACATTTAGAAAATATCTCGCAACTCTTTGTTGTACAGCATTAATGCAGCTATAGGACTGGGTTCCCCAGATCGCAGCACCATACGATATAACCGGGCAAACAACTGACTCATAAAGCTTTGTAAAAGGACCATTCTGAATACCACCAAATGCTTTTGATTCAGCTATTAATATCAATTCTCTGTAAGAATCGGAAAACGTTGGCCACGCTATGTCTGGGATTTTAGTAATTTTTTGTCTATATATCAGGTTTGATGCAAAACCACCATAAACGGCATCGAAATCTTCATTTTATGTTTCGTTGCCATGGAAACGGAGAATATTTGTTCTGGGAGGAAGGCCGAAAAATTGAAAATAAAAAATCAGAAAATTGGCAAAATTGTTTGTTATTTTCCTGTCTCCACAGAAACTTTTTGGAAAAGAAATGTTTTTAACATCAAAGCACTAAGTTGGCATAGCACACTGATATAAAGTTGGTAACAAATTTTTGCATAGGTTTCTTACACTAAGGGTCCGAAAAAGGGAAAAATTGGCATTTTATCAAATTTGTGAAAAATGCAATATTACACTTTTTCGGCGGAGTTTTTGGACAGTTTAACAGAAGATGTCCAAACAAAGACTAGTATGGTCATAAAGAACAATGTATGTTAAAGTAAAATATTAAAAAAACTGGATGGAGAAATTCAAATCAAAAGGTCAAGGTCAATGTTAAAATAGCTAGAAAAATGCTATTTTAATGCCTTTTTTCGACATTTATAGGTATAAATATCATTTTTTTATGTTTTAAAGGCGGTTTTAAAGCGCAAAGAACTATTAAACATTATAAATCTGATCATCGCAGCAACACTAGTTTATCCAGAAGCAACAAGTTTTCAAGGTCAAGGTCACCAAAATCGTAAAATTTTTAATTAATAACATGTTTTACATGAAAATTATGGTATTTTCCTTCTTCGATAAGGTATGTAATTATAGCAAACAGTCTGGATATAATTTAAAGTAACCGTGCTTCAATTTCTGACATAATTCATGTTGAAGGAAATTGCAATGCCGAGGTCAAGGTCACAAATATCCACGAAATTATGGCACAAATGAACTCTGTATCATTATTATGATCATTTAGAAACTCTGACAATTCTTGATTTCATTTTTAGTTGGTCATGCATAAATTGCATTGAATGTTAGATACATCATCTGAATCAGGGGGACCTTGATGGTCTTCAGTCTGAGCTCTCTATTTCAGTCTGAGCTCTCTATCAATACTAAGGAATTTTTGTCGATTATAAGCAATTTTCTAGGCTTTATGCAATGTTTGCTCTGCAACTTTCGGAAAACGTTGGCCACGCTATATCTGGGATTTTAGTATTTTTTGTCTACATATCAGGTCTGATGCAAAACCACCATAAACGGCGTCGAAATCTTCATTTTATGTGTTGTTGCCATGGAAACGGAGAATGTTTGTTCTGGGAAGATGGCAGAAAAAAATGAAGATAAAAATTGGGAAATTGGCAAAATTGTTTGTTATTTTCTCGTCTCTATAGAATTTTTTTGGAAAAAAAAATGTTTTAAACATCAAAGCACTAAGTTGGCATAGCACAATGCTATAAAGTTGGTGACAAAGTTTCCCATAGGTTTCTTACACTAGAGGCCCGAAAAAGGGGAAAATTGGCATTTTATGAAATTTGTGAAAAATGCAATATTACACTTTTTCGGCGGAGTTTTTGGACAGTTTAACAGAAGATGTCCAGACAAAGTCAAGTATGGTGTTAAAGAACAATATATGTTGTTAAAGAACAATATATGTAAGAGTAAAATATCAAAAAAACTGGATGGAGAAATTCAAACCAAAGGTCAAGGTCAATGTTAAAATAGCTAAAAAATGCTATTTTAATGCCCTTTTTCGACATTTATTCTTATAAATATCATTTTTTATGTTTTAAAGGCAGATTTAAAGCGCAAAGAACTATTAAACATTATAAATCTGATCATCAAAGCAACACTAATTTATCCAGAGCAACAAGTTTTCAAGGTCAAGGTCACCAAAATCCAGAAATGTTAATAAATAACACGTTTTATATGAAAATTATGATCTTTTCCTCCTTCGATGAAGTATGTTATTGTAGCAAACAGTCTAGAAACAATTGACAGTAACTGTGCTTCAATTTTTGACATAATTCAGGTCAAAGGAAATTGTAGTGCCAAGGTCAAGGTCACAAACATCCACGAAATTATGGCACAAATGAACTCTGTATCATGCATTATGATCATTTACAAACTCTGACAATTCTTGATTTCATTATTAATAGGTCATGCATAAATTGCATTTAATATTATGATACATCATCTGAATCAGAGGGACCATTCAAGGTCAAGGTCACTTAGTTTAAGGCCGACCTCTCTCAATATTTAGGAATTTTCGTCGATTATAAGCAATTTCCGTAGGCTTTATGCAATGTTTGCTGAAGCTTGCTGGGTAAACAAATCATTTAATGTTTGCGAATAGTTTATAACATTCATACCATTTGCATTAAATGATTCGTTGAGGCCAAGGCCATCAGTAATCAAGAGATTCTTGTGTCTACATGTCAGTTCATAAAAGATAGCTGCATCATTAATCATCAGACTGGAAATAAACAAAAATGTTTCCATGGATGTATTTTCTTCTAATCCACTATGGGAATTAACTCTTTAAAGGATCTCTGTAAATCCTGTTTTAAACATTCTAGTACACTTTTTGAAAAGCCGGTAGCTAATGATTTAAGAAGGGGTATGAAACCCACCACCCGCACCCGGGCTCAAAACCCACCACTGAAAATTTTAGTGACGACCTTTGAGAAATAAAAGTTTTATTCTAGATATTATTCCAAGATATTGTCACACTGTACATTTGTGTGAAAAATTAAAATCAGTCCATAAATGAAGGCGCTGGAGCGATGACAAAGTTTTTCTATAAATAACCACTGTGGCCTTGACCTTAGAACCATAAAACTCAATGTTGTCCAAGATATTATCACAGTTAACATTTGTGTGAAGTAAAATCCGAATCGGTTCATAAATGCAGGTGCTAAGAGATAACAAAATTTTTAAAAAAGAATAGCCACTGTGACCTTGACCTTAGATGCTGAAACGCAAACTTGTCCAAGATGTCATTTGTGTGAAGTTACATCAAAATCAGTTTGTGGATGAAGGCACTAGAGCGATGACAAAGTTTTCCTGTAAATAGCCACTGTGACCTTGACCTTGACCTTAGAACGCTGAAACGCTGAAACGCAAACTTATCCAGGATATTGTCAGACTAATCATTTGTATGAAGTTTAATCAAACTCGGTCTACAAGTGAAGGCGCTAGAGCTATGACTAAGTTTTTGTACAAATAGCCACTGTGACCTTGACCTTAACCCTAGAATGCTGAAACGAAATCTTTATTAAGATATTATCAAACTATACATTTGTATAAAGTTTAATTTAAATCGGTCCATAAATGAAGGCGCTAGAGTGATGACAAAGTTAATCTAAAAATAGCCATTGTGACCTTGATCTTGACTCCGGAACGCTGAAATGCGAACTTGTCCAAGATATTGTCATACTTACCACCTGTGTGAAGTTAAACGGAAATCGGTTTATGAATGAAGACGCTAGAGTGATGACAAACTTTTTCTAAAAATAGCCACTATGACCTTGATCTTGACCTTGACCCGAGAACGCTGAATCGCGAATTTGTCCAAGATATTGTCATACTTATCAAGGGCTCGCCCTAGAGGGCCATTGGGAGAAATAGTCTCCCTAAGCTGGCTGACTTCTCCCTGTTTCGAGTTGAGGGAGAAGTGAAAATTATAGAACATATAGGGAAATCCAAACTGTGGACCAAAACTTCTCCCTAAAGTCCAGAAAATGTGCAAAACTTCTCCCTGTTTGAAAGCTCTAGGCTGACCCCTGGACTAATCACTTGTTTGAAGTTAAATCGAAACTGGTCTTTAAATGAAGGCATTATAATGTTTCTAATATAGCCTTGCACTAAAATTGCTAAAATGGTTCAGCTTCACTGAACAAAAATGACTGCCAGAGCTAAAAATAGATAAAAAAAACAACTTTAAACTATATCTCCCTCAAGCCAATGGCTCAATTTCAAAATTTAAAATTTTTTCACAGAAATGTTCGACTCATAGCCATGAACCACTCATAGCCCTGAACCAAATTGCTAAAATGGTGTTCCACTCCACTGAACAAGACTAGCCACCAGAGCTAAAAAAAACAAGAGGGCCATGGTGGCCCTGAATCGCTCACATGAGCATTAATCAGTTCACTGGCTCTGGTGAAGATTTATAAGAGTTTTTACCATACTAACATTTGACCTAGTTTTGACCCGACATGACCCAGTTTCAAACTTGGCCTGGATATTGTAAGAATAAACATTCTGACACAGTTTCATTGAGATTGGATCAAAACTGTGCCCTCTGGAGCGTATACAAGGTCGTTCTTATATTTGACCTAGTGACCAAGTTTTTGACCCGACACAACCCAGTTTCAAACTGTACCTAGATTCCATTAAGATATACATTCTGACAGAGTTTCATGAAGACTGGATCAAAACTGTGCCCTCTAGGGTGTACACTAAGTTTTTCTAAGATTTGACCTTGAGCCGACCTGACTCAGTTTCAAAGGGGGCTTAGATATATGGACAATAAACATTTTAACATAGTTTCATGAAGATTGCCTTCTAGTGCTTACACAATGTTTTTCTCAGATTTGACCTAGTGACCTAGTTTTTTACCCGACATGACCTACTTTCAAACTTGGCCAAGAGTTTATGAAGATAAACATTCTGACAAAGTTTCATAAAGATTAGATCAAAACTGTGTCCTCTAGAGCGTACACAAGGTTTTTCTATGATTTGACCTAGTGACCTAGTTTTCGACCCGACATGACCCAGTTTCAAATTTGTCCTACATATTATGAGGATAAACATTCTGACAAAGTTTCATGAAATTTGAATCAAAACTGTGCCTTCTAGAGTGCACACAAGGTTTTTTCTAAGATTTGACCTAGTGACCTAGTTTATGACTCGACATGACCCAGTTTTAAACTTGGCCTAGAGTTTATGGAGATAAACATTCTGACAATGTTTCATAAAGATTGGATCAAAACTGTGTCCTCTAGAGCGTACACAAGGTTTTTCTATGATTTGCCCTAGTGACCTAGTTTTTGACCCGACGTGACCTAGTTTCGAACTTGTTCTAGATATTATGAGGATAAACATTCTGACAAAGATTCATGAACTTTGGATGAAAACTGTACCTTCTAGAGCGTACACAAGGTTTTTCTAAGATTTGACCTAGTGACCAAGTTTTTGACCCGACATGACCCAATTTCAAACTTATCCTACATATTATGAGGATAAACATTCTGACAAAATTTCATGAACTTTGGATCAAAACTGTGTCCTCTAGAGCGTACACAAGGTTTTTCTATGATTAGACCTAGTGACCTTGTTTTTGACCCGACATGACCTTCTTTCAAACTTGGCCGAGAATTTATGGAAGTAAACATTCTGACAAAGTTTCATAAAGATTAGATCAAAACTGTGTCCTCTAGAGCGTACACAAGGTTTTTCTATGATTTGACCTAGTGACCTAGTTTTTGACCCGACATGACCCAGTTTCAAACTTGTCCGACATATTATGAGGATAAACATTCTAACAAAGTTTCATGAGCTTTGGATCAAAACTGTGCCTTCTAGAGCGTACACAAGGCTTTTCTAAGATTTGACCTAGTGACCTAGTTTTTGACCCAACAAGACCCAGTTTCGAACCTGGCCTAGAGTTTATAGAGATAAACATTCTGACAATGTTTCATAAAGATTGGATCAAAACTGTGTCCTCTAGAGCATACACAAGGTTTTTTCTATGATTTAACCTAGTGACCTAGTTTTTGACCCGACGTGACCCAGTTTCAAACTTGTCCTAGATATTATAAGGATAAACTCTCTGATTAAGTTTAATGAACTTTGGATCCAAACTGTGCCTTCTAGAGCATACACAAGGTTTTTCTAAGATTTAACCTAGTGACCTAGTTTTTGACTCGACATGACCCAGTCTCGAACTTGGCCTAGAGTTTATGGAGATAAACATTCTGACAAAGTTTCATAAAGATTGGATCAAAACTGTGTCCTCTAGAGCGTACACAAGGTTTTTCTATGATTTGACCTAGTGACCTAGTTTTTGACCCGACGAGACCCAGTTTCAAACTTGTCCTAGATACTTTGAGGATAAACATTCTGACAGAGATTCATGAACTTTGGATGAAAATTGTGCCCTCTAGAGCGTACACAAGGTTTTTCTAAGATTTGACCTAGTGACCTAGTTTTTGACCTGACATGACTTACTTTCAAACTTGGTCTTGATTAAATGGAGATAAACATTCTGACAAAGTTTCATAAAGGTTGGATCAAAACTATGTCCTCTAGAGCGTACACAAGGTTTTTCTATGATTTGACCTAGTGACCTAGTTTTTAACCTGACATGATCCAGTTTCAAACTTATCCTAGATACTATGAGGATAAACATTCTGACAAAGTTTCATGAAGTTTGGATCAAAACTGTGCCTTCTAGAGCGTACACAAGGTTTTTCTAAGATTTGACCTCCTGACCTAGTTTTTGACCCGACATGACCCAGTTTCGAACTTGGCCTAGATTTTATGGAGATAAACATTCTCACAAAGTTTCATGAAGTTTGGATCAAAACTGTGCCCGCTAGAGTGTACACAAGCAAAAGTTGACGGACGGACGGACGTCCGGACGGACGGACGGACGTCCACACGTACGACGGACGACGGACATCACGGTATCCGAAAAGCTAAAAAAAAAGAGAAATAAATCATTGAATGACACAGAGGGCACAGTTTTAATCTAATCTTCATTAAATTTTGTCAGAGTGTTTATCTTGATATAATCTAGACCAGATCTGAAACTGGATGATGTCGGGTTAAAAACTAGGTCACAAGGTCAAATCTTAGAAAAACCTTGTGTACACTTTAGGGGAAACAGTTATGATCTAATCTTCATAAAATTTTATCAGAACCTTTATCTTTATCAATATTAGAACAAGTTTGAAACTGGGTTATGGCAGGACAAAATCTAGGTCACTAGGTCAAATCTTAGAAAAACCTTGAGTGCACTGTAACTGGCACAGTTTCGATCCAATCTCCATGAAACTTTATCAGAATGTTTATCGCCAACAAATCTAGACCGAGTTTGAAACTGGGTCTTGTTGGGTCAAAAACTAGGTCACTAGATCAAATCTTAGAAAACCTTGTGTTCACTCTAGAACGCGCAGTTTTGATTCATTAATCATGAATCTTTGTCAGAATGTTTAGCTCTAAGAAATCTAGACCAAAGGGGGGGGGGGGGTGCCTATAAGGCCCTTTTTCTGCCTTCAGAGCAAAATGTTTTATTTTCAGCTGATGATTAGAATATAGTGTCCGCTATAATGAATCAAATCCACTTTTTCAGTTTTTCCCATTCAAGTTTGTAGTAGTAGTGTCCCAGATGCTACATACCAAATTTCAAGGCAATCAGTCTAGTGGTCCTTGAGAAGAAGATTTTTTAAGATTTTTAGCATATATCAGCATGGCGGCCACCTTGGTCATGTGGCCTGGACCAAATATATAAACTTTCTTTTCCCCTTTGCCTGGAGGCTGTATATGAAGTTTAATTGGAATTGGCCAAGTAGTTTCAGAGGAGAGGTCCTTCGAAAATGTTGACGATGGATGAACGACGGACGATAAATGCCGGAGGCTACTACCCTTTAAACTCCCCCCGGAGCCTTCGGCCCAGGGGAACTAAAGACAATAAAAAAAGTTGGTACAAAGTATGAGAAAATTCCAGTTTATTCTCATTTTGATATCAGCATATTTGTGATCTTGACCTTGACCTTCATGTTCAAATTTCTTGATCTATGTTATGTTGTATTTTATCAAATGATTCAGCGCTCTTTTCAAATCAGGCAATGGCTTTCTGATCATATTCAGTAAATCTTTACAAAACTTGGTATATATGACGAACAAATTCCACTCTTTTCCGAATGTTTATAGAAAGCTGTGATTTCCTTGACCTTGACCTTTATATTTGAATTTTTCAATCTCTTTTATCTAGTGCTTCATTAAATTATATATTGCTCTTTTCACACTCTGTTCCAAGTGTTTTCATTTGTTGATCTTTTTTTTATGTTTTTTCTTCATTAAATGATATAATGCACTTTATCAATATAGCAATATTTCCCTTATCATTGTCAATTAACCATTACAAAAAATAGGATAAAAAATGAGAAATTCCTAGTTTTTCAACATTTTGAATTTGGAGCTTTGTTGTGCTTGACCTTGACTTTCATATTTGCATTTCTGGATCTGTTTTATGTTTTGATTCATTAAATGATATATTGTTCTTTTAGAATATAGTAATGGCTTTCTTATGATATTCAGTTAACCTTTACAAAAATTGGGACATAAAATGAGAAATTCATCTGTTTTATATTTCATTAGTTGATATGTGACTCTTCTAAATACAGCATATGGTTCATCTCATATTCCAAAAATCAATTGACAAACTTAGTACAAAGTATGAAAAAATTCCACTTATTCCAATTTTGACAGGAAGCTGTGATTTTCTTGACCTTGACCTTTGTATTTGAATTTTTCAATCTGATTTATCTTGTGCTTCATTATATTATATATTACTCATTTCAAATATAGCAATGGTTTTATCATATCCAGTTAATCATTACACACATTGGTATAAATAAATCATGAGAAAATTCCTCTTTTTCGACATTTTGAAATTGTAGCTATGATGTGCTTGACCTTGACCTTTATTTTTGAATTTGTTGATCTGTTTTATATATTGCCACATTAAATATGTTGCTCTTTTCAGATATAGCATTGCTTTTCTTCTATATGCAGTAAACCTTTTGCAAAAATTGGGACAAAAAAGGAAATTCCCATTTTTTTTTTCAATATTTTGAAATTAGAGCGTTGTGCTTGGCCTTGACCTTCATATTTGCATTCACTGATCTGTATTTTTTTTTTGTTTTGCCTCATTAAATGATATATTGCACTTTTCAAATATATCATTATCAGTTAACCTTTACAAAAAATGGGACAAAAAATGAGAAAGTCCCACTTTTTTCAACATTTTGAAAATGGAGCCTTCCTTGTTCTTGACCTTGACCTTGATATTTGATTTTTTGGATCTGTTTTATATTTTGCTTCTTTAAATGATATATTGTTCTTTTAAGATATATCAATGACTTTCTTATCATATCCAGGTAACCTTTACAAAAAATGGGACGAAAAATGAGAAAATCCAAAAACTTCCATGCTTGGAAATAGGTGTTTCGCTGATTTTGACCTTGACCTTTGTATTTGAATTTTTCGATATGTGTTATGCTTTGCTTCATCCTATGATGTATTGCTCTTTTCAAATATAGCAATGGTTTACTTATCATATTCGGTTAAACTTTACATAAATTGGGACATAAAATGAGAAATTCCCAGTTTTTCAATATTTTGAAATTGGAGTTTTGTTGTGCTTGACCTTGACCTTCGTATTTGATTTTGTTGATCTGTTTTGTGTTTTGCGTCATTAAATAACATGTTGCTCTTTTCAAATGTACCAGTGGTTTTCTTATCATATTCAGTTAACCTTTACAGAAATTGGGACAAAAAATGAGAAATTCCCACTTTTTCAACATTTTGAAATTAGAGTTCTGTTGTGCCTGACCTTGACCTTCATATTTGAATTTCTGGATCTGTTTTATATTTTGCTTCTTTAAAATGATATATTGTTCTTTTAGAATATAGTAATGGCTTTCTTATGATATTCAGTTAACCTTTACAAAAATTGGGATATAAAATGAGAAATTATCAGTTTTTCAACATTTTGAAATTGGAGTTCTGTTGTGCCTGACCTTGACCTTCATATTTGAATTTCTGGGTCTTTTTATTTGTTGCTTCATTAAATGATATATTGTTCTTTTAAAATATAGTATTGGCTTCTTTATGATATTCAGTTAACCTTTACAAAACTTGGGACACAAAATGAGAAATTACCAGTTTTTCAACATTTTGAAATTGGAGCTTTGCTGCGTGTGACCTTGACCTTCATATTTGATTTTGTTGATCTGTTTTATGTTTTGCTTCATTTAATGGCATATTGCTCTTTTCAAATGTAGCAGTGGTTTTCTTATCATATTCAGTTAACCTTTACAGAAATTGGGACAAAAATGAGAAAATCCAAGTTTTTCCATGTCTAGAAATAGGAGCTTTGCTTAATTTGACCTTGACCTTCAAATATTAATTTCTCCATCCAGATTTTTTTTATATTATATAATTTGGTATATTACTGGTTATAAATATACTAGTGGCTTTCTGAACATCTTCTGCGAAACTAACCAAAACTTGTTCCGAAGAACGTCAAAATCCCAGTTTTTCCACATTTTGGAATTTGCCGATTTGTGTCCCCTTCGAGCCCTCATTGTGGCCTAAGTGTGAGACATACTTGTTTTTTATTTGTTTCTGTATACAGAGCTAAGTTGGTATTATTTGTCATAATATCTGTATTAGGGATCTAAGTATTACCTATGGATGGATAGACCACTCTAATATGTTATTTTTTCATATTTTTCCTCCTACTTTTTGGACTCTCTTGTTTGACTCACATTGTCTTGGTTACCATGGCAACAGGATGACGCACAGAAATTTCACTACTGTTTTTGTAGTTTGGGGGTCATTTCTGATTCATACACCAAGAATGAAAAAAATCTGAGACGTAGCGTGCCGGACCCCTATGGCAATTTTCTGATTTTTACAGAGAATTGATATTAAAAGTCCAAGTGCGCGATTTGCAGACTGTGCGACGTGTTTAGCAGTTATTGCGAAATCTAGATATTCTGATAAGACTATCCCCAAATATTTATACTGCACTGTATACGAAATGTTCTCATCGTTTACCGTAAATATGGCATCTGATTGCGGCATTGAGGGATTACGAAAATGCACAACATTGGATTTAGCTGAGTTGACTGAGATTAGATTACTTTTGCACCAACTTCCTAATATATCCAGGATCGACTGCAGATTTGCTTCTGTTTCAGCAATAAGAACTACATCATCAGCATACAGTTAAACAGAGACTGTATCGTCACCAATTTTAACACCTTTACCCAGTGCGTCAATTTTTAATGCCAAATCATTTATATATAAATTAAAAAGTAATGGCGACAAGCAACATCCTTGCTTTAGTCCACAGTTTACATTAAACCAATCGGTTGTAAGTCCGTTTAGTTTAACCGAAGACTGAACATTGTTATACAAAGCCTTAATTGCATCTAATAACAGCCCGTTAAAACCGAGTTTTTCAAGTTTCGTCCAAAGAATATCTCTGTTAACTGAGTCATATGCCTTTTTAAAGTCTATGAAGGCGCAGAAGGTTGACTTTTTCATTTTTTTCCTTGTTTCAACTATATTTGTCAAAGAACTTATATGGTCAATTGTGCTTCGGCCTTTTCTGAATCCATTCTGGCCTTCAAATATTATATTATTGTAATTTGACCACATACTAACTCGATTATTTAACAAGGTACAATACACTTTGTAGACTACAGGTGAAATTGCAATGCCCCTGTAAGAAAGCGGATCGCGGGCTTCACTTGTAGTACATTTCGGTATAGGACAAATGAGAGACTTCCCCCAGATATTTGGAACTTTGCCAGATTGATAACACGTATTGAACAGTTTATGTTAGAAAGAAATAATGCTGTCGTTTTTTAATACCTCGCCTGGTATATCGTCAACACCAATTGCACGATTATGTTTAATACTATAAACAGCTTTACGAACTTCGGAAACGGTAAAATTATTCGCCAATAAACCCGACTCATCAACAGTGTTATCAACATTTAGCATGACATCAACATTCTGCAATTTAATTTGCTGATTATGCGTTGGGTTTAGTAGTGCAGAAAATTCAGTTTTCCATTTATTAAGAACAGCATTACTGTCTGTGTTAATTTCACCATTATCATTTACAATTTCCATCGGAATTTCTCTCTTTCTATTATCCCTTACCCCTGCTCTACCTATTGTCTTCCAAAAATCGTTTGGATTATTTTCAGCATTACTTATCATTTCATACTGCATTTCAAACCAGTAATTTCTCTTTCTTCTCTGTACCTGCTTATCAAACATTTTACGCTTTTGAACAAAGATATGCTTTAAATTATGCTTTTGGCTGTTTCTACATTTTAAATATGCTTTTTCTGCATGACACATATCATTCCATAACACCTGTAAATTGTCGTTCCGCCAAGGTTTTCGAATACGCCTGCGTTTATTACTAACACCGTATTTGACGATAATTTCTCGCTTTGGCAATTTTAATGACATTTCATTTTGAACAACAGAGCAAAAATCACCGTATATTTCGTCTACATCTCGTTGGCTTTGAATATTAGTTACCAAATTATCAAGAGTTTGAAAAAGTGAATTTGAATGTTCATCATTACAAAAAGTTGGTGGAATGTCAGTTAAATTATACCTATTATATCTTTTCTCAATAGTACTGCTTGCGGTATTAGACCTAAATTCTAACACAGGAGATTTTAAATTCCAGCAACATGTTATGACAGAATGGTCTGGTACAATTCTAGACTCTACTCCGTTTAAAGAATGCCCATACACTTGTGCTGGCCTAATTACTTTAAAACCCTCAAACTGTTCAATATGCTCATACGGAACAATAAAATAGTCAACGACAGAGCTTCCTCGAGTAGACACAAATGTAAAGTCATTATCATCAGTACTTTCACACTGTCTACCATTCAAAATGCTGCAGTTACTATCAATCAGAAAATTACATAAAAATTCACCATACATATTTTTTGAGTAATCAATTACATTTCGATCCTGAATTACATCTACACCCTCTGTGAAGTCAGCCATGTCACCAATTCGGCTATTAAAATCTCCGCATAAGATAAACTTCCCCAAATGCTGGTATTCATATATGTTTGCCAAGAGCTGATCATAGAACTCCTGAGCGCTAACATACCGTGATGAACCATGCGGGGGTAAATAGCAGGTACATATATTAATGAGGTAGCCACTGAATGTGTTCCAGTGAGAACTGGCAAACGCTGGGATTATGCCTTGTTTAAATGAGTGAGTATTTGAGTAAGTGAGTGAGTGAACTTTGGTTTAATGTCCCACCACAACATGGGTCTCACGAAAACGGGGAGTCGTTTAAGAAACTGTTTGTAAGACTGTTCCTCCAGAGCAAATTTCATAGTTGCAGGGAATCTTCTTCAAAGAAATTTAGCCTTAGCAACAGCATAGCAACCACTTAAGTCGTTTTATGAATACGGCCCCAGGTCCACGATGTTTAATTTGATTTCAGAAATTCCCTTTCCTACTGCAAACTGTGCAGGCCTTGATCATATGCCACTTGTGTATTCTGTGGCATCTGATTTTGGTTAACACTGTTTGCCCTAATGGGTTAGCATCGTGATTTTTTACCCCAATATCAAATTTGTAAATAATCTGCTTTTTTTTTGCAAGGAAATCTTCAAAATCAGTTACTTTACCAGGTGTTCAGTACAAATATATGTATTTTCTGTTCAATTTGTATGGTACATATTTTACAACATAAATTAGTCCATAAACCAGTCTTAATATAAAGTTCAAAATAGCCGTCTGCTGCAGCAGAAGATTGAACCCAATAGCCGTATGTGTACATAAAACACAAGGCTTATCTGCTTCAACCGAAGTTGGCCTATTCAGTATTTTCAGTCTTCATTTCATTTTAACAGAAATGCTTGATAAGTACCTTGCTATAAACGTCTACTATAATAGGAAATAATCGTGACCTATTATTCAGTTAATCATAAGCCGCAGACATATTGCTCTTAACTTTATGCAAATGGTGTACAATTTAGGTGTCGGAAAACTAGCCTCGCTCGAACATTTTGATAAATGCCAGACAAGATATTATGCCAAAATTGAAACACATTTCTCTACTATGCACTTGCTAAGATAAATCTGTATCTCTATTCACTTCAGTGTAAATGCACACAGGTAGAATAAGAATAGCTCTAAGGACTGTTTCTGTTTTTGTACTTGACCTAATAATCATGTCCCCCCACCAAAGGTGAGAGGGGTCATATTATTTTCAGTGCGGATCCCTGGCGTTGGCGTCGGCGTGACAGTTTCTTGCGTGAACCAATGGGTGGAATTTCCCCAGACTTGCATGGGGCGCCTGACTGCATTGTCACCGTTTGTGTATGCCATAAGTTACCTTTTCGCTTGATAGCTCTTCATTTCTTCACTGTTTGGACTTTTGACAAAAAACAACAACAAAAAACAACAACAAACAAACAGATGTTCATGCTACTGTCCGTCTTGAGGAAAATATTGATGCTGTATTTCTATGAGTGTGCTCTCCTGTACATCTGCTATCTTTGCTTTCTGTTTCTTATGTGGTTTAAAATAAATGTTTTATGTGTGTTCTGTATTGTGTTTGGCTTTGTTACTATTACGTTCCGTTCCTCTTTGTTGGCCTGAGTGTGTCTATTTTAGAAGATCTACACTTTCGTCTTGCTTTTTACGTTTTGTTTCTTCTTTCGGTGTCTTGGTTAGGTTGTGCTTGTATAGTAGAGTCAGGTACCTTCGGACAGCTGGTAAATTCGGAGAGTGACATTGTGTCCTTTATATGTCATTAGTTTGGAACTAAAACAAAAAAAACAACAACAAAAACTGGCCAAACAGTGAAAATCCTGATGAGATGGCTCATTATGAGCCGTCTCATCTGGATTTTCACTGTTTGTAATGGTATGTCCGAATCTACCCCCATGTCCGAAGCTATCCGAATCTACCCCAACTCTGTCTCTTAGTCTCTTTATGTATGGTTTGCAGTTAACGCACCAGTTGTGTGCTAGCTGTAGAAGACATTTTAGTTAAGATAAATGGGAGTAAAATCCGTTTATCTGCGTCGACCGTGATCGTGAAAAACTTCGACTAATTAATGGTGCTTTCAGTCCTAGGTTAACCTGAATGTAATTACTTCTTAGTATTGGAATAACTTGTCAAAACTGGCTGTAATGTCCATAGAGGTCTTACAAGGTAATGCAGTGTCTTAATCCTAATCATTTTGTCTCTCGATATTGATCGGTTGCACAAAGAAGCTACCGTAATTTTCCCAAACATTTGGCTTGCGCTTATCTTGAAACGAACTATTGTAATCAGGTAATTATACTGAAATTTGAATTGAAGATGCTTCTTCTCCCCGATAAGATGCAGAAGCGTGTATTGGACTGACGTCCGACTTCGCCTTTTTGTGTGAAGTCTTCACTTTTTTCTCGAGCTCGCTTTGTCCTACATTTAGTGTTATTATGGTAGTCTAAATGTGGCTTTGGGCAAGGACAGAGTAGATACCTAATTACTGCTTTCTTTCTATGCACTTCAAGAAATGATTCTCGACATGGGTAAAATGACATTCGACATCCAAGGTTAAGATTGGCCTACGCATCCACACAGTTTTATATTATGAAAATATCTTTAACCGTCTGCAAACGAATAATGCATTTATGCTTTCGTTCTGATCCAATTGTTTGTATCATGTTTATATTGTGATCATGTACAGTTTATAATACAATAAATATGTTTAAACTAAACGAATAAACAAAATATGAAAATGTTATTCGAATCGTATATATAAGTTATGTGTACATAGGTTTCAGCTTTGTAAAACATAATGGTGGAGTTCTCATAACACTCATGAAGTAACCAAATCAAAATTTGGTTTAACCATTTTCACGACTATTGTAATAACTCCGAAGGGCCTTTGTATTTCAAAATATTAATATACACAAATATGCTTTATGTACAGTATGGTTGTAGTTTGGAAACTAATTACGGAAGCTTGTAGTTTTAACCTCCAGGTAGGAATGACATTATGTAGTTACCAGGCATCAATTTCTGTGAAGCTGATGAATCTATGACCGAATTTTAAGCTGACAAAAACATACGCAGGTTTATCCAAGTTTACTTGATCGCGCATGCCGTGGCTATATCGAGCCCTGAACTGACCCACTCGAATACGGTTTGTCTGGGGTCCCGTCTGGTTTTCCACTCTGCTATCTCTATCATGTTGGTATATGTTTACAAACGGAGCTGTCTTCTGAAGGTTTATCTGATTTTGTTGATGTTTTTTTATGAGTACATGTAACTGGACTATTAGTCTGCTGCTTTTAGCATGCAACTGCTGAAACCAAAGAGATTACTATTTTAGTACACGTTCAGTACACTACACAAGTCGGCGCGAGATAGGTAGACTTACAAGTCATTCAGACTTGTTAGGCTATTCTTTAAAAATACCGTGCTCCAGATAAGAAGGAGTGACTGCGTTAATTTAGTGATACTTTTCATTAATTTTGCATAGAAACATAGGTTGTGACCCTCATTAGAACCGCCTTGCCGAGACGGCTCTAATGAGGGGTCACAGCATAGGTTTTCATTGAGAAATAAGAAAAATATCTCAGAATTACTCTACCACCCCAGCTGGAGCTCGGAACTGATGACAGTGCCCTGATGGATCGCAGCATTACGGTTGTTAATGAATTGCTCGACAAGGATAACTTCAGAGTTGACATATTTGTCTGAGAATAAACATTTAGCAGAATAACAGAGACATCTGCATCTTATCTAGGTTAATTTACTAGCTAGAACAGAGAAAATGCTCCAAATAAATGCCAATTTCCGATTGACATGATGCGAAACAAAAGATATAGTTCATGCTCTGGAGAGGTATAGGTCAAGTCATTGATTTGAAAGAAACAGCTCAAGTCATTGATTTGAAAGAAACACAAAGTGGGGTATGTTTTGGAAGACATTTTCTGGTAACAGCTTTCAAAAAATACATACGTTATACTATTTGCTTGTTAAGTTTATATGTTGAAGATGACTAACTGGTTTGTCGGATTGAGAACAGGTTCATAGCGTTTATTCTTCCCGTATTTGTCCATTTCTTCTCAATGGCAGCCATATGTTTATGTCTCGCTCTAACAATATTTTCCACTGTTCTCCTTTTTTTTGTATTTGGTTGTAGAACACATGTAAAAATTGCATATTGAAGATCCATGATCCGCATAG
Organism: Ctena decussata; assembly: GCA_963989385.1. Classification (NCBI taxonomy): domain Eukaryota; kingdom Metazoa; phylum Mollusca; class Bivalvia; order Lucinida; family Lucinidae; genus Ctena; species Ctena decussata. The sequence continues at coordinate 7,760,342 of OZ022511.1, read as the reverse complement.
ACACAGGGTATAATCGATTCCGCCAATTTTCGCTTCCTGCAGAGACTGTCCGTCATATTTGGCTTCCGCCGAGACTGTTCGCGAGCTCTTGCTTCCTACAGAGACTACTGTCCTCGAGAAATGGCTTCCTGCCGAGACTGTCCGTGTGATTCTGCTTCCTGCCGAGAGCCTCGGCAGGAAGCAGAATCACACGGACAGTCTCTGCAGGAAGCCATTTATCATGTACAGAAGTCTCGGCAGGAAGCAAGAGTTCGCGGACAGTCTCGGCGGAAGCCAAATATGATGTACAGTCTCTGCAGGAAGCGAAAATTAGCGGAATCGATTATACCCTGTGATAGATGTCCCAGGCATGTCGCTTCTGTCGTCGTTAGTGCAAGTAAGCCAACAACTATGCTTGCCTAAAACGTATATCTTCTACAATTCGGGACAGGTTCACCCAGAAGGTCTCGAACAGGTAATTAGTTTTGTTTATGACTCCGGTTGTGAGATATTCTGAGGCCCTCTTCATCGCCGTAAAACAAGCCATGAACGGTCTAAACATTACCAAGTAAAGAAGTGTGGTCAATTCACGATACAATCTATTTCCCTCGCCAAATGACCTGTCTTGCGATTGGACATGTTTATATTTGAAAAAAAATCTTTCATTTGTTGGTTTTGAATCTAGTAGTGAGAAAACTTCCGAATATATCTTTCGGCTAAAATACTTTCTTCGACAGTTCATCAGTCATATATCATGTTTATGTACTTACATATAGTAGGGGCCAGAAAAAGGGCTATACACCGATAGGAGCCTGGCACATGTAGTCCAACAAAGATAAGTCTTCCAATTTCAAAATAATCAAACCCAAAATTATACACAAAGTATAAGTCCTCAATCACACAACTGATTGGTGTATTTAGTAAAAACTTACCCACAGCTTCTGCGCAGCTAAGATCAACTAAAAAGTTCCAAAACCTGCGTAATTAATCAATTATGGACTAGGACTAAAAAGTTAAGCCAAACTGAAAATGCCAATTTCCCATTTTTATTGTTGCCGGGCCGTATGCAATTATATTCAGGAGAATCCATCGAAACATTCTGGTAATAAATAACAAAATGGTGACAGAAGACTCATTCAGTCGTATAGTTTCGAGAACTCATTTTGTTTACTAAGCTTCTAATTTTGTTTGCAAATTGTTCTCCACAAAATTAAAATTTCGCAATTTCTTTAAGCCTACACAACTCTCAAATTAATGAAATTTATGTCTCTTTGAACACTGTGAGATATTACATTCGTCACATATTTAGTTCGTATAGTATCAGTTATATTCGACTGATTGTTAAAAGTACATGATTATGAGCCGCGACACGACAAAACCAACAATGTGGTTGTGCGCCCAGCGCAGACTCAGATCAGCCTGGGCATCCGCCCAGTCTGATCAGAGTCTTCGCTGTCCGCATGAAGGTAGCTTAGGCCCATAGCCACTCTTTAAGCGCTAAGCGAAGAATCTGACCAGAGTTTGTAGATGACAGGCTGATCTGAGTCTGCGCTCGGTGCACAGCCACATTGTTTGTTTTCTCGTGTCGCGGGTCATATATAAAATAAAAAGGGAGCTAAAACAATCAGATCCTATATCCCGCCCTCAAAACCAGAAGGGAAAGATATATATACATGAATTGACAACAACGCACGAAAGGCACGTACGGTCAACCGACTGAACAGCTCTTTCACAGACTGGTTTACATTTAGCTACCCAAATTTAAAGCACCACTTACACAACAGGTGAACGAAACCGACATGAGCAAACAAGACAACTAACAGTAACATCTATTTTATCTATACTGAATGACTTTAGAAACGCACCATTTTACATCCTCTGTTACTTCCACGTGGCTGATTTGATGATTTTTCTTAATCATATTGTATGTTCACAAGCAATGAGCTACTGATTGCCATAAATTGGCTTCGTTTATGTTGTTTATTCTGACGTTACCATGACGTTAGTGCTTTTCAACAATTGGCATCTTGCAGATGGGAGTTTAATTCGATTTGAAAAAAAAAAAAACAACTTTAGCTGGTAGCCAGATGTCTTAACTAATGGTAAAACACAAAAAGTTCCTAAATTACCGTTTATTTACACTCCCAGTCGCATCGTTTCTTTGCTGACGTCATCCAAAATTTTTCAAACAGTAATTACAGGTTCATGGCGTTCGATAATGACACGATTCTTTTGATTCCTATGCAACACGTCCTGGACTATCTGCTGAGACTAAAAGATTTCGATTATTCATGTTCCTTAGGTTATAAACGGCCAATTACGTTAAAAAGTAAAGACGTGTTGTAGACGAAATGAACGTTGCCAGAGGCCTAGAACTTCATGATTTGATTTTGTCTTGCCTACTGCATTTGAAAACTGATATTGGTTTGAAAACTTTTTTTCGCTCATAATGTAAGGTATTATTACTCAGTGATTTTTTCAAATTGGGGTCGTCTCAAAATTCTCGCGATATCTCGGCAACCATTGGTCTCAGCTTTTTGATTTTCTTATTGAATGAAAGCCAACTGACAGCACTTTTTAATTCTGTTTTCACAGAATGAAAACGTTGGGCCTGTAACAAGATATTGCAATTTTAGTAAGTGGTGCGTTTCTAAAGTCTCTCAGTATATTTTCTATCATACATTTCAATGTAGGTAAACATATAGCTATAAGACCACAAGCAACTGGTCATAAGAACAAGTAACATTGTGGAACAACAAAAGATGTACTGCCTTGGAAAGGTGTCAGTAATAGATTACTGGAGTTTTAGACTAGTTTTACTGAATCCGGGTCTTCACCCTCAGCTTCTGCAATGGTTCTATTCAGTTGAATTTAATTCAGTTAACTATTTGGTCCGCGTCAAGGTATCCTTACTCAATAGAGAATCATCACAGGAAAAAATCACGAATAAAAACCCTGACGAATCAAAGATGAGGACTCTATAGAATCCACGTACTGCGACACCTGGGGATCCCTAGGGTGTCCAACAACACCACTGAAGTACCGGAGCAAAGGAAACCACAAGCTGAACGCTAAAATATTTGCGAAATTTTGATGCTGATGTGGGCCGTAAGCATGTCGCGATACCTTATCTTCGCATAAATTCGAACTCGCGATGTTTTGAGAAATGACACACGCGGACAGTTACCGCTCTACAATACATTTTATAGCGTCCCGTGTACTGTTATAACGTACTGTCAACTGTTTATGAGTATGCACAATGTTTAAAAAATCTTTTCAGCCTACATGATATTCCATAGACTCGCAGAATACAATGACTAATAGGATTTTCGTTAAAGTGCAAACTGAATTATATCAACAATACATAATATATGTTACGAAGTGGATCGGATCGCAGGCGTTGTCAAGTCCAAATTCTTTTTAATTCTTTTTCAGTAAGTAGTACCACAATATTTTGGGTAACTGTGGTAATAAAACCCTTACGGAAAATGTGGCTTATTAGTAACACTCGGACGATTCATGTTTGGAAGTATTATTCTTTAAATACAGTATGTGCACATAAGCTGAGTTCTGGCTTTTGATACTTGTGGGTGAAACATTTTGTTTTAGGAATGTCCTTTTTTACGCATTCTCACATTCATTTAGACTCAGTTTTTGTTTCTAAATTGTTCAATATAGTGTTTGTGGGTGAAGGACATTATTTGACAAAGTTCTCATTTTTTACCCGTTTCAAGAATTATGAAAATACCAGTATTCGGTATATTCATTATAGGCAGTTACTATACTTGAGCTCGTCTCTCACTGCAATTAAGATTTTGTGCATTTTTCTCGGACTGGAGGTGAAATATGTAAGCCAATGATTGGTATATATACTTTCGATTCCGATTGTCTTGCGAGGAGTGGTTTTAATTTAAGAACGGAATATCGTAGTGCCTAGTTTTAGAAGATCAGTTCTAAAAGGTAATTTAATATGTATTGATTTAGAATATGTTTGGCTAAATAATTTAGAATGGAAATTGTGACTTCTCTTGTTTGCCAAAACATATTCATTTATATGTGTATCGATACAGTGTGGTTAAGGTGAATGGATACGATTAATGATCATGCTGCGCATTGTATTTGTACATTATAACGTTTTGTAATTTTAGTAAATAGTTTGTAATACTGATGGGTGTTGCACTAGTGTACATCTATTTGATGTCGAACGACGTCAGTAGCATTCATGTTATTACGGCGCCAGTACATTTCACATTAGGTTGATTAGTTTCTTGTATACGTGGCTTATAGAATTGATTTGCAATGAAACTAATTAACAGACTCGACATCAGTTGACGTCATCCACATCCACCGCATTAGGGTTTATTGTATGTACATAACGGTAACATTTGGTCGTCATACGTTTGATTTGCCTTCATTATACGACGTCATATGGTATGACATCAGTGGCGTCGTGATGTCACTAAATGACCACTAAAATGTACACTCATTTGACCTATTCCGGCGGATTCACCTATTCCGGTGTATCCTGTTTCTTTCTCTGCAACGAAGCAAGCTTGAAGCGAAATGATTTTTAGGTAATTACTTTCAATATTTATTTGTCAAATCTACATATAGTAAAGATCTCATTTATCAATCAAAGATACTAAAAACTGAGTTTAAAAGTGGCTGGTAATGCACATTTAACAATAAAAATGACAGGTGTTTTCAGGCCAACTGTGAAAATAGGGCCGACAATATTTGTGTAAACAAATATGTCGTAAAGCTATATGTTTGTCGATTGCTCATTTTATTCGCTATCTAAACTGATAAATATCAAAAGGAAATAAAATCATTTACTTAGGTTGATTGAAGTTTTAATTTTGCAGCTCATTTAGCCTATTCCGGTGGATTGTATATTTGGGGAAAGTCCTGAGTTCTGAAATTCATATTTGTACTGCATTCTCGTCATGCAATTAGAATATCCATGATCAGTGGTAAGTAAAACTCCATAAGGCGGCTTTATTTTGAATTGATGATATCCTTTTATCACAAAATCCTGAATAAAATATCAAACATTATGCTTACGGACACTGAATCACCGAAATAGTTCTTCAGCGAAGACGTGTGTATCATCAGATGTTTTAAATATAAATAAGGTCAGATAGACACTTGTTTGCATAAAATAATCTTTCATCGACCTAATAATAATCCGACAATTTACTTTTGGGGCGCCCTTCGGTGGTTCTTTCAATGTATTGTAAATTATATACAGATCCACCGGAATAGAACAAGGTGCGTCGAAATAGGATAAAAGACAACGTCTGGTTATTGTCAGATTTTACTATGTTCCTCAAATAGTTTGTGAACCCAAACAAAGTGCCTTAAACAAGAGTCTTTTATTTATTTACTGACACAAATAAATAAAGAAATGACGGTGAATTCAGATTGGAGCGCACGGGCGACTGAAACGTGCGTCGGAATAGGTCAAATGACTGTATCAGAACTATCTGATAACCTTTTTCTATTTAAAGGATCTATTGTATGGCAGTCGATCATACGCTTAGTTTGAAGAAGTTGAATTAATATTCGTGCAAGCTAGATTTTTGGTAATTGTATTTAATGTAAAAAGTCATTTATTTTGATCATTCATGTTTTATGCGGGATATGTCATGGTGGTACCTGTTGACGTCAGTACACTTCTTGACAATGTTTTACGTCAGATCCTCGACGCATATGCGTGATCGGATCTGCGTTTCTTCATTTGTGGAATTTGTAAGCACGATTTTAGCTTTTTCGTCGTATGCGAGAGTTGTGTCTAGTGACACACAAACATCTTACTTGAGCCAGCGGCATGAACTGACATGTGTTGCATATCATTGTATACGCGTCAGTTGTAAATTGTCTTGTTTGTGTATAGAACTTACATTATCACATATAAATTTCCAAAATTCTAACGTTGTTAGAGTTTCACTGTTGATGTTGTACATTGGTTGATAGCGCCATTAACCGGAAGTCACCCTCCACCGTCTTGGGGACGCACAAATCTCTACACGCCGGTGTAGAGTTTTCTGCGTAACAATAGGGGCTATAGCAGTACCCGTGGAAAGTGTCAGCAATAAGTCAGCATGTACGTCTTTAATTATATGGAAAAAGATTTAAGTTAAGTAGTCATTTAGAAGTTTTCTTGTCTATATGTATTATAACAATTCTGACAAAGCCTTTTCTGTTACAGAATGACTGACAAGATAACAAGTTTAAGAATAGATTTGTGTATTTTGAAAGGCAAAATTGAATAAATGCAGTCCGTGGAAAGAGCCAATTACTCAGAGAAATAAATGGACCTCGGGGATTATTTTAAACCCAATTGAAGATTTTCCTTATAATTTTGTAATTAGCAGATGGCTGGCATCGTTCTCAATAAATCACCGACTATTTCCATTAAGATAAATTGTTTAATTTCACGAAAGAACTGACAAAATACAAGGCGCTGGCCTGCTGCACGACCTTATGAAATACTTTGGATCTTGTCGCAAAAGGCCAATATATAACTTGGGCTTTCTTCATGTATCAATACTCTTTTTGTCGTGGCGGTTCTCAGTTATTTAAATATACGTAATGAATAATGCGTTGGTTTGATTTTATAACATGACAAAATATCAAAATAGCTCTTACCTCTTTGGACGTCTGTGAAACACGTCTGTTCAGTTCGAAGTCTGGTAGGAGAAAGAGAAGGAACTCAGTACATTCCACGGGACATCTCAAAAGGTCGAGTGAGCTCTTCTCAGAGAGGTCATATGAATATGCATGAGCCTCGGGCTGACGTAGAAGATCTGTTGTTACAGGAACAACGTCCACTGTAGGGAGACTCACAACACTCTTTCCTGTCTTTGAAGAATCCATGCCAGTGTAAATTTGTATGAAATTGCCCAAAATGCTTAAAATTTAAAGCTTAATATGTTTTTATTAATAATTATATGTAAAGAACTCTTAAGATGAAGTCTTAATGATAATATAAATCTTATTTTGCCCTTATTTAAATGCTTAATGTTTAAAAATTTTGTTTCTTTCCAAAAAGGTGCCTTAACTTTACCTTAATATTGGTTTCAAAATGAATGAATGTATGAAGAAAAGTTCTAAATTCAGAGGCAATATGAACAGTGTGGAAGCAGAACATCCATAAGTGAACAGTGCAGTCAGAAGCAGTGTGATCAGTGCAGGTGCATAAATTCCAAAGTGCAACAAAATGAAATAATTTGAAATAAGATGTATAAATTTAAAGAGTAACTACACTTCAGGAACTGACTGAATCAGATCCCAAACCCTATCCCCAACATCAAAGGGAAAGATTGACAAAGACATCCCAACAAACAATAAATTACAAGTGATAAGCCGAGTCAGCAGCTCTTTCCCAAATAGATGGCAACTCAGCTATCTTTATTGAACAGACATTTACTTGAACAGAACGTAAACAATGGAAAATGACATATACATGGATAACAGTGAATACCAATTCACACAATATAACTATACTTCTTAGTGGAAAGACCTGCCACCTATGTAGATAAATATACAAATATGATGAGTAACATGAAGACACAATACAATAAATGATATACATAATAGATAGCCACCACATGAAAACTGCCAGGTACAGGAATATACAAATAAATGAAGTTAAGGGACAAGTCACATAAAAAAGTGAACTTTGAAGGCTCGAACACAAATATGGCAAAAAAGAAGACTACACATAATGTGCATAGATCTAATATAAAAGATTGTGCAATAAACAAAATGATAAGTTCTTGAAATAAGCAACTAGAGCGAGGCAGCTACACTCAACTCTCCAGAGATCACTGCTATGCTTTAATTTTATGATCAGGTGGCAGGGTTTTCTTTTTTCAAAGAACTGAGTTTGAACGACAATTAAATTTGCTATTTATAGATTACTGCTGTTTCAGACATTTCAGACAATTGATGTTTCAGTTAAACACATCAGCTATTTCAGTAATACATGTGATTCTTTACAGGATAAAATGAAGAATCCTGCCTGTAGCTGAATTCCAACATTTAATCAAGAGTTTTGCAAACATAGATAATAGGACATCAGTAAATTAAAGATAATTCCAAATTCTATTTTACATAAGCAATTTTTCCAAAATGCTATGCATTTCCCAAAGAATCAATACTTTATCTTAATTTAATTGTATAAAAATACACATTAGTGATCTCTGGAAAATTTAAACTAGACAAATAAAGGCTATAGCAAGGAACACAAGTTACCTTTTAAAGTTCCAGGCTTCATTATCTAAAAAAAAAGAAAGGAACATTTAAGTCATTTTTATAATTTACACGTTTTAATCAATTATCAATTATGTGCCCAATCTAGTATGACAAAACGGGTCAACAGTGGAAGTTATTTCATTTAATGAATATATTCCATGGCACTCTGCATGAAGGCATACAAGCTAAATCTCACACAGAATGAATGAAATACCGGAAAGGTAAGAATCTAAAAACCGAGCGTTAAGACCGAGTTTTACAACTGAGTGTCACAGAAAGTGCATATCATGTTAGTTCATGAGTGAAGGCTTGCAAAAATGTCACCCCAACTAACAGAATGCATTTATATGACTGAGCGTAACAAATGATGCTAAAAATGCCAAAACGACGCGAAACTTTGGTATATGTTGAGAGATAAGGGTAATTCTAAATTTTCTGTTGGTCGTTAAATGAGGTTACCAGGGCAAGCTATACAACCTGGCAACATTTTTGTTGCACATTCTTACAAGTTCATTTGCCGACAAGTCAAAATATTTAGCAACTTCACACAGAATGAATGAAATACTGCAAAGTAAGAATCTAAAAACCGAGCGTTAAGACCGAGTTTTACAACTGAGTGTCACAGAAAGTGCATATCATGTTAGTTCATGAGTGAAGGCTTGCAAGCTAAATGTCACCCCAACTAATAGAATGCATTTATATGACTGAGCATAACAAATGATGCTAAAAATGCCAAAACGACGCGAAACTTTGGTATATGTTGAGAGATGAGGGTAATTCTAAATTTTCTGTTGGTCGTTAAATGAGGTTACCAGGGCAAGCTATACAACCTGGCAACATTTTTGTTGCACATTCTTACAAGTTCATTTGCCGACAAGTCAAAATATTTAGCAACTCCCTCTGCAACATGGTACACAAAACCATGGATTTGGCTTATGCAAATAAGAGGCATCAGTCTCTATGATCAGGCGACCAGTCTTTTCCTGTCCCCGCAACCAAGCTACAGTTTTGGTAGCCTGAAGCGACACAGGAGAGAGACTAAAGTAGCAGTTTGGGTGAGAGGTACTCCATTATGGTATTCCGCCTCTCCCCATGTGAAGCAATGGCGGTGGATCATGTGGTCTGACATACCAAGTTCCAGTAGGGGAGTTAAAACCTCCTTAGCCGCCTTACCAGACCCAGCATCCCTAATATGCAAGATAAAAACTTTGTTTAACCGCTTTGTCTGTTGGAGAGCGAGGCGGAGGAATTGCCCCTAGGCATCAATTTTTGATAGACGACAAGCCTTTTTGTCATGAGCAGCTGCATGTCGACAGTCAGTGGTGAAATCAAGCCCAATTTCGCCAATTCCCAAAGCTTCTGGGTGATCCTGGATCATTCCCTCCAGCTTGTTGAGATAATATGTGGTTGTGGTTTTGGTGATCAAGTGAGGATGTATACTAAGTATAAACTTTAGCCTAACATCCTGCATTTGAACACAAATTTTTGACCACTTATCAGGGTACACATAGTTTGCAATTGCAAACAATAATCTAACAAGGATAGTGCTCGAGCGCTACAATCCTGACTGAGCAGTGAATGTATGACATGAGAGCATCAATATGTCCATGTGGAAGTGGGAATCTAGAATCTCAGTTTACAGCAAAGTATACAGTCCTGTAAACTGCACACAAAAAGAAACGCTCAGAGATACAAAAGACATTTCACATTAATTAGCTGTCATACATAGCAATATCTAATCAATGTGAAACATTTACGACAAAAGACAAAACATACACACAGTGCATTTGACTACCAGGTTAGCTGGCATACAGAGCAAACGCTAACCAAAATAATAACATATACTGCACAAGAAAACAATAAGTTGGGTCGGCATACACAGCTACAGGGTGACTGGCATATTGAGCAAAATTCAACCAGAGTAAACGTGAATGCAGACCTTTTTTTTTCAAAAAAATAGGCACAGCATATAGCATCACAATGACTAGCTGGCATACCGAGCAAAAAGCTGCCAATGAAATGATATATACTGCATAAGCTGAAAAAATACATAACAGTATATATGGTTACAATGATGGTTGACATACAAAGCAAATTCCAACCACTGCAACGCAAATATACTGCAAAAGAGGGGCTTTAGAACAGCACCTAAAATGGCGGTCCACCATCAGTTTCTGGTGGGTGGTCTTTCACAGTCAAGAGTACCATTTCTGGTGGGTGTTCCTTCAGTTGCAACCATCTTACATCCAGTCTCTTCCTTTTGCAGGAGAACATACTTCAGGGAGTCACAATGATTGCAACAGGCATGGTTTGCTGTTGTTCTGTTGCTGCAAGGGTAATAGCTGGCTGTTGAATAGCTGTTGTGATTGAAATGAATCGTTGTTGAACTGCTGCTGTGACAGTACTGATTGGCTCTTGTGCAGCTGTTGTCACAAGCAAGGATGTTTGCTTTTCAGCTGTTGCAATGGGAGTGTGGATGTGCTGCTGTGCAGCTTGTGTAAAGGATGTGAATGCCTGTTGTGCAGCTGTTTGAATGAGGGTGACTGGCTGCTGTGCAGCTGCTGTATGGGATATAAATGGCTGTGCAGGCGTAGTAAGGGGGGGTAAATTGCTGCTGTGTAAGTGTAGCAAGGGGTGTGAATGGTTGCTGTACAGCCTTTGCAAGGGGTGAGAATTGCAGCTGTTCAGTTGTTGGAAATGAAGTGAGTGGTTGCTGTGTAGGTTGTGTTGCAAGGGGGGGGGGGGGGGTGAATGGTTGCATTGTATGTTCATCAAGGTTTGTGAATTGCTGCTGTGCAGCTGTTTCAAGGAGGTTGATTGACTGGCTGCTGATCTGTGTGAACCGGGATCAGTGATGGCTGGTTAGGCTGTGGTGCAGGCGCTGAAGCGGTCATGGTTGCACGTGTTGTGAGTGTGTCCTGTGACAGAGTATTGACTGTAATTTCTTGTTGTGAAGCAGCATGAGGTGATAACAGTGTGTGGCTAGAATGGGCATACTGACACATTTGGATGGGTGCAAACTGGTCTGTTTTAGCATCCAGTTTGCCAATAATGTGGTCCATTTTCTTCTCCAATTTTTCAAAGCTCTTCACTCATGTTCATGAATGTTGCTGCCAATTTGTCAATTGTAACGTGTAGATTTGTGTAGTCAGTAGTTGAATATTCGGAGAACATGCTAAGTCAACAAAACTATTTGCATTTGGAAGAAACAGTCAAAATATTTGAGGATACATACATGTGATGAAAGAGTAAACAAACGTTTCTGGGTTTTTCCAATGATTAAGGGAGAAGAACTCTATAAGCGTCCAGCTTTCGTTCTAATCCCAAGCCTGTATTGTATACCATATATGTATGTATGTTACAATTTCTAAAATGAATAAAATATGTTTAAACCAAAAGCATGTGTTATGAAAAAAGTGAAATTGATTATTTTTTTCAGAGAATTTAGTAGAAAAAACTTATAAAATGTACATTTGAAGGTTTAAATGGCAGAATATGTGTTAATTCTCAAAAATAATGACGAGAATAGCAAGTTACGGAAAAGCACATGGCACGAAAAAATGCGAAGTCAAAAATGTACATTTACGACAAAAAAGAATATGCGGAGTAATATATAGGTCACTTACCTTTAATAATTCCCAACGCCGATTAGTTTGTCGAGCAGCGACAACTTGTTTTGATTTTATAAAATGACAAAATATCAAAATAGCTCTTATCTCTTTGGGCGTCTGTGAAACACGTCTGTTCAGTTCGAAGTCTGGCCCAGAGGTTATAAAACTTGAGCACATTTTCAAACTCAAAATAAAGCACACTGATTGGCTGCTTCCGAGCACATGCTCGGAAGCAGCCAATCAGTGTGCTTAATTTTGAGTTTGAGTTTATTCTCAAGTTTTATAACCTCGAACCCTGGTAGGAGAAAAAGATGAACTCAGTACTTCCCAGGGGACAGCTCAAAAGGTTGAGTGAGCACTTCCCAGAGAGGTCATATGAATATGCATGAGCCTCGGCTGACGTAGAAGATCTGTTGTTACAGGAACAACGTTCACTGTAGGGAGACTCACAACAGCATTAAAAGCATTTTTGATTTTTAAAACTTTATATAAGTAATGATAAGAAGTACTAATTTTAATTTTAGAATATAATAAAGTAGATGTAGCTGGCACCGGTAAAATATACGCTTCTCTGACCCATTAATGAATAACGTCCCAAAAATGGGACATAGGCAAACAGTGTAGACCCAAATCAGACGCCGGAAATTCTGATCAGGGTTTACACATTTTGCATAAGGCAAATAGATATTTCTCCTACAAATGAAATAAAAGATGATACAAAAACTAAACCTGACACCCACAAATAGACAAATGGACAAATCCATTTGATAAGAATAGGATAGTCCACTAGGCATAAATGGGTTTATGATCTTGGGATCTATCGCTATAGTTGTCCGTGAAACATACTTTGTGATCTTTCCTTACACTGATTTTGATTTGCCAGATAAACATATTTGTTTTAAGGAATTTAGTTAAATACCCAACCCAATCGCAAAAACACATATTCTTGCAGTGTTCTTTCTTTTTTATAATTCTTCCTACCCTGAGAGTTGAAATAGAGTTGCCAAAATATGACACACCATATGATATGCATATATATTTAAGTAGTGTCTACTACGTCTTCGGTCCTTCTTTGTGATACGCGGAGTGTTTGATATTAACGTCGTCTTTCATACGGAAAGCGAGAATTTTCCTCGACTAAGTAAAGGTCGCAGACATATTGCTGCAAACTCTGTGCAAGTGAGCCACGACGCGAGAAAACCAACAATGTGGTTGTGCGCCCAGCGCAGACTCAGATCAGCCTGGGCATCTGTCCAGTCTGGCCAGACTCTTCGCTAGAGCTTAAAGGGAAGCTTAGGGACTGAGCTACCTTCATGCGGACAGTGAAGACTCTGATCAGACTGGGCGGATGCCCAGGCTGATCTGAGTCTGCGCTGGACGCACGACCACATTGTTGGTTTTCTCGTGTCGCGGCTCAAGTGAAGTGTCTATTAAATTGTCGGAAATTACTTTTCGCAAGGAGCTGACATATGTCAGACCAATAAGTCTATTGTAAGACATAATCAGGTCTATGGCATTAAACAAGCCTGACAAGTTGTATCCTTTGGAAGCAAGGCACACACTAAAGAAAGATTTTTTATCATGATGAAATGTGCGACAATCATTCTATTTTCAGACAAATGGTTAACAAATATAACAAACGTATACAGCTATCATGTCATTTTAAAGATCCAGAAATTATTTCAAGTGAAATTGACATTTTCATTGGGCCCATACTGCATCAGTAATATTTGTACTCTTTGTACAGGAATCACATAATTACTTTTTGTTTTTGTAACTACCTTGTCTAAGTGCTCTTGCCATTAACCGTTCCAACATTGTACTTCTGTTGCGGCTCTTCTTTGTTCCCCGCATTACTTTAGCGACTATCTGTAGAAATTCGAAGCGGACTTTTCCATAGAGCAGATACCCAATAAGGATCCAGTCATGCGGCAGAGCCGAGAAAAAAAAACACTGAAGGAAGAAGAGAGAATGATGAAAATGGACCAAAAACTTTTACACAACAGACATACTCTGGGTTCGAGGTTATAAAACTTGAGAATATCTCAAACTTAAAATAAAGCACACTGATTGGCCAATCAGTGTGCTTTATTTTGAGTTTGAGAATATACTCAAGTTTTATAACCTCTGTGCCAGAATTGCAACTGAGAAATCGCTTCCGAACGTTAAGTAGTGAAAGGTATCAGGCAAAACTAGGCATCGACACGACAAAGCAAACAAAGTTGCATGTGTGCCCAGTGACGACTCAGATCAATCTGGACATTTGCCCATTCTTAGCAGAGTCTTCGTTTTCGGCATGGAGCTAGCTTAGAAACTTAGCTACCCTTTAAGCTCACGGAAAAGACACAGATCAGACAGGGCTGATGTCCAGACTGATCTGAGTTTTCCCTGGGCTCACATTCCACATGGTTAATATTGTCGTGTCACGGCTCATTTTGTTTTTGATTTGTATAACCAAACTTCATTAATACAATTATTTTTTACGTTCGAGTAAGGCTGATAGAAGAACGGACTTTCAATACATCTTCCAAAAAAGATTAAAGCGTTTGAAAAATTAAGGTTTGTGGCAAGTTTCCATTATTCAAGGAGTCAAGTGGACCGTGGGGATTATCGTTAAACTCATTTGAGCCTTTTTTTATTCTAGTTTTGTTATCCGTAGTGCGTCCATATGGCCTAGCTGTTGAAATAAAACCATCAACTATTGCAGTGAAGATAATTGTTTCACTTCTTGACGAGACTTAGACGACATAACGAAACCTGAAAGTGAGCGTTAAAGAATCTTGACGAGATGGGGTAAATAGCATTGATTATGAATATAAGAATACAAGAATACAAGATCTTTATTTCGAATTTTCGGCCCACATAGGAGCACACAAAGAGTCATATAATATCATGAACAGGAAAAAAATAATCAAGAGAAGAAATCCAAATGACAGATTGTTAACAAAAGAGATTAAAACGTATATTTGCACGACCTAAGACAGTTTTCCCTATGTTAAAAGGAAATACGGAACACTTATATTGTTAAAATAAATATTTGTAAATAAGAAAAATATGAAAGTCGCGCGTGCCGCTTTGTCGATGTTAAAACACAACGGAAACGCTTGAACTATGTTTGTCGATGACTGATAATATTTCAAGGAAACTTTCGATGTTTATTTATTTGTTGTTATGGGTCTTATGCCTTTACGTAATTTACAGCAAAGCACGTCATCGCGTTTATCATAAATGTTGCATAAAACAAATCAGTTCGAAATACATAAATATAATCCAAAAATGAGGCATCGGTATCTGATACATATGAGCCACGACATGAGAAAATCAACAATGTGGTTGTGCGCCCAGCGCAGACTCAGATCAGCCTGGGCATCCGCCCAGTCTGATCAGAGTCTTCGCTGTCCGCATGGAGGTAGCTTAGACCCTTAGCTCCCCTTTGAGCACTTAACGTAGAGTCTGGTCAAACAGGGCGAATGCCTAGGTTGATCTGAGTCTGGGCTGGGCGCACAACCACATTGTTGGTTTTGTCGTGTCGCGGCTCAATTATGCTTTAGCAATGGTTTTACTGCATCTCAGGTGGAAAATTTCGACTCACCATGCTTTCAAAGTAGAGGTTGTCAATGTCTAAAATGTATTTAGATAAAAATCTAAATACTTCAATAATTTCAGCTTGTTTAACATTACCTCGTTTCTGTCGAGTCCTCTTCTTTGATTCATTGGTATTATTATTTCCCGTGATGATTATTTGATAAGTTAGGAAACCTTAGTGAGAACCACTGCAGAAGCAGAGGCCGAGGTTTTGGATCCAGTAGATGTAGTTAACACTCAACAATAGTCTATTACTGACCGTTCCCAGGCAGTACTTCCTTTGTGGTTCATCAACGTTACGTTTTGTTATCTCCGCTGGTCTCTGGTATTCTAGCAATATGGTCACCTGCACAGCTGCAAACTTTACTTTCTGTTTTGTTTTGTATTTTAAGATAGTAAATAGCAATGGGTTAAAATAGATTTTAGTTTCGAATGGGGTAGCTGATTGGCCACCTGTTTGGGAAAGAGTTGTTCGTTCGGTTAGCTGCGCGTGTCTCTTGTGAACATGTGTCAATATATGTACATGTATATGCTGCTTTCTTTCTCATTTTGGTTGTATTGGTCTTGATCATTGCCTAGCTTTTTACTTGTCATTTTAACAAAAATAAATTGACAAAAAGATAATAAATAAATAACAAATAAATAAATAAATAAATAAATAAATAAAAATAAAATAAAATAAAAATTAATAATAATGAAAATAATAATTAATCTCTGTTCCCCATGCTTTTGTCATTTATACGACACGAAAAGTATATCAACCGGCATATTATCAGGAATCGTAAAGGCTGTACTGCGTTTATGATGATTTTTGCTTCGACGATTTTTCCTCTGGTACGACTATGGAGACATTTTATCGCGCATTAAAAATACATATGAGCCACGACACGACAAACTAACAATGTGGTTGTGCGCCCAGCGCAGACTCAGATCAGCCTGGGCATCCGCCCAGTCTGATCAGAGTCTTCGCTGTCCGCACGGAGGTAGCTCAGACCCTTAGCTTCCCTTTAAGTCCTTAGCGAAGAGTCTGATCAGACTGGGCGGACGCCTAGGCTGATCTGAGTCTGCGCTGGGCGCACAACCACATTGTTGGTTTTCTCGTGTCGCGGTTCATATGTTCTATCTAAACAGTAGGATATATGAGCCTGCTGTTGCGTCTCCGCAAAAACAAACAACGACACAACCATATTTCCTCAAGCATTCTCCATGTGAGTCGACCAGGACAGCTGTTCTATTCATTTATTATATACATGCGTAAAGGTCAAGTACTCGTTTAGAAAATGGCATAGCAAGCAATCGGAAAACTGTCACATAATGACAAACTAATTATAGAAGATTAGTGATCCCGAAATCTTTGCCACATTTTGGTCATATCAACTTGGCCATTTAGCATGTTGATGTAAGTTATGCAGCTACATTCTATCACTTATGCCCAGATCAGGTTTAGCATCTAAAGAGTAAATTGCTTTGAAATCCAAGAGATTTGGACGAACAAATCGGTCATATCGTAGGTGAATACTTATAATAATTGAGCCTCGACACGACAAAACCAACAAAGTTGCATATGCGCCCAGCGAGGTCTCAGATCAGTCCGCCCAGTCTGATCAGATTTTCGTTGTCGGCATAGAGCTCGCTTAGACCCTTAGCTACCTTTTAAGCGCAAAGGCTCAGACTGGGTGGACGCTCAGGTTGGGCTAGGTCTTCGCTGGGCAAGCATGCCTCTTTGTTGGTTTTGTCGTGTCGGGGCTCCAATCCTATTAAACCCTTAATTTCTTATCAAAGTATATGAGTGCACTTTCATTTTGCCTCCATTCACAGTAGGAGTCAAATCTTAAAGGAAAGTATATGCCCCTCTGGAGCATTATTTATCTTCAACAGATCACATTTTGTAAGAGTTACGTCGTCTAAGGAAACAAATAGAAAGTCACGGAGAGTTGTTCCCCTTTTTCATGAAAGACGGATAAACATGGAGGTGTACCCATTCAGATAAAAATGAAGTGCTGGCTGCAGATTCTAGAAAGGTACAGAGAAAAGCAATCTGGGTTCGAGGTTATCAAACTTGAGAATAATCTCACATTTAAAATAAAGCGCACTGATTTGCTGCTTCCGAGCATGTGCTCGGAAGCAGCCAATCAGAGTACTTTATTTTGCGTTTGAGAATGTATCCAAGTTTTATAACCTCTGGGCCAGATGATTAGTTTAACCCCTTTATGCCCAGTGAACTCTTCTATCCTTATCAAATGGATGAGTCCATTTGTCAATTAAGGGGTGCCTGGTTTAGTTTGCGTGTATATTAATTTTTCTTTATTTTCAGGTGAAATACCTATTTGTCTTTTGCATATAGAGTAGACCCTGATCAGACGCCGCGTATTGCGGCGTCCGATCTGGGTTTTCACTGTTTATCTAAGTCCGATTTTTTGAGACGCTAGGCATTAATGGATTAAGATAATCCTGCTGAATATCTAAATCCTTTATATACAAGTCTCGCCAAAAGAGGAAAGGACATTTTGGGCACATGGATACATTGAACTCTCAAGATACTCCGTGCGTTTGCACCATCTAGGACTTCCTTGCTCGGATCAACGGTTTCTAGATCCTGCCTAATAAAGTATGAGAAGTGGAACTCAGAGCTGACCGCACTCATGCACTTGTTTGTCCGTTTCTTTTTTATCTCGCACATGCCTTTAAGTCCATTCTGTTTCGCGTCGTAGTGGTTCATATGTCCAGTTATTGCAATATTGATTCATACAACAGTTGCAGAACATCAGCGTCCCTTTGAATAAGTACATTAATTGCTTGTTAATTGATCACTCAAAATCATGTCAGTGGGAGTCAAGAGGTAATTTATATGCATACATGTATCAATGTCACTTGTACGTCAATAAGGATCTAATCCTGAATATATCAACACAAAGCTGTGTCAGACCTTCTAAAAGTGTTCCGTGGAAAACTTTATAATGTCGTTGGTCCCTACAGTGTGGCCACTTTTAAACATATTTACGATTGGATGGTCATGGCCGAAACCTTATCAGGCTATCAGTTACTACATATGAGCCGCGACACGAGAAAACCAACAAAGTGGCTGTGCGCCCAGCGCAGACTTAGATCAGCCTTGGCGTCCGTCCAGTTTGACCAGACTCTTTGTTAGGTGCTCAAAGGGTAGCTAAGGATCTAAGCTACCTCCATGCGGACAGCGAATACTCTGATCAGACTGGGCGGACGCTGCATTCCTGGCATTTTAGTTGCCGGATTTTGCTCGGTCTTTCTGGAAAGAAAATGATTTAATTGTTTAAAAGATGCCCCTATTGAAATATTTTCAACAACATTATAGAATTACAACCATTAGATTTACAGACCAGCTGTTAAGTTATTGTATTAGTGACTACCCTGTCTGAAAATGATTAATAACAAAGTTCAGTGACATGTTATTGTTTCCCTTTACAACAGGATTCAACAATTTATTTCTTCAAGAACATTTTTTTCTTTAACATAAGCCTCTTCTTCAAATCGTTTTGCCGGTCAGTAAAGCAAATAGGAAGAACTGGAAGTCATATGACTGCCATGCTGTTTGAGTTTCTTAAATCTTCATCTCTCATTGTCTTGAGTGATTTTATGACTGCGTTCTTCTGAATATCTTTATCTAGATTCCTTTATGGAGGAAAACAGTTCTATGGACTAGCGCATGTCTAATTCGTTAGCTTGTATACCTTATACCGCCATGAATTAGCTATTCTTTTTATATTTACCACCGCTGTGTCATTAGAACCAATATAATCAGAAAGCATTCTCTAATCTTCATAATTTTGCGTAAAATAAAACATTATTGAACTGAAATTAGACTATGTCGCCTGAAAGATGTAATATAAAACTGCTTAAAAGATCCATTTAGAGATTATCAGACGTTTCTTGTAAACGATCCTAATGAGACAGTCCATCTTGCCTGGCGCTGTTATGAATGTAAGGCTTCATATTCTGTATGAAATAACAGATCGGAGAAATTTTTCAGTGTGCATAATGCCGTTGATTCTATCAGAATGTCTCGGAATTAATTTGAAGACATTTCTTTTTATATTCAGGTTACATAGTCCGGCACCAAATAAGGCATGTGTTAAACACACCTTAGTGAACAAAATATCGAAAATCACTAGAACTAACGCCTTAAATTGGTCAGTACTAAAACAAAAGGAAGAGTGTGGCAGGTGAGTTGAAGTCAACATTTTGGTTCGACGCAATGCAGTAAGAAGCTGATGGAATGACACTCTTCAGACTCCTCTTCAAGATTCGTCTAATTTGGGTCTGCGCTGTTATGTCCAAATATTCATGATTTTACAGTAATATTAGCTATTGTTACTGCTTTTTATTGCACTGATTAAATTAAGCCCCATGTGTTCTGCGGTTTATTAGTCTCAACAACATTAAATATTCATGGAAATCTATATAAAGCACATCTTCAACCAGCCAGACTCTTTACGTTTGTTTCCATATGTGAGCCGCGTCGTGTTAAAGCCCTCCCTTTGACATATTCGAACTACGTATCATCAGCTCAGCCTCCTCATTTACATAGTCTCTCATGGTGTATAGCCCTGCTAATAAGCCATTCGAAATAGGGATTATTTTCAAAAGAAAGAATTAATCTTCTATTCTCCATGCACTCTATCCCATTTCCTCGTGGGGTACCATAGATGACTTCACAACATTCCCTTTCAGTTTTCAGCTGCCCTAGTTGAGGTTGTAAAGTTCATCCCTGTCCACTCTTTAATGTTGTCTTCCCAGCTCTTCTTCTGTCTACCTCTTTTTTTTTCCTTTCCCTGTGCTCTGTAGAATTATCTTTGCGAAACCAGAAGACCTTTAG
The DNA here is from genome assembly GCA_963989385.1 of Ctena decussata. Taxonomy (NCBI): domain Eukaryota; kingdom Metazoa; phylum Mollusca; class Bivalvia; order Lucinida; family Lucinidae; genus Ctena; species Ctena decussata. The sequence continues at coordinate 7,740,056 of OZ022511.1, read as the reverse complement.
AAGTTGCCAAACCACCTTAGTTTTTGCTTCTTGACCATGGTCAGGAGTTCATCATATATTTTCTAACGGCTGCTAGGATATTTCTGCGAAACTCCTCATTTGCGATATGGTTCTTGGACGAAATGTTCAATAATATTCGGTAGCATCTTATCTCAAAGTCCTGGGTTCTTTTCTCTGACTCAAGATATGACAAGGGTGGCGCATTAGTTTCACATTTGACTCAAGAGGTTTCTTGTTATGTCTCCAAATGGGCTGCAACTTTGTGAGAGTTGCAATGGTTTGTCAATTCTTGAGACAGCCTCGGATTTTGAGCCAACACCTGAGGCAATTGGTCAAAGGTATTTGGAGCTTGTTACGGTGCGCCTGTCCTTTTACCATTATTTGGATGCCATTGGCGCTGCTGGGGCCGTATTCATAAAACGACTTGAGTCGTTGCTATGCTGTTGCTAAGGCTGAATTTCTTTGTTGGAGATTCCCTACAACTATGAAATTTAGTCTGGAGGAACAGTCTTTGTAAGACTGTTCCTCCAGACCAAATTTCATAGTTGTAGGGAATCTCCTTTATAGATATTTAGCCTTAGCAACCGCATAGCAACGATTTAAGTGGCTTTATGAATACGGCCCCTGGTCTGGTCATCAGTTTGGTCTTCTCAGCACCGATCTCCATCTTTTCGGGTGCAGATTTTGTCGAACATTTCAAGTAGGGTTTGTTGTTCCTGCTCTTCCTCAGCAAAAGCATCTGTGTCATCCGTTCATCGCAGATGGCTAATATTTTTGCCGCCTATGCTCATGCCTAACTTTTCATTATGTTCTTCCAGAGTATCAGCGATACTCCGTTCCAGGAAAAAGCTGAAGACAGTGGGTGGCAAAAGACATCCTTGTCTTACTCCAACTGTTGTTCTGAACCATTCTCCCGTGCTGCCATTCAACTGGACATCACTTGTAGACTTGCCGTACAGGTGCTCCATGGTGTGAACTAGATTTACACTGTTGATAAACGACCTTCAAAACAACAACATTAATAACAATAAAAGTAAGTAATAAATGAAAAAGAAAATGATAAAAAATAAACGGTACCGGTTAATGTCTTTTTTGCGACGGTGATTTATAATTTAAGATTCAGACAATGAATACCCACGAGAATTAACACCAATTAACATTCCAAGAGGAATAAATTGCATTTTGTGTCAGATGTTAATTGTTGAAGATACAAGTCATGGTGTGTAGGGGTTCCATCAAAATATATTTAGGGAATTAAGTCGTTTAAGATTACAATTAACAGAAGACAGATGTCAAATGCACGTTTGGAGTCAAATGAATCTCTCTATAATTATTTTAAGAGAGTTAATTATGTCTTAAGGCGAAACCGAGTAAAACCGAATCTATGAATTATAGAAACAAAATGAAAACACCCAAGAATTTATTGTTTTTTAACTGATTGTCGTCGCGTGAAAGGGGACATGAAACCTTATCCGAATATAAAGACTCTCAAATAAACCTTCACAAATAATTTAATATCTTTAACTTTTGGATTTTGTTTTGTATTAGCTTCATTTCATTTTTTTAGACATTTTATTTCTTCGTAGTTCACATGGAAAACACCAATTAACTATGTTTTGACACCGGAACTTTGCTTTGAGCAACTGTTGATCTAAGCGTGATCGTTACATATACGGGGAGACATAACTATCATGGCGAAGGGGAACAATTACCTAACATTAACCTGTACATAGTAAGTAGGCTTACTGCAGAAAACGCAAATTTTGAAACTCGGTCTTCTGTCATTTTAAAGTGTGAGATAAAAATAGAAAAATCCGAAATTTTGAATGAAATACCTGTGTGGGTTTGGGAGATATTGCAGTTTAAATTTCGACAATTCCAAATATGGTCATTTGAGAGAAACCCGTTAATATGTTCACAAACGATTTCAAAATTGTAAATGTGACAGTATTGTCATATAGATAACCCATCAAAGTAAATGTCCGTCAAATATCAAAACATTTGGATGAAAAATGATAATGTTATGCATTGTTTAACATGGTAACCCAGTAGGATAAAGTAAGAGAAAATTGTACATTCTTAGCATTCCATTATATACTGAGCACAACTAACCGATCACTTGCTTTGTCTTGAACACTGTCAGTAGTAGATGATATCTGAACATAATTTTATTATATTCAGTACACTTAATTAGTCATGTAAAGTTTTCAAAGATTTGAGATCAAGATCATCATAGCACCTTTTCTGGCAGCAGAGGATGCACATGTACCCCCATTTTCAAATTTCGCAAAGGTTAGGACTGTGGTCGGGAATTTTTTGAAATTGTGACAGAAAATACAAATCCTGTTTTAGAACGGTGCTTTATCATGCATTCTGAAGGTCAGTTAATCATTTCCTAAATGTTCGCAGGAGTGATGAGCATATGCTGATTAAATTCCGAAATTTGGTTATGTCCGAATCATGACAAACTGCTGAAATGTTGCGATTTTTGGAAACACGGGTACCTGTATTTTTCACTTATGTAAAGGTTAACTGATAAGATTTTTATTTTAATGTTACCTGATTTGTTTTACCAATAATTCAGTTTAATTGAAGATGGAAATATATGTTCGATGGTTCTTATTGTTTTCCGGAATATAATTAAGTGGTCGATTAGAAGTTTGCTCTAGTATAGGTTTTATATATTTTCAAATGGCTTTAGCTCTAAAACCCATTCAAGATACCAACTTCATATTTTCAGCATTTCCAAGTTACACAGAGACAACAAAATTTGTGAAATTTCCAAATGTAAGGTGCGCAGGTGTTAAAGTTCGCAATTTCCGGATAAGCTCAATTACTGCCCATTTCAGCGTCAAACGTTAAGGTGAATGGATGCATCTTCAGGGGAAACAATTCTACTGTTTTCCTCTCTTACTCCCTCTTCAATGGAGAGTCAACTCTAAATGGAAATCATTTGCTCCTACAAAAGCCAATTCTGCTTTTATGAGTAGACCCGCTGATGGAAGGTTTATGTCCTCCAGGAAAAAGCACATGGAAACGCTGCCACTCAGGAAGCTATTGTAAACAATTCTTCGCTTCGATGATAATTTATTGATTTAACAAAGTGGATGTGTGCCCAGTGCAGACTTAGCTCAGCTTGGACATATGCCCAGTCTGATCAGACTCTTTGCTAAGCACTTAACGGGTAGCTAGGGATCTAAGGTACCTCGATGCGGACAGCGAAGACTCTGATCAGATTGGACGGATGCCCAGGCTGATCTGAATATGCGCTGGCTGGGCGCCTAACCAATATGTTGGTTTTCTCATGTCGCGGCTCAAATCATAGCCATTATAGGCAGATGGGGACGTACGCATATAGAGAACACCTATTTTATTCATATCAGCGTGTTGCCTAATATTACACAATCAGAAAAAAATATTTGAAACGATGCTTTGATAGATTTTTATTTGTTAAAGTTTACTTTAGTTTAGAATTAAAAGTTATCAAATTGGACAAATACAATCCAATGATATAAACTAACCCACAAGCGTGCCACCTGAGTAGAACTTTGAAATGATGCAGCATCTGACAAAAACAAAACTTGAAATATTAGTCATACGGTTACCGGCGCCTATTAAATATTCATACGCAACTTCTTAAAACATCCAGGTAAAGAAGGAACTCAAATATCGATACGTCTTATTTTCTAGCTCTGCGAGACAAGGAAATGTCTTGCTATTGGAAACTCCACTGCAGTGTGACCACTTTTGCTCAACAGGATAGTTCTTTCTGATAAAACAGGTCAGTAAACATTTTCGCTTTGCTTTTGTGTATATATATTTGTTTACATTAGAATCGTTGTTTTTCATTTGTTCATTTAGGAGAAAATAACAGCTTAATGTACAAGAAGAATTCTGTTCCCTTTTAAATCAAATAAACTCAAAATGAGTATTTAAGGGAAAAGAGTTCTGAGTTGGATGGAACATTGGAGAAGAAGAAGAAGAAGAAGAAGAAAAAAAAAAATAGAATAGTTTTCGGCGAGTTTCGAGTGGCTTAGACTTGCATTATCATTTTCAGTTTGTGTTTTTTTTATTAGGAAAGACAGTTCTTTTTTTATTTTTTAGCTTTTTTCAATACGTATCAGCTATTGTCAAGAATATCCGAATAATTTTTACATTCATAGTTACAAATTTTGATGCAAAAATCTTAACTCCCCATTATTCAAAGATAATTGAAACCAGCGGAGTTCGAAATCAAAGATGCTTAGGACATATACATCCGAGTAAAAGCCAATTCAAATTATCACCAACGTACTGTATGAGATTGCAGTCAATAATTCTCAGGTTTGACAGAACAAACAACCACTCGTCAGTAAACCAGTATTAAGTTTCCAAACATTTCATAAAATTATTACGAAGTAATCACTACGCGTTACCATATTCAGGGCCCAGTTGTTCAAAGCATCGTTAGCCTAACGAGCTCGTTAATAATAATAATAAAATAATAATAATAATAGACTTTATTTACAGAGGGAAATACACATTTAGTTAAACACTAATCTTCCATGTGGCCCTCTCTTAAATGTAGTTGCAATGTGACAGAAAGAAAAGAAAAGAAACAGAAAAAAGCATGCAGCATGTCATATTTTAAGAACACACACATCCAACCTGTCAGTTTCTTACTGCAAAAATTGCAAGTATCAGGACAGAGCGTTAAGAGGTGTACTCGTTCAGTGTTTTGTGACTTTATAGCCAAATACAATGATATTTTTTGTTGAAAATATGTGAGAAGCTTTTGCAATGCAAAAGCTTCTCAGATTTTTACAACGAAAAATATTGGCATATTTGTGATATTTACGTTTGAAATTTTAACGTCACCTTAACTAACGACGTCGTTAGTTTTGAACAACTGGACCCTGATGTTTTTAAATTAACCGAAACGCGCATAGCCTAGATACCAGTCAGCTTCAAGATTCTCTAGGTTTACAACTTTTATCTCTATATATCGAAGAACATCTACAACAAAATTTATCAAATAATGACCATGAAATATATTGCAATCATTAAGAATTGCCATAAAATTAGGGATTTTAGGCTAACCGAATTGATTGGGAGCAAGAGTTAAAATACACAATAAAATATACGACTTCAGAACAATTATCACTACATATAAGTGAAAGAACAACTGAAAACAAAGGGAATCTACGTCTAACTTTGCTTCTCTTTCTACATCATCTTGTTTATATATACAGTATATATAAAGCTTGCGTATATATTAAAAAATAAAAAGAAAATAGCATTAAATTGAAGTTGTGTCGCCTGAAGGATGCAATTTGAAACGACTCGAAATAGTCATTTATATATTTGCCAGGTGTTTTAAAGCAGAAATTCAATCAAAACTTTGGTGATTACAAACTGAGAAATTACAGTGGTGAATTGCAGAATACACGGGTCAGCGAAAATGCCATTTATGATATGCGAAATGTTTAGAATTATTATCTTGTTAATTAAGAAAGTTGTAATTTGCCATATCCGTTTGAACGTATCATGATATCTCTCAGGAACTTGTGCAATTATTACTATTGTTATTATTATTATCACTATTATTAACCGACTTAGCGTTTTCTACAAATCAACGTGCACGTCCTTGGCACACTGTATAAAAGTATTTATAAGGCTTTGCTTCTTGCATACAGATACCAAGTTTTGAAGGGAAGATTGATTGAATCGGTTCATTCTTTACGTATTTAGCACATTAATATACAGTTATTGCCTGGCTGGGTGCTTGACACGATGTAATATCAGAAACAAAATATAAAAATAGCGTATTTGGTAAATTCTCTAATCGTTTAAAGAAAGCAGTCAAACGCAGACTTTTCTATACACCCATCCAGCCGTTTGAGAATAAGATTGATAATTGGAAATTTACACAGTATTCTGCTGTTGAATTTAGACAGCTATACCCAGGAGATCTGACATCAAGGAAAGTTTCTAGAAGAATAAATTACATTTGGTGTCAGATGTTAATTGTTGAAAATACACGTCAAGAAGTCTAGGGATTCCATCAAACAAATTAAAGGACTTAAACCGTATAAAATTACAATAAGCAGAAGACAAATTTCAAGTTAAGGATCTCTCTGTAACAGCGTAACTTTAAACTCTTCGAGGTAATGAATTTGAATTCTCTGCTAAACTGATTTCTGTCCAATACAAAACCATTTGAGCTGCGACACGAGAAAACCAACAATGTGGTTATACGCCCAGCGCAGACTCAGATCTGCCTGGGCATCTGCCCAGTCTGATCAGAGTCTTCGCTGTCCGCATGAAGGTAGCTTAGACACTTAGCTACCCTTGAAGCGCTAAGGGAAGACTCTGGATAGACTGGCCGGACGCCCAGGCTGATCAGAGTCTGCGCTAGGCGCACGACCACATTGTTGGTTTTCTCGTGTCGCGGCTCATTTTAAGGTGAACGGGTACACTTTCAGTGGAAGCAAACTGTCTTTTTCGGCTTTGCCTTCCTTCCCGATGGGGATCAACTCTAAAAGGAAACAGTTTATTCCCCAATGAGCAGCTTCTTTCCTTTACGAGTAGACTCAAACTTGGAAGGGCTTCGATATCCTTAGAAGTAAACAAAATGTCACAAATAAAAATTGTTCAAATTTGGTAAAAATAGCATAAAAACATCGAGGATACCATTTACCTTACGGATGCTACAGTGAATGAGTGCGTGAACTCGGGTTTAATGTCCTACCAACACATAGGTGATATGGAGAAATCTCGTCTCATCCGAAAGACCGTAGGAGCGAGGGATCGACCCTGCTACCTGCGACTACTTGATTGATAGTCTAGCACTTTAACCATGATGCCATGGAGTTCCATCTGTTGTAAAGACCATAAGTAAACATCAATTTTAATAAACTTTAGGCAAATGGATACCCTTTCAAGGAGAGGAACTTTGTCATTTCAATTCTTGCCTCCCTTCTAACTTACGCCAACTCTTCATGAAAAAAAAATTGCTCGTACGGGAGCACGCTCTTTCTTTTAAGACTTGACCCCTTTTTGAAATGGTGTTATCGCCCAGGGAAGTAAACAAACAATGACGAAAGTTGCTACCCTTTGCAAAAGACGCGTAAAGACAAAAATTTGTACCAATACCAGTATTTGACATTTAGTTAACCCATCCATGCCTAGCGTCACATTGATGGGACACGGGAAAACATGCAGACCCAGATCAGACGCCGCATAGCGCGGCGTATGATCAAGGTCTCCACTGTTTGCTTAAATTTCAAGCATTTCTGTAAAAGAATCAAAAGTGAAAATGTACCAGAAACCTTTTAACTCATGAATGGACCCATCCATTTCATAAGGGTAGAAGAATCCATTCGTCATTTATGGGTTAAACAGAGCTAGCAAACATCAAGGAGGCATGTGCTATTCGCAAACTCATGTCTCAGCTGCAGTATTTATGGATAACACTAATTTTCGACTGCTTTTATTGATAGTGTTTCAAAAGTTTGATTTGTCCTGCAAGTGACATCTAGTAATTGGAACACAGACAGGCAAGACAGGCAGTGGATGACTGTCACTTTCAAATTAATGATTATGTTCTAAGATGCTTTCCGTGTCAAATGAATTGGTTAGAGAATTTGTGGGCACGTGAACATTCGCTGTTGCTATAGACATGTGCCGTTTATGCGATCCCACTGAGTCTGTACAATAGTGCTAAGCAAAACTATAACTGAGCCGCGACGCGAGAAAACCAACAGTGTGGCTGTGCGCCCAGCGCAGACTCAGATCAGCCTGGGCATCCGCCCAGTCTGATCAGAATCTCCACTGTCCGCATGAAGGTAGCTTAGTCCCTTAGCTACCCTTTAAGCGCTTAGCGAAGATTCTGATCAGTCTGGGCGGATGCCCAGGCTAATCTGAGTCTGCGCTGGGCGCACAACCACATTGTTGGTTTTCTCGCGTCGCGGCTCAACTATACTATATCCGTAAACATTCAAAATATTTAAACAGACAGGTCTGAGCAAAAGGGGCAGACCCCGAACAAACTGCTCAAAGAACAGTTTGTTCAGGGTCTACACCTTTTGCCAGTCTATCTGCATCTTTTTGTAGCAACATTGCACCACAGTACAAACCGTTCTATGTTTAGAAGAGTTACGATAATTATTTGAGATGTCCTGATTTTTGTAATTTTATGGTAGGCGTGACATCCTTGCCCTAATTGCCTCTGCAATCCAGATATATCCATGTTAGAATTATGGAAAAGAATCCAATCAGGAATTCGCGATAAAACAGGGGAATTTCCATTACATTTGCTACCGACAGACGTCAGTCAATAGGCAATATTCGTTGAATTTGCTATTTCTTGCACACCGGATAAGGATATCCACGTGCTTTCCCTGTACCTACAAATCTTATCTCACCCATGTTATCTCACCCAGGACCGGATAAAAATCATGAGCATTCAATGCATTGGTTGTAATGGATGTCACGTATCTGCGTCGTCAGGTGACGTTGGCGTTATAGATGATTACGTCACGAAAACGGCAAAATGACGTCAGTAAATGCATGCCAGACGTTGACGGAAAGAACCGAATGGCGATCGTTGAAAGCGGCGCCTTCTTTTAAAAGCAAATAGAAACCTCTGAGGCACTAAAATTACGCATTTTAAAGATAACACAAAACGTGGTGTGCAAGAAAAAGTATCTACCATGGGTGTGAGGTGCGGATAGAAAAATCCGTCACTCGGGATCACTGTTCAGCATCACTCGGCAAGCCTCGTGATGCCGAACAGTGACCCTCGTGACGGATTTTCTATCCACACCTCATACCCATGAAAGATACTTATATTACAGACCTCTGAATTTGTGCATCTGTCTTGTGCTTGAGAAGAACGACACAAAACTCCTATAAATCTTTGCTTAACTAGTTTGTCAATACAATCAGTAAAATGTTTCTACATTGATTAATATAAAACCCATTGTTCCCTGCAATTTACTAATCTCAACAACATCAATTATTTAGAAATATTTCTTAGTAGGAGACGACGTAATTAGGGTTATACCGGCACGGCCAATCTTCCAACAGACAAGGTGGATTTTACTATTTTATGAGCTACCCAGCCTTGGAATAGCCTCTACACATACGGGTTAGTGCCGCCATATGCATTACTGATGTAAACTAGAAAATCTTTGATCGTGCTGTCTGGATTCAAAGTTTGGCCGGGATTTACTGTTTACCCTTGGTTAACTATGTATATATAAGGGCTGTTACGAAACGAAAAAGAATCCTAGTTCCCATACGACCTAATTTGTTTAGCTACTATGACCAAGTAGTTTTGAAACTATGACTCTTTTTCCTTTTGTAACAACAAATTTCTTTAGCCACGATAACCAGGTTGTTTTGGAAATATGACTATCTTTCGTTTTGTAACAACCTCTTTTTCGTTTTGTAACAGCCTTAGAAACATAGTTAACCAGGTGTGTATATGCATATGCCGTAAGAAATGAATTCTTGATGTCAGAGCATATATGGGTTTGAAAAGAGCAGACCTCTTTTTCTCGTTTTTCTTGTTTTGTTTTGTGTGCCGTCTTTCTGTATTATTTTTCCTTTTGCTGTCAAGGGCAGATGTTGGTAAACGATCATGTCGGCCCCTGTTCATTGCCTTCTCATCTTTTGTTTTCGATGATGCACGTGTACTACTAAAATACATTACTAGTCTAGCGGACCCGGGTTCGAGCCCGCTTGAGGCGAGACTCTTTCCTATCGTTCCTAACGGGGTTCCATTGCGCACTTTTACGTTTAGCTCTCCTTATACCGTCCGTCCGTGTCCTCTTTCAAACTTTCTGTCCGATGTCGTTATTTTTCTATTTATCATAACTGTGTTCCGCAAGCAGTCGAAAGGAAACGAATCCACAGCTCCACGACTCCCGGCACCGAGTCTGTACATAAGCTACACACACCTGGTTTACTATCTATATACAACGGCAGTTACCACACGAAAAAGAACTGTTACAAAACGAAAAACAGTCTTAGTTACCAAACGACCTGATGGCCTGATGATCTTTTTCGTTTTGAAACATCCTTGAAAACATAGTTAACCGGGTGTGTTACATGGACGAATTGAATAAAAGGTAAGTTGAAAGTTAAATCAATCAGGTTTTCTACGCTGTCAATATTTGGCGTATGGTTGAATCGATTTTGCTATTTTGATTCTCTTATCATAGCAATTAAAGCAAACTCCATTATTTATCTTCCCGGGACTAATATTACTTTTCCAATTATTGCTTGTTATTTTCCAATCAGACCTGTTATGTACAATAGTGCATCGACATATCTTCAACATTATGTCAAGGTACAATGATTACATGTCATAAATCATACTTCAAATGTAACGCTGGCCGGAAAACAGTTCTTGAACAAGGTCTATCGAGCCTGCATTTAATGGAAGCTACGAAATATAAATGGTAAACCTGACTTTAAAGAGATTCATAGGGTCAAGTCAGGTAAATTCGGACAGCAGGTAAGTTCGGACAGTGATATTGTTTCCTTTATATGTCAGTTGTTTGGAATAAAAACAAAAATAACTGGGCAAACAGTGAAAATCCAGACAAGACGGCTCATCATAAGCCGTCTCATCTGGATTTTCACTGTTTGCAATGGTATGTCCGAATTTACCCGCTGTACGAAGTTACCCGACTCGACCCTATAGGTCGAAATACTTGTTTTATTAGTATTTTGTTTGTGAGCTGCATGCAAGATTGTGAGCATAAAACGGATTTAAGCCACTAGTAGTTAAAATTGCTGTCCAATCGAAGCCCGGCGTCTGATGCGGACTCCCGTTGTATTGTATTTCCAGCAATGTTGTCACTTGCATAGCTGTCTACTTTGCCTGTCGTTTTGTGTTTGTGTTTTAAACAGAAAATGGGTAAATCTAGATGCCTATAAGCCTTACGTATTTTGTATGGCTTTCGGTGAGTATTGTATTGATTGACAGTTCTTCTGTGGTGGACTGGTAGCGTCTGCTATCAAAAATAATAAGCCGCGATACGACAAATCCAACAAAGTGGAATGTGCGTCCAGCGAAGCCTCATATATGCCTAGGAAGCCGCCCAGTCTGATCAGGGTATTTGCTGTGGGCTTAAAGGGTAGCTAAGGGTCTAAGCTAGCTCCATGCGGACATTAAAGACTCTGATCAGACTGGGTGGATGCCTCGGCTGACCTGAGTGTTCGTTTGGCGCACATGCCACTTTGTTGGTTTTGTCGCCTGGCGGCTCAATTATATGTTCCATTTTGTCATTTGCGTTTCCGATCAGCCTAGTCTGAGCAGAGTCTTGACTAAGCGCTTAAAGGGTAGCTAAGGGTCTAAGCTACCTCCATATGGACAGCGAAGACCCTGATCAGACTGGTCGGATGCCCAGGCTGATCTGAGTCTGCGATGGCCGCACAACCACTTTCTTTGTTTTCTCGTGTCGCGGCTCATTTGTAGATACAAGTAAATGGTCAGTCCTGAATGTCAAGAGCCATCACGTCAAGTTCAATCTCCATTTTTTGTCTCTATTACATAGAAATCTCAATGATTTAGTTTATTACTAATTTCCCGGATTCGTATTAGGTGCTACAAACAGAGCACCGGCAAAATAGCACCGCCCTTGGAAGGGCGATCATCAACGCTCCATGTCGCTTGTAGCCTAAAAAACGAATGCTGACGTGGACTATATTTAGCTATGTTCTCTTTGATTCCGGAGTATGTTCAATTTATTTGTTTTCTATAAACTAGTTATTAGAATATACTAGAAGTCGCCAAGAACATTCAGACTATTTTAGAACATATGTACTTCTGTTTTCATTTTACAATAATATGTTTATTGGGACTGGATTTAATGTTGCCTAATTCAAATTTGTCTTCGCTTTTTTTCGTTCCTACTGTCGCTTTCTTTAAAGAAGCCACTAAACGTCAACGGGAAGTGACGGTAATAATGGCAGATGCATATAATCTGCAATTGCTCACAACTTTTAAAACTTCATTTAATGGAAACACACAGAAAAAAACTAATAGCTTAAAATAAGCCGCGACACGACAAAACCAATAATGTGGTTGTGCGCCCAGCGCAGACTCAGATCAGCCTGGGCATCCGCCCAGTCTGATCAGAGTCTTCGCTGTCCGCATGAAGGTAGCTTAGACCCTTAGTTACCCTTTAAGCGCTTAGCGAAAAGTCTGAGCGGACCAGGCGGATGTCCAGGCTGATCTGAGTCTACACTAGGCGCACAACCACATTGTTGGTTTTCTCGCGTCGCGGCTAAAATAAGCCATGTCAGGGCTTAAATAATTTCTGTAGCAAGGATAGCATTAGAGAAGCGAAAATAGCAGACTCAGTTAAATTGATTTTCATGCCACTGAACACTTCTTAGCGATATCCTGACCACAACAAACACCTGGGTTAACTTGAGAATCGTTGCAGTCTGCTCTCAGCTGCCTTGTTCAGAATTCTTCTGTGAGAACAATGTCTTGAAGCTCTGAATAGACTGAACGGATGCACAGTCTGGTTTAAGACTATGTTGTTTGCCTTTGTTTAAGATCCTTTATGGATGACTTATTTTCATTGCTACCAATCAACTGTACATCAAAATGCAATATCTTCAAGATTGTAAAATATCGTTTTGTTCTTTTGAGTGATATTCATTGCATTTAAAATCCGATAACATCTATTTTTATTTTTCTATCAATTAGGTATTCTTTTGGTTGGTTGATTGTTTTGGGTTTAACGGCTCTTTTAGACAGTATTTCAGTCTATATCGAACCGTCTCCCGCAGAGATGGAAAAAGAAAAGAGATATGATTTGGAGAGCAAAAAAAAAGTTCCAACGACCCCCATCCGCACCTGCTGCAATCACAGTAACCCTTGCCCCATTATAATCCAAATTAGTAGGACATCCCGGCACGGAAAGTTACCCAGCAGCATTACCCGACCTTAACCACCCCATATCCTTTTGACACTTATGAAACTCTTAAAATAACTTCTGAATCTACTAATTGCTGTGCACTTCTTACTCCGACATCAACTTTGCATATACGTGTATGCAAATGCATATGGCCATGTCGAATTTAGGTCTGTCTACTGTTTACTCAGTTTGACCTATGGCGACATATTTTTGCGCATGCACGAGAAATTTGGTCATACTCTGGCTAAAGCACATATTCAATGTCGCAATTGGCAGAAAACGGTAGACAATTAAGGGACCTAGTAGACAGTTACACTACGCAGCAGAGAGAAAACAGTGTACAACAGGCAATATGTCAGCCAATGCACATTGACCTTATAAGCAGTACACATGCCATTAGTTAGTCGTTTATTGGGTTTCACATTGTTGACCATCGAACTGAAAAGGGATTTGTAACGATCTCATTGCGAAGCGTCTGCTTCACTTCCGAGAACGTAATTGTTATTTGTTTCTTTTTCCAGACAACAAAGGGCATGGATAAAATGCCACACAGGTTCTCATGTTTAGTATGTGCAGTGATACTTCTGCGAAACACAGTATTGCCATGCATATTTCCAGAACAGCTTCATGGTCAAACATGGTATACGAAAGTGAGACCGAAGACAGGAAGTCGAACTGCCATTTATTTCCGGGGCAGTATCATGGAGCTGCAGGAGGAGCTCATTAAGACGAAGTATGTGATAGATGTTATGGAACACGAATGTGTAAATATGATTGATCTCGGAAAATATATTGTGAAATTTTCTGACGATTCTGGGAAAGATATGTACAAATGTATAGAATTTATAAATCGGAGTAAATCCATTTTGCAGATGAAAAGTTCTAAAGCATCTGAAGACGTAGACTTAAAGAATTGTAACGGTCGTAACCTAAATTTAGATCCTTGGTTGATAGTGTCGTATTCATTGATGAAGCAGGAATTTACAACATGCCCATTTTCAGGCGGATATAACATGAAAATTAGAGATTCAAATGGAATTGATCACGGATGTAATTTCAGGGATCTGCCTATGCGATTTGAGAGCGAGTGTCATACCGGTGATGGAATAATGTTCGATTTCAGGTCTTCTAATTGTATAGGCCAGATGCCAATGAAACAACTTCAAAAGGCAATTTGCGTGACACACTGGCGCCGTGACGGCGATGTCTTTAGTGTTTTGCGTAAAGAGGGAGAAGATACGCTTTGGTGCTTGCGTATCCCTGCGCGTTCATCTTATTCCGGTACTATCAAAATGTATTTGTACGAGGATTTAGTCTGTCCAGTAGGAGACCGAAATGATTTACAGGTGGATTATTTTACTTTGGATCTTGAACTTGTTCCACAACATAGTCTTTGTGCCGATGAGCATGATAATTGCCATCGGTTGCCGTGTAACGGTTTCTTTGACACACAATGTTTAAAATCTTGTGGCAAGTGTGACCCAAATGTTTACCCGACGGCTTGTGATTTCCCAAGAAGATATCGAGGTGATTGGTTTATCAATGACCGACTCGGTGTTTCCACAATAAACATATCTGAAGCAAGATTTCATATTGACAAAATGGGTGATTTTGATTGTGTAACATTCCCCGGATCCCCGTCTAGGAAAACTAAGTTATTCACAACATTATCGGTATTCAACAACGGTTGTAGGCCAAGGTTTACTTGTATTGGCTTTACTAAACCAAAACCGAATATGCTTGGGTATAAAATTGGTACAACTTTAATTTGGCCCTTAGATAGCCAAACAGAAGATATGGGCGCTACAATTTGTGATGCACAGTTATTTCGTGCTGATTCTCCACCAATCAGGGACGCTTATAGGCCATACAATGACGTTTATAAACCAATTATAACGATGTCATCTACAGAACCGCAGTCATGCAGATTTATTTCAAGTTACATTTTTAATGCCACACTTAACTTTGCAAGCAGAAACATATGTAATGGTGTTTTATACCAAGATTGCAGCGATGATACGCGTATGCGCATGGAGTACAATGGATGTTGGTATGAACCAGAATTCCTAGATTTCAACTGCATTGGTAGTTTGGAAGGAAGGTACTGGGAACGAATGATAGTTATTCAAAATACAAAAAATCCGTATGATACAAGATGCATTATATTTTCTGACTTAAAACAAAATAGAATAATAATGCTCAAGACCGGTGAATGTGACAAGTATTCTTGGATGTATGTTGATGCTGGTGTAAGGCAACCAATAATTGACTTTACTGTGGCCATGGAGAATACACATTGTCGCCATATATCTACTACTACCACTACGCATGCGCCATCGGAACCTATTAATGATGCGTGGAGTAGTGATGCTTATAACCAGAGATACAAAAATGATTTGGTTGTGAAAAAACTTTCAAGTGCTCATGTGACTCTTACAACATTACCAATGGACAAATATTCAAGTTTACAACAAGATAACCCGAAAACAAAAGATTATAAGAATGCTGTAAATGACGATGAAAGGTCTTCATTTTTAGTGCTTACACCTTTTTCAAGCTTTTTGTGGTTGCTGTGCTATAATATTGTCGTGGCGTATTCTTTCTAAAAGTCTACTTTTTTATAAATGGAAATTCTTATATTTTTTACAATTGTATAAATTTACAATAATAAAAATCTTTTTTATAATTTTGTCATTTATTTCAAAATTCTGATAATCGTAGCGTTGACACGGTAACTAAATCATGATTATATTGGCAAGTCTTTAAGGAGTTTCTGTATTCATTTTAAGTAAAATAAAGGTTAAATGCCGTCCTGACATGATCATAGCTGTTTTACCGTGAACGTAAAGCAACAAATCAATCAATCAATCAATCAATAAAGGTTAAATATTTAGACTTCAAAGAAGTAACTCTGCAGTTTTAGCTTTGCCTCTCTTCGAAAATGAATTTATCATTTAAAAAGTGGGGTTGCACCTATATAAGCATTGCTTTTCCTTATGATGAGTAGACCCAATCTCAGAAATGTTTATTTGTCCAGGGAACCAAATAGAAACTCAAAGAAGCTGTCGTCCTTAAACAACGGGGGAGAAAGCATTCGACAAAACCCACTTAACGTGGGATGTACGTAATGGGCTCTCCCATAGAATTTTTTTATTTTTTCTGTACAGGTGTATTTTTTCGGTTTACATCCGAATATGAAGAAAAAAAGATACCAAACCGAGCTCGTTTTCGAGTTACTTGCTTGCAAAGTTGAGAAAAAATGGACGCAAAATGCACTGACGTCAACGTGAATTAGATTTTTTCACGTATATTTCACCACTAAAAATCTTATGGTACATTTATGGGCCCATAGATTTTTTTTAAAAACTAATATAACATGATTTATTATTTCAGCGATCGATTTAAGAGAAAAAAGTTCTTAGTTACCGAGTTCGTTTTGTCAGTCTAGTCACTTTTGTGTATTTTCAGCGGGACGTCGTTTTCGCGGCAAAAACGCTAGCTCTAGACGTTACGGGATCGGAGACATTTGTAATTAGTAGGGCTATCTAAAAGCTTTCTTTTACGCTGCAAAGGGGTGAAGACTGAGATCAGCAATACAGACACTGTTCACTAAGCAGATGGATGATGATGTGGTTTTACGTTTTTTTCAACAGTATTTATATTAAATCGAGCGGTTTGAAGAGTGATAATGAAAGGCAACCTGTTTATGGTGAACGAAAATTCCGCTTACTGTGGAATTGAAACCCAGACCGCTAGCCGAACAGGCAAGCGCTTAACTCGCTTAACTATGGATAAGACCACTGACTCTTTTAAGGTCTCTTACCGCTGTATGTTGGAGCCTCAGCGGCACACATGTGAGACAGCCAAGTTCTGCTTACAGGTGGTCAAATGTTTTTTGTTGTTTTTTTCGGGAGCTCCAGTTTTCGCCTACCTCTGCTTAAGGATCGGCATGACAAAAGTGAAATGTTCTTAAAAGAAAGTAAAATCCTCATATCAAAAATAAATAAGTAAACAAATAAATAAAATTAGTATTTTACTCGCCAGTATGGGAATGAGTGAGACGAGCATGACGAATGCAGGGGCTAGATGTATCACAAAATCAATAATTCAGTCCTTGACAGTGTGGGTGACGAATAAATGCATCATTTCGGAGTTTATGGCCCTTTTAACAGTATTTCAGTCATATCGCACAGACAGAACAATTGATGGAATGGTCATTAGGATAAAATGACCGCACAGTCGAACTTGACACAGCTAGAAAAAGTACACATTTCAAGGACCCATACTGCCAAACTACATTTGAGGCACGACTCGACTAAACCAACAAAGTGGCATGTCCGCAAAGCGAAGGCTCAGGTCAGCCTGGGCGTCGGCTCAGTCTGATCAGAGTCTTCACTTTACGCTTAAGACTGGTCAGACCGGTTGGATGCTCAGGCTGATCTTAGTCTTAGCTGAGCGCATATGCCACTTTGTTAGCTTTGTCGTGTCGCGGCTCATTTGTAATCCTTGCATCAAAGGCACCTGTAAACATTCATATTCACAGAGACAATGTCAAAATGCAAAAACTTGGAAATATGATATAGCGGCTAGTCGGAAACTCTGACTAGACTGCATAGTTGATCTGCGCCGTTGTTCATAGCATATTCTCTGTGACACAGCTCAGTCAAGAAAATATTGGCGCTGATCGCTCTGCTTTGTCCTCAATATCCGAAAAAAGAATATGAGCAGACAGCGCAACCACACAGGCCTTGATCGGCTACGGCTCAATTGAGATATTGCGGATGTATTCCATTACTCCCAAAACCCAGAGGCGAGAGCAGAATCACGGCATGTCGGGATTCGAACACTCAGTCTCACAGCTAACACGAACAGACTTCATTGCAAAACGACAGTCTGAACAAAATGAGTTTTCAAAATGGCTCTTGATTCGTCAGCATCTTCTGTAAATGCTCCCCCCCCCCCCCCCCCCCCCAATCATGCTTGAGTATTCTCGCAATGACTGCTTTCATATAAATAGAAGCGCAATTTAGAATTTTCTCAAAATTTGGTAACGTGAGTTCTGCCAGCCTCTTTCCCGAATGCATAGAACATCAGTTTGAAAATTTAATACCGACTTCCATATAGATTTCAGGACAACGACTGTTATCACCATACATAACTGCATTATACTGAACGTAAGAGTAGGCCGCTATGTTATCAATGACGCCAACTTGCATGAATTACGATGACGTTACGTCCTTCGCAACGCACGTAATTTATGGCGCCGTCCTTTACGTACATCCCACCTTAATGAGCTTATTATAATATACGGCAAAGTGTTGAAGTAATGATGATCTGTACAAGGAGTAGTAGGGTCAGGTCTGTTGTTTGCAGAGTCTCATATAATCAAGTAGTTAGAGTCAATGTTGTACGTCTAAACCTACCAGTTTAAGCAACATCAACTACACTGTGCAACTGGTTTCGTTCTCTTTGTGTCGGTTGATGTTTTCTGTGAGTCAAACCGGACAAAACATTAAAAGTGGTGCATTACATTGAGATTATAACCTTTGTGAGGTAGATCTTTAATAAAGACACACAGGAACCGTGACAATAACAAATCATAGCCAAGTAATGGCCCCAGGGGTGGGGCACTCGGTGGTTTACTAGGTAAGCGTGAGCTTTTGCCACTTAAAGTACCTTTTGAGTGGTAAGTCTTCGACAAAACATACCTCTTTTAGTAATCTATATCTGAAAACAAACCCGTCAAGAGTTGCCACTACATGAAAATCATCCCTTTTGACAGAACCACACCCCTCTGAAATAGCCCTCTTTCAACTTTAAACAAGAAACATTGTACTATAAATGCTCTTGACATCTCTGCAAATTGAAAAATAGATGTGTGATGTTCTGAATGATCCTGAATTTTGACACGGCCTATACTGTGCAGTTTACTCTCAAATCAGACAGTTCTTATCTGTGTCTATACAGTTGGTCATATGGTCTAGCTCTACAATGCTTTGCGTTTCCCCGCGACGGATTTTTTAAATCTGAATTGAGTGAACAGGTTTCGCTCTGAATGTGTCAGCTAAAACACTTTTAGTGATGCATTTTGATTACAGCAACTGAAATCTGACTTAATATGTTTGATTTGATCCCTTGAAAGGGGGGGGGGGGGCGTGGTGGTGGTGGTGGTTGGGGGAGCTCAGTGTCTTACTTGGTAAGCATGTGCGATGGTAAAACTGGGTAGAAGGACATATTTTTAAGTATACTGCATTACTCAGGGGCCGTATTTATAAAACTACTTCAGTAGTTGCTATGCTGTTGCTAAGGCTAAATTTCTTTGAAGGAGATTACCTACAACTATGAAATTTGCTCTGGAGGAACAGTCTGAAAAAGACTGTTCCTCCAGAGCAAATTTCATAGTTGTGGGGAATCTCCTTTATAGATACTCAGCCTTAGCAACAGCATAGCAACCACTCAAGTCGTTTTATAAATACGGCCCTTGATCACTCAAATACTCGTATGGTATCCATATCATCAAAGTTGCTAATAAAGGTGTATAGTTTTTGAAAAACCTGTTCACTCAGGACTTTAACAAAACATCGTGGGGAAAACATTGTAGAAATAACAAACTGTGAAGACACATACCAGACGTCTCTTTTGAGAACATTCTGATTTTGGTGAACACTGCACAGGATGGTCTGTCTCAAAACTTAGGGTCATTGCATAACACCATATGACAATATTTCAATTAGCAGAGATGTGTGTATCAGTTTTATTATATGTTTTTGTTTAATGCTGAACGAGGGCTGATTTAGTGGGGATAGAGTCACTCGAAAAGGGCTAAAAACGTGCTTTTCAAGAGGTCGAAAACGCACGTGCTTAACCAAGTAGCCAATGAGTGTCCCACCCCCAGGGATCATTACTTGGCTGTGACCTGTTACTGTCACGGTTCCTCTGTTTCTTTTTTAAAAGTCTGCCTCACAAAAGCTATGTGAAGCCAATACTTTCGTGGTGCATATGGCGCATATAGGACTACCGTATGACGTCAATTTATGCCCCACCACATGATATGCTTAAGTAAAAGAGCCTCGGTCATTTAATGCGTCGGGTTCTTACAAAATCATAAAGTCACTAAAACTCTAAAAGTTTGCATTCTGGCAAGCATTATGTTTTAACGAATAAACTATGCAATTCAAATGTTTGCAAGAAGAATTACATTTCATCGGTGTAAGGTGCGGATTGAAATATCTGTGCCGCGGGAACAGGGTTCGGAGTTTCTGCAAAACTTCGTGATTTAACCAACATACCGAAAACTAGGATTAATTGTTGTTTTTAATATCTATGGATGTGTCCAAATGTAAGGAGGGATGACAATTAGTGTAGTCTCTGATAAGACTGCTTCTTTTGGAATAACTTTGCGGTTGGAACTGCAATACTCAAGCATTAATCTGCAACTATAGGGAATACGATTGAAAATATTCATCTCTGCAAGTTAAGCTGAAGCATTCAGCCTAATATTGTTTTATTTCTAGGAGACGCAGTAAAATAATGGGAGTTATTTTAACAATCCGTTAGCTTTCACACCTCTGTTATTAAAGAAACCAAATTGCCATACTCCGAATGCGCCCTTACAATAGTCAATAATTTTGTGATTAATTTGCAAGGGGAAGATTATCGTCTTTTAACATCGTTGCAGAGATAAATTATATTATTTGCCGTTCGAGATGCTATAGTTATCAGGCCCCTGGTGAGAACGCGGGCTAATTATTGTAAATTATTAATGGGGTTGAAATAAGAGGGAATTACTATACAGTGAGCTGCTACAAAGTATTCATTCATGTCGGTTTGTCAAAGGGCTCCGCATTTAAACATACAGTAAGTCATGTAAGCCGCGACACGACAAAATAAACAAACTGGCATGTACGCCCAGCGAAGACTCAGTTCAGCTTGGGCATCCGCCCAGTCTGATCAGAGTCTTCGCTGTCCGCATGAAGCTAACTTAGACCCTTAGCTATCCTTTAAGCATACAGTGACGACTCTGATCAGCCTTGGCGGATGCCAAGGCTGATCCGAGTCTTCACTGGGGGCACATGTCACATTGTTGGTTTCGTCGTGTCGCGGCTTATGTATATTTCATCATACCTAGGCGACGGGACAAGAAAGCAATGATCGGGAGCAGGCATTATCGATTTCTACAATGTACCCTAAACTCCAAATGGGAAAGGAAAACAATTAAAAAATAAATAAATAAATAAACGGCATAAAAGCACAGTAAGACAAGCAGAAAGCAAAGAGTTAGTACATTCCTAGCAAATGGCCGTGATGCTATCCCAAATAATGTACAAAAGGTCAAAGACTGATTGATAGCCGCAAAACAATGACAATTATAGGAAATAACAGCAATGCTTCGCCTTTTAGGTTCCGTAATAAAGCACTGCAGGGTGAGGAAGGGGGTGGGGCTTAAAACGGTTGGAATTTTTTGGATTTACATGTGCGTAACCTCGCTCTGCGGTCTGTTATGGTCATCAACATACAAGTTATCCGAACCACATGAAACGCCTGTTTTTATTACGCATTTGGTATTTTAAATTACAAAACAAAACAGAGAGAGGAAAGTTTGCAGCTTTACCGATGACCACATTCGTTGAACACTACTGATAAGCGGACACAACAAATGAGCCGCGACACGACAAAACCAACAATGTGGTTGTGCGCCCAGCGTAGACTCTGATCAGCCTGGGCATCCGCCCAGTCTGATCAGGGTCTATGCTGTCTGCATGGATGTAGCTGATACCCATAGCTACCCATTAAGTGCTTAATGAAGAGTCTGATCAGAATTGGCAGATGCCCATGCTCATCTGAGTCTGCGCTGACCGCACAACCACTTTGTTGGTTTTGTCGTGTCGCGGCTCAAATAATTTTATAAAAAAAAACAAACAATAAACCACAACGGAAGAACCGCCTTGGAACGGTAAGCAAAAAAAATCACTGATCCTCGCCCTGGCCCCGAGGTTATAAAACTTTTTTCGTGCTCAACTCAGCTGAGCATGAAATTTTCTCTGCTGATAAATATGAAAATGCCAACTAATGTTGGCATTTTCATATTCATAAGCAGAGAAAATTGCATACTCAGCTAAACCGAGCAAGAAAACAACCGTACTTATCAGTGATTTGCTATTTATTAGCAGGTAAAATTTCATGCTCAGCTGAGTTGAGCATGGAAACAGTTTTATAACCTTGGGGCATGGATTCTAGTATGGTATATAAACATATAAAACCAACAAGGTGGTTGCACGTCCAGCGCATACTCTGATCAGCTTGGGCATCCACCAAGTCTGGCCAGACTCTTCGCTATGCGCTTAAAGGGTAACTAATGGACAAAGCTACCTCCATGCGGACAACGAATAGTTTGATCAGACTCGGCAGATGCGCAGGCTGATCAGAGTCTGCGCATGGCGCACAACCATTTTGCCGGTTCTCTCGTGTCGCGGCTCATATGTAAAAAAGTTTATTTCGCGGCCATCAATGGATCAAACCCTACTTATGGTTTGAAGATTGTGGCGGGATTCGAATCCGGTTCCGCTTGTAAATAGGTCCGTCTGGAAATATAACCAGAGACATAAATGTCGGCTCGACTGGAACATGGATATTTAAAAAAGGAACTGTCGTTTGTGTATAAAACCGTAGTTGATATCAATGAAGTTTTAGGCATAGCGGCAGGTTCAATTAAATGAAAATCATAACATTTCTGTGTAACAGTTGAACCCCGATGGGCCCCAACACTTTCTTCGCTTAATCCGCAAACACTTTCGCCACATACTGTACAAGCATTACAACCATAGAACACAAAAGACCCACAACAAAAACAAGTGTCCTTAATGGCAAATGAAGACACTACAGAGAGATATAATTAGCACAGGTCAAGAGGTCATCTGAAGTCAACTCTGCATCTGTTTGTCGAGCATATCCGAAATGCTGCAATTTAAATGATATCAACTGTACAGCATCATATAAAAATTGCCAAATACCAAAACTTTTAAAGAAAAAAAAAAGAAGAAGAAAACATGAGCAATGACACTAACAAAAATTGGTTATTGCATACAATCTTTGAACATTCTTTAGCTGAAAGTATTAATTAAATTTCGAAACCTGCAGAGAATGCTATAAGACTGTTATAAAACAAGGTATTAAAATCAAATTCAGGATGTCCGACAAGAAAGGTAACACTTTCATACTTTCAGAATTTTGATGCAACGTTGGAGAATTTGCATCAAAATATGCATACATATAAAACAAAGCTGTAAGTTTATCCAGTAAGCAATTGGAGTAAATGTGTCAAACAATATCAGTTTTACAGTGTTTTCAGTAAAAAGTACCTTTTTTGTCAAATGCGGCAATTCAATAATTAATGATGTTCTCAAAATGACGGACCTTGACCAGCTTTCCCTGTTTTCGCACAATGAAATTTTTAATAACATTTCTAAACATTTCTTCACTGATCTTCTTCACTTCCCGTTTGATGCTTTTCAACAGCATATCCGTGGCCACTGGCTTTGGTCTGTAAACAGTCGACTTCAGGTAGCCCCAGAAAAAGTATTCTCATGGGTTCAAATCAGGATTGTGTGCCGGATAAGATTGTCCCCAATTCTTCACTTCAGGACATCGTCGAAATATCACCTTATCACCGAAGGTTTCATGAAGATAATCTAATAGAACAGAACTATTTGACTTGTACATAATACATCGTCACACAAAACAACACAATATCAAATGCATATAATGTCACGTATCAGAATACAGTTTATCAGAGTCTATCAGAGTTTATGATAGAATTTTCTCACACAGTTACAGGTACGTAAGGATGAACCATAAAGTAGGTTAGCACAAGGTCGATAAGTTTGTTAAATAAATTGCCTCGTCCTACGAGAAGTATGCAAAAAGACAGAATAGCAACATTAGATATATGTGCCGTCATACAATTCTGCATGAACCAAGCATTTTGAATATCTTTTTTTATGGGCATGTTAAAAAAAAATGTGACCAAAGCATTTCAGAGAATTTTAAAGAAAACAGGGCTATATTAGTTCATTATTTTTGAGGCTGAAGATGTATCATGCGGCCTTGAAGATACCTGCCAAATTTCATTGAAATACTTTGAGTAATAAAAAAGTTATGGTAAAAAATATAGCCAAAAAACTCAGGAGTGTAACGCTTTTTGTGTGACATATTTTTGATTACTGAATTTTCAGCATGCAATTTTACAAAACTGTGCCGGTTACCATACCCATTAGCCGTCTTTTTGACTTTCCAGTCCTTTGGGCTGCATGAAAATGTAAGATTAATGTCCTTTCATCATCACTCATGGAATTAGTAATGCTTAACTCAACAGCACTATGCTGAATTTCTCGTGCACCAAAAAAGAAGAGGTTCCCATCTAAATGGGTGTCATTTTTATATCTGATGCTTCGAATCTCTATAACATGGTCTTAAACATTGAATAAAGATGGTATATTGTATTGCAAATTTTCCTGTGGCTTTACCGGCATCCATCTCAGAATGTAAACAACTTCTTCTCCAGTACCCCTTGAACTCAGGAGTGTAACATTTGACATTTGGAACCCCATTACTTTTTCCAGGGGTAGCTTTAGTAAACCTTCATGCCTTTTATGAAAAGTCTTTGACCCATCATGGTAAGTGGTACACAGGCAGTCTTCATCTTGGCTTTTATTTTCTTCATATGTACCATTAAAGCCACTCAGGAGTGTAACACTTTTTTGAAAAAAGACAAAAATAGCTTATTTCTTTACCACAAGCAGTATAATTTTCATTTATTGTGCTCATAAATGAAGACCAAGCCTCCCTCAAGCAATTTTTAAACATATAGTTAACTTCTTAATGTAAATAAAGCTGCACTGCCATGAAATCGACCAAAAGTCGAAGATTTTGAGACTCCATTTTCTTCATATCTATCACTATGAGGCATTCTAAATAATAACCATACATGGCTATCAAGTGTTTTGTGAGAAATAATTAGATAAGAATGCCCAAGATAGTGATATTTTGTGACTAAATTCTGGTTTTGCTATGACATGTATAGTGCAAGGTGTTACACTCCTGAGTTTTTTAAGTTTAATGCCATTTTGGACACTTTTTCTTCCCTTACATCAACATGTTTGGATGAATTCAAACTAACTATATGTTTCCAACATCTGAAAATGTTTTTTGATGCAAAGCCATCTGTTCTGATAAGATTTTGAGGTTAATGATATTTTAGAAAGGGACTTCTTCTACTGATTCATCTTGTAACCATCAACTTCTGAAACTGGTATGGAACTTCACTTCTGTAATGTCTTTTGTAGACGGGTAATGATAGCCAGGTAAAGAAAACTGTTCAATTACCAAAAGAAAGATTGAAGAGGAAATTAATTAAATTCAGTATACATCTGTTTGATTTTTGTGCATTTAGATAGCCGGAATAGCAAATATATTGTGGCACACCCAAGCATGAGTTAATATATGGTTTTGGTTTTTGCTATAGCAATGGGTGCAAGTTGCTTTTAAAAAGAAGCCAACAAAATAATGAAATTCAAAGGCAGAATATTCAACTTTTTTTACAATACAACAAATGGCTGTAAAGTGTTACACTCCTGAGCGTCAGAACAAATTTTCTTTTTAAAGAGGCCAATAAACTTTGAAAAAATGATGCTAACAACGTGCAGTCGGTGTTACTTTATTACATGGAATGCTTAATCATTGACTTAAAGTTCTTATGATGCAAATTAGAGCAGTTTGGAAATAATACTCAGGAGTTTAACACATTCCTTGAAACTTTTTGCACATTTTTGAAATGGCATCACCACTACCTATATCTTTTTGTATGAACAATCATTTTCTAGAATAGTTCTCTACTCATATGGCATCATTCCAATGCACATTTTATTGAGGTATAGTCAAGTAAATAAAAGATATGAAAGTTTTTAGAACTCTACATCTAAAAAAGTGTGTCAAAATGAAGTTAAAATTTGAGTTTTTATATGATTCAATGATTTCTGACAGAAAACCGCACTTATTTTCATAATTTGGAAGTGCCCTGCATCAAATAATAGAAACTTAAAGTGATAGGATCATGATTTTAGCTGTCCAAAGCTTTCATAAAATTTGGTCATTTTAACAGATTTTGGGTGTAAATTTCTTCACAAAAATTGTGATAAAAATTTTATTAGTAATGTTATTATTAAAATTTATACAGTTTTGTAAACTGGAAGCACTGCAGATAAGTCTGAAATAAACTTTAAACTATGGCAGAGTGTTTATTTTTGACCTCCAATGTCACACTTTGGTCACATTTTTTTTTTGAACATGCCCTTATTTAGCTTTCAAGCGAATGATAGGTGAATGAGTGTCCTTGGACGTATCACCAGTACACAATTCTGATTCCGATTCTGAAGCGCTGGAACGTAATTCTTTTTCAATAGCAATAGATACCGTTGTGAATCCACAGCGGCCATAAACACATACGGACCGATCACTCAGTGTGGCGACACAGCACACCAAACCGTTAATTTTTCGCTATGCAGAGGCCTCTCTGTAAAACAGTGCGACTTTTCATTTGCCCAGAATCTATTGTTTTGTTTGCATACATGGCCAGGAACCAGGATATTAACCTAACAACATGGAACCCGTCCGCGTAATTTGCGGCAACGTCAACTGCCCCACAAAAATCAACTCTTTGAACTTGATCTGTGATGTTTAAACTCTGCATAATCTGAATTTATATGGAAACAGTTTTATTCTTTCCTTAGCATGTCATGAACACAAATTTCATGAATTCCTGGGGCCGTATTTTCCAGAAAAGTCAGTAAGACATTCTTCCTCAGAAACAGGGGCCGTATTTATGAAACGACTTAAGTCGTTGCTATGGTGTTGCAGGGGTAACATTCTATGAAGGAGATTCCCTACAACTATGAAAAAAAAGTAAAAAGTATGCAAAGACTAGTCTGAAAAGACCGTTCCTTCAGAGCAAATTTCATAGTTGTAGGGAATCTAAGACTGTTCCTCCAGAGCAAATTTCATAGTTGTAGGGAATCTCCTTCATAGAAATTCAGCCTTAGCAACAGCATAGCAACCCTTTAAGTCGTTTTATAAATACGGCCCCTGTTTCTGAGGAAGAACGTCTCACTAACTTTTCTGGGAAATTCCAGAGCATGCCCTGAAGCAAACTCATGTTTTCGTCGCTCCTACTGGATTTCAGCCGACCTGATTTAGGAGCATCCGCTATTGACCCACGTCGCTAAAATTTATGTATGATCTTGTAGACATGGTTCCTGCTTATATTTATGTTCTTAAAATGTTATTTAAACTTTCTCTCAAACGGTCGTTACATATTTTGTTTCATAATACTGCTTCACGATAAAAGTACGTTGTTCTGACGTAAATCGCTCTGTCCTGAAAATAACATATACTTTAATATATGACACCATTATCTTTGGCGCGTTATTTCGACAGGCAGTAATTTGTTACATTTAAGACCTTTAAATTGATATAAAATTTTAAAAATAACCCTGGATTAAGCAAAACTATGAAAATATCAAAGTATTACCTTTCTTTTCGGACACCATGTATAAATATGACACCACTGTCATTTTGTCTCAGAATGCCGACACCTTATTTATGTATGTCATTTACGTTACCAAAATATCAGTTTGGAAAGTTAAATGTATTTTTCATTGCGATCCCTTAATTTCCTGTACACCAAACCAGCCTCAATATTTCCTATAACCCCAACATAGTATAGTGTATTCGAGCTGTGGCGTCCTACCCCAAAACTTCTCTCGAAAGTCGATGCCATAAAAGGCAGCTTGTTAGTTGTGGACATAAATTTTCTTCAGGCATAAATCAATTGACAGCAAACTGGTTCTTTTGGTTTAATAATCTCAAAAACATCAATTATTTACAAACTTTTCTTATCAGAACACAATGTAATTAGTATCGACAGCGGGAAAGGATTTTTCTAGAAAATATATGGCCTTGGCCGATATAGAGCAGGTTTTCTGTTAACCATTAACATAAATATTCTAACAGCATCAACCATAACAGCTGGTTAGTCTTTCTCCATATCGTGGCAAGTATCTGATAGGACTCAGTTTTAACAAAATATAGACGAGGCATGTCCGAATTAAGTAACACAATATATATCCTCATGATTATTTTAACGACTCACTGTCTTACGGGTCAGTTCGCATTTCTTCGTTCTGCTTAATCAACTGGTTAGGAACTTAGGAATGAAGTTATAGTATCGCCATGGACAGATTACAGTAAGCTTTCAGAAATGAGAATTTATGATTGAAACTCAGCATTGCTATTTTTGTCGCTATTAGAAATTAGCGGACACAAGGTTTATTTCAGTGGTTAAGAGGACAGACATGAGTATGGGGTTGGATTTCTTGTGCATAAGGACATGGTGAGTGCTGTCTCGGGATGCCGACCGGTCTCCAGCAGACTGGTCTCAATCCGCCTTAGAGCAGTTTCTGATAACATCTCCATCATACAGGTTTATGCACCAACATCTGGGCATGATGACAATGAGGTCGATCACTTCTACCAGCAACTCCAGGAAATCATAGACCAAACACCAAAGAAGGACATTCTGGTTGTACAAGGGGGTTTGAATGCTAAAGCAGGGAAGGATGCACTGGCAGACTGGGGAAACGTTTGTGGACCCTACTGCAATGCCGAGACGACTGAGAGAGGTCTTAGACTTCTAGATTTTTAACCTTTAACAGCCTAGTACTGACAAACACCCTTGGCCTTGGCCCTCACAACCCATCCAGAAGAATCCCAGATGGGAAACACCACAAGCAGATTGATTACGTACATCTAGACGAGGAAGCGCTTCCGATCAGGAGTTAATATCCTTAGGAGATTTCCTTGAGCAGACATAGGAATTGGCCATTACCTGTTGCTGATGACCTTCCGAGTTCGTCTAAAGAAGGCGAGAAAGCCAACCCATCCAAGACTGAAGTTTGATCTTGCGAAGTTAAGGGACCCAGATGTGGCATGCACTTTTCAAGCAACAATAGGTGGGAAGTTCGCACCACTCATTGGTCTGAGGGATGAAGACATGGACAAAGATATCATGATTACCACGTACAATATAGCAGGGGCTGATGCAGCCGGTGAGATACTTGAGAAGGAACGTCGCAGTAAAAAGCTCTGGGTCCCAAGTGATGTTCTCGACCTCTGTGACCAGAGGAGAGATTTGAAGAAGAGGCGCTATGAATTAGAGGAGCAAAAGAATCCAGGAAAGCTAATAAGATGATTCAGGAGGCAATAAAGAAAGCTAAGGAGGAATGGGTAGCTAGACAGTGCGAGAAGATCGAAACTTCCCTGAACAAAAACAACAGCAATAGAGCATACCAACTGGTGAAGGATCTAACTTCAGAGAAACAAACTAGGTCCACAGCTATTCAGGAAAGGTCTGGGAAATTTCTTACAGAAGAACAAGAGATTCTCAGCAGATGGACAGAATATTGCCCAGAACTACATATATACAACCATGCAAGTGATGGCGACAATGTGATTCTGGACTGCAATCAACCCCCAGAACAAGATCTACAGCCGATCCTACGTGAGGAATTTGAGATTGCAGTAGCAGCACTGAAGTAGGGTAAGTCTGCCGGAGTTGATAATATACCAGTAAAACTTGTTTCAGTTGGCGGGGAGACCATGATTGATGTTTTAAAGAAATATGTAATAGGATCAAGAGAACAGGAGAATGGCCTACCCCATGGACTCAGTCTCTGATTATTACACTGCCTAAATAGGGCAACCTACAGCTTTGCCAGAACTATAGAACCATCAGCCTCATCAGTCATTCAAGCAAAGTCATGCTGAAAGTCATCTTGGACAGGCTTAAGCCCCAAGCCGAGGAGATAATCGCTGAAGAACAGGCTGTGTGCAGAGCTGGAAGGAGCACCAGAGAACAGATCTTCAACCTTAGAATTCAGTGTGAACAGAATCTCCAATATCAGCAAAATCTGTACCATGTCTTCATTGATTTCAAAAAAAAACATTGACAGGTCTGGCATGCAGCCTTATGGGCCACTTTGCGGAAGTACAATATCAGTGAAAATCTAGTTCGCACCATTGAGCAGCTCTACGACAAGACTACAAGTGCCGTTCTAATGAATGGCAGCATGGTTAGGAGAATGGTTCAAAACAGCAGGTGGAGTAAGGCAAGGATGTCTTCTGTCACCCACCCTCTTCACCATTTTTTTTTGCGAGCGGATTATTTCTGATGCTCTAGAAGAACATGACGGGAAGGTTAGCATAGGCGGCAGAAATAGTACCAATCTTCGGGTTTCCGATGAATAGACGCTCTAGCTGAGGGAGAGCAGGAACTAAAACCCCTAACTGCACGAGGTATAAGATGGAGATCAATGCTGAAAAGACCAAAATGATGACAAATAGCGCCAATAGCATCCAGTGGGAGATCAAGGTAAAACAGCAGAAGCTTGATACTGTAACAAGCTTCAAATACCTTAGAGCAGTTGTCTCAGATGGTGACTCCAGAAGGGGGTTTTCTCTCAAGGGTTGCACAAGCCACTTAGCTCTTATAAAGCTGAAGCCAATTTGGAATTTTAACGACATATCTCTTGGACCTTCGGGCTTTATTCAGTTTGTGAGTGATTAGCCGGCGTTTACACATCGATAAAATCCACAACAATAAAATGCATTCCTATAATGAAATTCCAAATGTGTATAAGTATAAGTATAAGTTTAAGTATAAACCAATTCAAGGTTTCTTTTATGTGGAATTCCGTGATATATATGGTCAATATCTGCAGGAAGAACTCAGTCGGGAGCAGTTGAAAGTCAACTCTATCGGGTTTATTAACTTGTCAATATTTTAAATAAGGCTGAATCACTATTGTCACGCTTCCTCTTATCACAGTGGTTAAGTCAAAATCCATCATCGTAAAATCCGTATGCTCTTGGACACCTACACCATTAATGGCAAATATTGAACGTACTAGTTGGCTTAGGCACGCCATTCTGTTCTGAGATTTCTTTCATCTTTACAAAGGGAACAAACTTCGTGACTTCGTAGTTGCTTTCCTGGACAACGTACCAATTCAAAATGTGGTCTACTTTAGAAGGAAAGACTTTGATCCTACAGGAATAAATTCTTTTCTTAAGAACTTGACACCAACGAACAAGGTAGAGTTGCTTGCCCTGAATTTGTATCATACACCGTACGTAAAACTGCTGCGTAAGTGGCAAATTAAATTAAAATCAGACTGTTAATTACACTCTGGTCTTGGTCAACACTATTTTTCAGGTGAAAAAGAGATAAAATTTATAATGCCTCAAAGACAACATTTGCCAATAATTGTTATATTTCGACTGACGTTTCTGCTATAATTCATTGACATAAATCTTATTTGATTTATTGTCATAATCCTTATCGTTAGAAGATCAATAGATTAAGGTTTAGAAAATACAATTTCATCATTTTAAAAAAGAAATATACAGGTTAAAGTTTTTGTGACAATGCTTAAGAGAATTTACACTTGGACTGACAATAAAATTTAAGGCGCAGTCAGGTAGCAGCGCGGCTAAAAGGCATATGGAATGGTGTACTAGTCAATATTTCTTAGAAACATTTATTATCAAGCCAGCTCAGATATATCTTTTTCCAAAACATAAAACTCATGATAAACAGTTAACATAAATTGTTATTCCTGTCTCTTAGAAGCCTTGGTTAAGAACTAGCTGGAATGATTCTGCTATCTTAAAACTTCGGAGGTTCTGTTTTCTGTCCA
Organism: Ctena decussata; assembly: GCA_963989385.1. NCBI lineage: Eukaryota > Metazoa > Mollusca > Bivalvia > Lucinida > Lucinidae > Ctena > Ctena decussata. The sequence continues at coordinate 7,708,327 of OZ022511.1, read as the reverse complement.
GATTTTGGGTTATCAAGTAGTTAAGAGATTACGAAAGCTGCTTTTATGTTTTTGTTTTTATATAAATGCAGTAAACATGCAGGTAATTTAAATTTTTATAAAAGTAAATATTGACCATTGCATTTCTGGATATATTGCAGTGATACACAATTTGGACAAATCAGAGGTACATGTACATGATGGGCTCCATCCATCTATCTTGCAATCTGCTGTTATTAGTCATAGATAAGCAATTCAATTTCAAAGGGCCCTCTTTTTCAAATCAGTTTGAACCAAGATATAAGTCAATTTCAGGGAAAAACGCTTGTCCAGGGCCCGCGGCTATAACACTTTTCTCGTGCTCATTTCAGCTAAGCAAGAAATTTTCTCTGCTGATAAAAATGAAAATACCAACTGATATTGGCATTTTCATATTCATAAGCAGAGAAAACTTCATTCTCAGCTAAACTGAGCATGAAAACAAATGTACTTATCTGTAGTTTGCTATTTATTAGCAGGTCAAATTTCATGCTCAGTTGAGTTGAGGATAAAAAATGTTTTATAACCTCGGGGCCAGGAGACACATTTCTGGCTATGCCACTTTTTGAAAGGGGTTCGTAGCCCATGGAAGCAAATAGGAAGTCGTAAAAGTTGTCTTATCTTTACAAAATAGCAGAAAACATAGTGGTGTACCCATATACCTTAATCGTTAGCTAAGAACCGAAACTATGATTGGTGTGCCGTCCCAAGGCGGCACTTCTGTTTTGGTTCTTCCGGGTTGTTTTAATGTGCTGTTTGTTGCTACGTCTATTATTGATATATTGTTTCTGATGTTTAGACCTGCCTGGTGACCAGCTACATGGGAAATGACGGTTCACATGGCTGCCGCTGATGATGTATTTTGTGTTTACTATTTTTGTGATGTCCTTTTCCCTCATGGTGTCTTGGATGGGATCTAGAATTGAATTGTGTCAGTTCCTGAGAATTTTCCTTTTTACCTTTACGGCCCGATATAGACTAAAATACTGTCTCAAAGGGTCGTTAAAACCAAGACAACCAACCAACCTTTGATTACAACTGCATTCACTTGTGATTTAAGTTACCATCAGGTAGATATCGATAAAAGTGGAAATCAGCCTACTAGTATTTCTTTCTAAATCACGTAAATTAAATTATAATGATTATTCTTTCCTTCGAATATAGGCATAGCAGACAACTGTGATCAATAGCTTTCATAACAAGATACATGAATGTAAAAATTATTGTTTGCTTTTATATTTTTTTCTCTTTTTTCCGAATGATTGTTTGATATTTTTTAGAACTTCATTGGCTTTGTCTTCTTCTCTTGTACTGTCTAGCTGATGGCTGTACTATCCTCATGAGAAAATAAATGATGGTAAATTAGTCAGCGCTGTGTTATTAGAGTTAATTTGTCTCACTGGCAGACAGTCGGTCAGCGTGTCAAATATCCTAATACTACTCTTGAGACTCATTGCAGTGTCATCGATGGCATTCTGTTAAAGTGATCTGTAAAACGGAGCGGTTTCACGCGTAACATAAATCACGATGGAAGAAGCTAGGACAAAACCTAGAGCTATGGGCCCAGTTGTTCAAAACTAACGACGTCGTTAGTTTACGTTACGTTAAAGTTTCAAACGTTTAGTACGGAAAAAACTCTGACATTTTTATCCGAAACAAATGTGAGCTGCTTTTGCAGTGCGAAAGCTCCTATTATTTCTTTCAGCAAAAAATCTGAGCGCACTTGATTTTATGTGAACCAGAAGACTTCAGGAATCCACGACTAACGACTTTGTTAAGCTAACGGTGCTTTGAACAGCTGCGTCCTGGTTTTCGCCTACCAATTGATTTATTACTGACCGTTGTTAGGCGGTGCTTTCGTTGTCTCTTTTTTATGTGTTATTGTTTGTCGTTCTCTTTCATGTAATCTTCGAGGATTTTTTTTGTTTTGTCTGTTTATTCTGATTCATTCTGAAATCAGTGTAGCTTGTCAAACGACATTCCTGGCATACACAGAGTCTCCATAATTATCCGTTATTTGGTTCATACCTGGCCCAGAGGTTATAAAACTTCAGTACATTCTCACACTTAAAATAAAGCACACTGATTATCTGCTTCCGAGCACGTGCTCGGAAGCAGCCAATCAGTGTGCTTTATTTTGAGTTTCAGATTATACTCAAGTTTTACATGTATAACCTCAGACCCTGATCTGTTCCTGGCTGTAATGAAACTTTTAAACTGGATCATTGAAAGCATTTCTTTTCGTTGGCTGGCACTGTCTTACAATTCTGTACAAAATGTGGAATCTGCACATGACTAAGTTACTCTTGACGTCATATCTAAACCACGTGTGACCGTTCTTTATTTTCAGTTGTTTATTCATGCACGTAAACATATTCACAACAATGCTTTGACAGTATAAAGCTGAAACTTTATCAAAATAAAATGTAAAATGTCACACAGATAAATCTGCTACAAATATTAGACATTGCCAAAGAGAAAACAAACAACTTGAATTATTTAAGAAACATTTTCCTTTGCTCCGCAGAACCATTAGAAGGTAAGTATGACGACTCACAGAGACTACTAAAGACAAATGATGTACATCATTGGACAAAAGAAGAAACACATATCTTTATTTACTGCATTATTAGATTTACTATAATAAATCAAATTTCTATAGCAAACAAACTCGTATGTTCATATCTTCCGTAGTGTTATGGTTACGTTTGCATTTCTTCTCCGCATAAGCGACTGAGAAGTAAAAGATAATACTCCACAATGGGAAAGAAACAGGCCCCAGTGTTATAAAACTTTTTTTCATGCTCAACTCAGTTGAGCATGAAATTGTCTCTGCTTTTGAATATGAAAATGCCAACAACTAATGTTGGCATTTTCATATTCATAAGCAGAGACAATTTCATACTCGGCTAAACTGAGCAGGAAAACAATTGTATTATTTGCTATCTATTAGCAGGTAAAATTTCATGCTCAGCTGAGTTAAGCATGAAAAAAGTTTAATAAACTCGGGGCCTGGAACGGGGAAAACTTTGTCTGGTGAGGTGTGATGAATGCGACTTTATTTCTTAATGTAATATGAATTTGAACAGCGGAGGAATGTGGCAGTTCAGAAAAAAAATCGGATGTGCATCAGTTGCGGCCTGGGGCAAGACACTAAAGGTTAATTCCTAATTATTCCAACTCCATCAATTATTTACTACAATTAGACCGCCTTCTCACCAGAGGCCTAATAATTATACCCTAATATAATTTATCTCTGCAGTGTAGTTAAAAGACAATAATCTTCTTGCAGATTATTCACAAAATTATTGGTTGCTGTGACAGCGCATGCGTAGTACGACATTTTTTTTCTTTAATTGCAGACTTCGGCAATGAATTTCAAGTTACTCGAAGCTCAGAACGTAAACCTTCGCTCACAGTCACTGCGTGGTCAACTCCGTTCCGATAGACCAAATAGAAAAACTGAGGGGTTGGCATGGGCATAGAACATTTGACTTTCCTGATAAGCAGTGTAAGAAATCTGTTTACGTCAAGTTACTAACTGCAAAAAATGTCGACGACCAATTAGAGCCAGACTTTATTTACTATTTTTCATATGAATATGGCAAAACAGAATGTGATGGATTTCGTATGTAAGCTCAAGTATTCATGCATGTCCAAAAGTAGTATTAGTTCATATTCCACATGATTTCCTATTCGTAAAATGTTTTTATCATATAGGCCGCGACACGAGAAAATAAACAAGTGTTTGTGCAGCCAGCGCAGACTCAGATCAGCCTGGGCATCCCCCCAGTTCGATCATACTCTTCGCTAAGCACTTAAAAGGTAGTTAAGGGTCTAAGCTACCTCCATGCGGACAGCAAAGACTCTGATCAGACTGGGCGGATGCCCAGGCTGATTTGAGTCTGCGCTGGGCGCACAACCACTTTGTTGGTTTTCTCGTGTCGCGGCTCATATGATGACACTACTTATTGATAGCTCCTTTTGTCAGGGCCACATAACAATACAATTTTGATTATAATCATTGCTCTTCTAAGTTACATTCTGTCTGTTATTGTCGGAGGCGAAGTAATTTTGTCAAAAATAAAAGCGATATTTGTCGAATCCAAGACAACCATTTTTCATTTTTTCCAAGCTGCCAAGAAACAAAACATTTCTGACTCCTGTATCAAGAGTTCATTTCCAGAGATTAATGCATGGCAGGCGGATTACTGATTTTTCTTTCAAACGATATTGACTCGATGAGCATGTGAGCAATACTTAATGCTCAGTGATGATCCTTATTTGTTTCTGTTGGACAACTGCGTATTGTCTTTGTATTCTATCTTTGCTGTCTCGTGGCGACTACTATCATAGAAACGGCTTTGTCGTACTGTGCAAACGTTGGACATATATACTAAAGTAAGTTTTTCAGTCACTAAGCATGTACAAGTATTATCATTTGAGAACAGTCAAACGATAAATATCGGATATTTCCTACAAGGTGTTATTGTACTCCAGCGATTATAAGAATGAGAAACAATGTGACTAATCAATGGAGTTGAATGAAACAAAAGTCGACATATGATTATAAACGGTGTAAGACCTTATTTTCAGACTACAACTGGACACACTATGGACAGTCTTAGGGTTTTTTGTTTGTTTTTATCACAAGGTATTCGACGGAAAAAGAAACGTTTGGGTTGTAGTAAAAGTCATAACGAAGGCAATGGGGACCAATGAAATTTGCCAGCCTGAGTTATGGTTTTGGCATCTTTCTGGAATTAAAGGAGCAAGCTACTGGCCACGCTATGAAACTGCAATTCGTAATTTTCCTAAACAGCCAATTGTTGAGCAGGTCATAGGATCTGTAAGAGGTCAGATACTCAGGAAAAGTCTCGCTCAATCACATATAAATTTTATATAAACTATATCAAACGTGTAGATTCACAAGACGGAATAACTATTAGAGATTTTATTTCAGTTGATTGGTCTGTTCAGATTGTCTGAACATTCACACACTCAATTAACTAGTGAAAAAATGTAATAAATGTATTTTTAAACATATCATGTAGTCTCTGTTTATTGCGTCCGCAAGTCTATTTAAACACATATAAATACGTGCTTACGAACAGTAGGATTACAAAGAATTAAACAGTATCTTCGAGAATTTCTGGTCTATTTGCAACTTCGGTTGCCTTGCAAATCACCGGGGTTATCTTATGTGAAAACAGGAAGACAATTTGTCGTTTCAGTGATCAAGCGTACATTACAAGACAAGATCTGTCCAATAAATACTGAAGAAATCAAACACAGACGTGGTCAAGAAATCTCCCGTCAACAGTGAGATCTATGGTATTATATATATTAATGCCAATTTCGATTGAAAATTTTATAATTTGGTACACCATTAGTTAAGTTTGAGGGTTATCTTATACCTTTGAATGCGAACATATCTGATCAGGACCAATATCTATACGAGTAATGACGTGTCGTTGTATGATCCATGTCTGACGGGCCATCGGCCTGGCATAATTTTATCATGACTTAACTTATTCAGATTGGTTTTAATTTGAATGCACGGGACGTATGTTATCTGCTACAATTCACAATTAAAAACAGTACACGCAAAGCCTCTGTAATTATAGCTCTGACGCCATTCACATTAAAAATAATCATTGAGCCACATCAACAACAAGGAAGTTTTTCATGTAATATTCAGATCATCCTTCTCGTTCCCACAGGGTGATCAGAAACCTCACCTCGGGCTCTATGACCTGTGCCACTTCCGTAGAAGGCTGACGTGTCGAGCGAAGGAAGGCTCTGATCGGGCTGCAGTTTGCTTGTTACCTATCCCACATTGTAGGAAGTCGTTTATTTTCAAGAGAAATTTATATAAAAGAACATAATCCGTCATTTCCAAATTGTGATTGCTTCTGCAAGAAAACGACACAAACAAAAGAAATGAGAGTCTGTAGTCGCAGTGCTAAGACTGGCATTTGTCATTTTCTAATTAGTTTTGCAAACAGTTCGTATATTTTTCATTGTTTTGAGGAAATTCATTCGGATTTTATGTGTCATAAGGTTAACTGATTTATTTCATAGTAATGGGAGGTTTACAAGAAGACAATTCATTTCAATAACCCCCGGCATGTGGTTGTGCAGTAGAAATCCAATGGACATGATGCCAGGAGCAAAGGAAGTGAGCAGAAAGCTTGGTGGCAAGCACATGATAGTGTATCACAAATTATCACAAATCATCTTCCGCCTCTTTTGAGAGGGTGGAGGGGGGAGATTCAAATAAGAAAAGAATGGTTAGAATGACTAGTAGCAATGGTAGTTAGCATAAAGCTTAGTGACAATCACATGATAGCATTCTTCTAAATATTCTTAAATCATATCCCGTCTCTTTTGAGGAGATGATTAAAACAAGAACAGAATGGTTAGAATGACAATTATTGGTCAGGTAGCTAATGTAAATAATCTTTAGGTAAAATAACAGATACTGACATAGATGGAAATAATATAGTAAACATCGTTGTTCAAACAGTTTACTTACGTGCATGCCGTTAGATGTTGAGAGCGGGTTTCGGGATCTGATTGTATTGGTTCCTGACCACTGCCTATCTTTTGATATTGATTTTCCCCAATTAACCACAGAAGTATCCAAAAGTGTTATAGGTTTATCTAATGCTAGATAAAGGCCAAAAGCCATATCTCGAACGACGGATGATATATGACACAAACTGCAACCCTTTATTTACTTTCAGATAAACTGTTTGGCCAAAATATAAAATAATTGAGCCGCGACACGAGAAACCAACAAAGTGGTTGTGCACCCAGTGCAGACTCATATCAGCCTGGGCATCCGCCCAGTCTGATCAGAGTCTGCGCTGCCCGCAAGGGTGTAACTTAGATCCTTAGCTACACTGTAAGCGCTTAGCAAAGACTCTCATCCGACTAAGGAGATGCCTAGACAGATCTGAGTCTGCGCTGGGCGCACAACCACTTTGTTGGTTTTCTCGTGTCGCGCCCCTTTAATTTTTATGTGTATTACAAAAGTAACTAGGAAAACCTGTTTGAAACTAATAAATTGAAGCAAAAAAATAGACTATTGCCAAAACTGGCCCTCTATGAAGTTGCGAAATACTTAAGTTTAGAGAGGGGCATGATTTTGTGTGAATTATATATTAATGCAGTAGGTCTTAAGGTTTATTTGACTGAAGCGTTAGGCCCTTACAGAGTGTCCAAAATTTTAAGACTATAAACACCCAATAACGAAATAGCAAGGGCCATAACCCTCTTTATATGAATAAGATTATTTAAAAACTTCAGCCTGCGAATATCAATAGTTTTGGAGATATCCTTTTAACTTTTACGTGAATGTCATCAATGTATTAAAGGAATTAACTCTTTCGGTGATCAGTTAGAAAAAAAATCAATATACCTCAAACTAATTTCATAATTATCAAAATTCAGCTCTCTCAGTCAAACTGTTCAAAAGTTGGAAAAATTGCCAAAGCTGACAAAGAGCCAAAGCTGTCAAAATATGACAATTGAGAATCCAAAATATGCCTATCTCAAAAACATGGTAACACATTCTGCACAGTTTCAACAACAAATGTGGGAACAAGGTCTGAGTCGGCATGTCCGTACATGATTCAAAAATATTGAAACCATATAACATACAAACAAACAAAAAAAAAAAGAAAGAAACACATGAAAATCGTCATAACCATAAAATCAAACTTATATTCTCTTAGGCAGTTTCTAAATTCCCGATACAGCTGACACATGTAAGATAAAAATGACCGAGTTGGAATTGTAAGAAGCAAATTTATTTTTAGTGGATTTTAAGGATGTGTAAACGCCGGCGAATCATCCACAAATTTAACATAAAGCCGGCTTTATTCAGTTTACGAGTGACTCACCGGCATTTACACATCGATAAAATCTAAAAATGAAATTCATTTATATAGTAAAATCTAGAACGCACACGCTGGGGCTGACCTCGAATTCCTTTTCAGCTAACGTAAATTCTATATTTTCACTGTTTGCTTAAAGTACGTTGTAGGTGCTTCTAGACCTCACTTTGCGGAGCAAAGTCACCTATTAATCACAAATGACTCATTAAAAAGACAATTCTTTCATTTCAAACATGTCTTTTGTATAGAGACTTCGCTTCTCTTAAACATTAAATTTCATGCATTAAGTGAAGATCTTAGGTCAAAGACACGTGCCTGTTTTGTTAATAACGGTCTCAGTGACCGGAAATGGCAGATCAAACATAAATGAGCCGCGACACGAGAAAACCAACAATGTGGTTGTGCGCCCAGTGCAGACTCAGATCAGCCTGGGCATCCACCCAGTCTGACCAGACTCTTCGCTAAGCGCTTAAATGGTAGCTAAGGATCTAAGCTACCTCCATGCGGACAGCGAAGACTCTGATCAGACTGGAAGGATGCCCAGGCTGATCTGAGTCTGGGCTGGGCGCACAACCACATTGTTGGTTTTCTCGTGTCGCGGCTCAAATGACAAGATAACATTGTCTATGCAAATGAGGGACATAATGTTTTTAGTGTGGATATCGCCGGCATCGTTGTCTTCGCCCGCATCCGCGTAGCTTCTTGTCTGCACGCTATCTCCTAAAGGCATTGATAAACTTAAACCAAACTTGCAAATATACATTTTTGGGTAGAGGGGACGAAGTGATTAGATTTTGGTGACTTTGGCCCTATTTTCAAGGTCACAGGAGGTCGAACATTGCTGAAGAATGGCTTGTTTGCACTGTATCTCCTGAAGAGTTGGTTCAATTAGAATCAGACCTGCACAGATATATCATTGGGAGATAAGAAAGAACTGAAAATTCTTGTGACCTTCACCCAATTTTCAAGGTATAACTATAGAAAGATGCTTTTGCAGTGCTGTGCTTTAAATTCAAATTGATTGCAATTACATGTACATGGGGAAAGACGATGGGCAAAGAGTGGAGACTTCAAACTTGTTCCTACTCTGTTAGACTTTAAGGAGGCTCTGATATACCCCACTGTTCTCAATGGTTTTGGACGTTGTTACACATATATGGTGTATTGACAGACAGTTAAATTTAACATTTCCGATCAGCTAGCTTGAGATATGCAAACACTGTGTGAAGTCTATACTAAAACAGCTCTTTCAATCATTCAATCACTGCCAAGTATTTTCTTGATCATTTATAGGGTTTGCTGTTAGGATGCAGCTGATACGAAAATTGAAACAGCAACAACAACAGCTTAGACAGACTGCAAAAATGTTATCAGTCACATATTACATGTATATACATGTACTCGTACAAATAAATTGTCTTGTAGACAAGGCTCACGATATAATCTACTAGATTTCCTGACAATAGCTCATAAAAAATAAATCTCAGCTTCTTTTGCTGCCAAATTAGTCTCTTGATAGGCGAAATGCGTAAATGTTTAATGCCGGACAGATTAACAAATACTGGAAACAGTATGTCTTTAATTGATTGATGAGATTGTTAGGCCATTGGATCAAGAACAAATGGCATTGTCGATCTGAGGAGACAACGGCTTGTCATATCGTAAACTCTCAAAACATTGAGACAGACAGGTCAGAAGAAATGAGTAGACCCAGATCAAACTGTCCTTGAAGGAGCGGTCTGCTCAAATTCTTCACCGTTTGCCATTCCATCTGCATTGTTGGACTCATTATCCAATTGTAAATCCATAAAGCTCCAAGCTGTTTAAATAATATATATTATTCAACTATGACATGTTACAGACATTCAGAGTATAATTTTAACGAAAAGGATTATGTCGAAAGCTCATGACTCCTAACAACAAAATTATTTAACATAATTGAATGTAAAACTATGTTGTATTACTCAATTTTTCAAGTTAACACATCATATTATGACAGAAAACTATGTCAGCTAACAAAAAAGGAACTAAGAGGTTACAGAACAATATTTTCTAATTTAGAGAGAAAGAGACAGAGACAGAATCACCAAAACAATATATAGATAGCTCAGTAGCAACAGAATGCTTTCTATATTAAAGAGAGAGACAGAGAGAGACAGAGAGATAAGCTCTCAAAGTGAAGGACAATAACGGCAATTATTTTAGGTGCCCCATTTTTTTAAGTTTTACTATAATGTGTTTCAAATACTGACACATCTTTCAAAGAATAACTGCATGGATATTGTTATACATGTACGTGTGCCGAATGACACAACGACTGCATTATGGTGCACGCATTACATACAATACGTCTTTAGTAATAGACAAATCGTGTTATGGACCGTTTGATGCCAAAAGCAAATGGGACTTTGATTTTTCTAGAAAAATATGAAACTTTCATAAAATCTTTAAATCTCCGACTGCTTTTTATCCATATGCGTGTTGCAATGCTATTCACCATAATTTCTCTGGGAAGCAAAAGTAATAAATAAGCGCCAGAAGCGGAAGCCAATAAACTTATCCAGTAATCGCTGGTTGAAATAACATTTATGGTTCTTTTACTGCTGAAAGGATATCTTTACAAGGAACTCCATAAATATTTAATGCTGTGGAGATTAATAAGCACACAGACACAGAAGGTCCTAATTTAATCAATATAAAATAAAGTATTGTCTAAACAAGAAACGGTAATATTGTTCGGTGCATGCAGTAAAATGCACAACATCGACGCATACAGAGATCTAGAGAGAGAGAGAGAGAGAGAGAGAGACAGATGTGCAAACTGCGCTCACCTGCATATTCATTTTCAGTTGTTCAGCGGCTAAGCTATATTCTGATGTTGGTTTATGACCGGCGGTTTATCGTGGTAATATATTTGGGTTTGAAACAGAAACGGCTATATCGGTAAATAAGGCAGTCAGGAGTAAGATGACTCTATCATTTGCCTCTGATGACTACAGTTAGAACTAAAAAGTACATGTAAAAAGATAGGCAATGATCAGGAGTTAATACAATCAAATCCCACATCTCGCTCTCAAAACAAATATGGAAAGAAGCACACAAACACGGAAAAATTGACACTTGTTCACGAAAGACACGCACGGTAAACCGACTGAGCAGCTCTTTCCCAAAGAGGATGTCTTTTAGTTCCCTAATCAAAAACAGCATCAACATCTATTTTTATCTATTTCATTTTTAACTTACAAAACAAAACAAAAAGCAGATTGGGTAGCAAAACAGGTGACAAAACCGCCAAAGAACATAGACAAGCGTACACAGCACAATGTAGCATCAAGGAACCACAACAGATGTACCAACTTGGAACGGTCGAGATGACACAAAATGTGACAAAAAGGAAAAATTGCTCAATTTTCGAAATGTTGCATAACCCGAAGGTTGGTATTTCACTGTGTGCATCGGATGCCTATGACTGATCATTCTTTTTACCTTTCTATCCATGGTCCCATGAATTGTTCGAGAAATGTGTATAAACATCAAAAGAGAGATGGATAACAGACACTATGTATGCTTCATTCTCGTGTTTTCATACACCTAAGGAGATCTGTGTTTTTAACAGTCAGATGCTAAGTGATATCAGATTCATCTTTATAAAAACAAAGTTTGTTAGCTCGGTACCTCTCATTATGATTCTTCTTTTTAGATTATTCTCTCTTCATAGAAACATGCTGTGTTCGATGTGTATGATGTATTTCAGGGTTGACAAATTTGTACACCTTTCTTAATCTGATCGCAGAAATGATGAAACAGGTTGTTGTCATATTCAATGGTATAAATTGTTTTTTTTTGTTTGACAAATACTTTTGAAGATAAAATCAGTTTTGTTAATATTTTTTTTTGAAATAAGATTATAGTAAAAAGAAATTTCGGGGTACCCCTGAGAAAATAATCCACGTTTTAGGATAAGATAATATTTTTTCCATCAAAATAAGCTGTCCAGTTATTTTTTCTGATTTATTATGCATGTCTTATTTTTTTTCAATGTGGTCAATAGTTCTAGCATGGTTTTGTATTTTTTTTGTGAAGAAATGTTGCTTTTATTGGTGTGTACGAACCTATCAGAAAGCACGAGATTCATCTACAGCTAGATTGTAAATTCGTGCATCGGAAAAAAATGATAAAAAAAGTCAGAATTGTCAATATTTAATTCAGGTTTGCCTACCATCAATCAGTAGCAATTGTTAAACATTTTTGGTTACTAAGATGCTTTGCAGGGAGTCAAGGTCCACATTGAATGCTACAGGTGCACATCTGAAAGGATAGGTGAGAAAGAAAGGAAGTCAGGACAGTGTCTAGAGCAGTAAATCGATTATCAGCAACTTTGCTCCAGACACTGCCCCCCCACCCCCCCCCCCCCCAAAAAAAAAAAAAAAAAAAAAAAAAAATAGCTCAGTCCGAACCACACCAGACCAGGTTCCCAGGGGACATGACCAGGAGTTCCTTAAATTTACTACCACAAAGAATTATAAGAATGAACAAATATGACCTACTGGTTGAGCTATAAGTTCTTATTTATAGACCTTCCAAAATTTATGGCTTATAATCATATATATAGAGGATCTTACATGAGTGCTTATGTATTATTGAATTATTAAACGAGTTGGGGAAAATGATAAGATGCGAGGCTTTGCCGAGCATCTTATCATTTTCCCCAACGAGTTTAATAAATTTAATAATACAGGAGCACGAATGCAAGATTCTATTTATCATATGACACTAAAATCGCATTTTATTTGCAAAATTTGCACTAAAACGTCACAATTTCGCCATTAGAAAAAGCGACGTTTTAATGGACGTCAACGTATAACGTTACAACGTAATTTGCATATTTAATCCACTAGTGGATTATCGTTTTTAATGCATGGCTTTATTACACTCTCTGATGCGACGTCATATGATAAAATGTGTTTAACCATTTAGTGCCTAGCTTCCCATATTGGGAAGTAATGTGCCTGCTGGCGTTGCCTTTTTATTCAGACAACACACTTCAGAGTGACATCAGTATTGTTGGTACATGTATTGCCATTTTGTCTCTTTATCGAACGCACATATATCATTTAAATAAATGGGTACAAATCACCCCCAGACGTTTGCTTTCATTCTGTGTCTGTACAAAAAGAACATATTGATACAACACTGCATATTTTTTAAACAAATATCCTGACATTATTTTGTCATTTGCGTCGTAATTCAATATTAGTTAACGCCTACCACTAATCATTTTAAGTCATTAGTTTTATGTTATCTATAGATGAGCCGTGACATGACAAAACCAACAATGTGGTTGTGCGGCCAGCGCAGACTCAGATCAGCCTGGGCATCCGCCCCCAGTCTGATCAGAGTCTTCCCTGTCCGCATGGAGGTAGCTTAGACCCTTAGCTACCCTTTAAGCGCTAAGCGAAGACTTTGATCGGACTGTGCTGATGCCTAGGCTGATCTGAGTCTGCGCAGTGCGCACAACCACATTGTTGGTTTTGTCGTGTCGCGGCTCAGATGTCTTCATGTATGATAAATGAGCCATTGTATAAAGGTTTTGTTACGGAAAGACGGCGACATCGCGCGCACCTGAGCCACAGACTCATCAAGTGAACTAAAGCCTTATAGTGTAAATTCCGTTGCCCAGCATCCGTTCGCCGTCACTTACAATTTCAAGCATTATCGTTTATGAATCCGCTGGGCCGATTATAACCATTATATCATATGGAGCATTCACATATCAAGGTTACGAAAAGGAAAAAATCATAGGCATTGGTCAGAAATTAATACAATTCAATTCAATTTAATTCTTTATTCAGATTGCCAAATACATTTTAGCGCATCTACAACACATCATAGAAACAAGACAATGATCTAATCACATTTACCTTCCCAGTAGGCACCTGACGTCGCAGTGACGTCTCACTGACGTCCCGTTGACGCCAGTGTGAGGTCACCGAGACGCTCTGTGCCCGCTGGATTTAAGGGCTGGGATGTTCTGGCTATATACCCTGGTCTGTCAGGATAGATGAGAAAGAAAGGAAGCCAGGGCAGTGTCTAGAGCAGTGCATCCAATATCAGCAGCTCGGCTCCAGACACTGTCCCCCTCCCAAACAACGCTCAGTCCGAACCACGTCAGACCAGGTTCCCAGGGGACATGACCAGGAGTTCCCTAAATTTACTGCCACAAATAGTTATAAGAATGAATAAATATGGCCTACTGGTTGAGCTATAAGTTCTTATTTATAGTCCTTCCAAAATTTATGGTGTAACGTTATAATCATATATAATGTGTTTAACCATTTAGTGCCTAGCTTCCCATATTGGGAAGTATGCAAACAGTGAAGACCCAGATCAGATGTTGCTGATTGCATGCATTATCTGAGCAGTGTCCACGCTGTCGAAAAAAGAATAACTGAAATATTTCACCTGATATCCATTAAATTAAAAAAGGGCTCATCAAATTAATAACAATGGAATATTCCATTTGGCAAAAAGGTTAATAGAGCAGGATATATCTGATTTTATAACCTGGGGCCGAGTGCACAAAGGAGGCGTAAGCTACGCCGGCGTAGGCTACGAACGTCGGCGCAACTAAGTCAATCTTGCGACTGTATTAAAATCCGAGTGCACGAAGCAGGCGTACGACAGGCGTAGTTGCGACTAGAGTACGACTAGCGTAGTGCTCTCAAATAAAATTAGCACGTGTGTTAGATGAATTGTTTTCTTATATGATATGAGCCGCGTTAGGCATAAAGGTTGCTTAAGGCATTTGCAAACAGACAAGACTGAAACCATTCTGTGTGTCCGTAATTTTAGATAGATCCTTCACTTTGTACCTGTAATATCCTAAGGTTCCATGCATAGTTTTCGGACTGCGCGGGTGCGCAGGCTGGTATGAGCCTCTGATGTTCGCATATGGCATATGCACCTTTTTGCATGTTATTGATCAATCATAAATCTTTAAAATTAATGTTCATTATAACACTTTCAAACGTGCATGTGCTTTTGAGTTAAACGTAAAATGTCTGTCAGAAAAACAAATTGAAGACCTGCTTTCCCGAGCAAAGAAGGACTACTCCAACAGAAAGTATCCTCATACTAGGGGTGGTCCAAAACCACCACCAAAAGGACCTTACACTGGCTTGGTACTTGACAAAATAGGCCAGTCACCACCATTGTTAGAAGGCATTTCGACTGGTGGAGAATCTGTTGTTTTATTAAGTTTATCTTGTCATCCATAATGGGAAATTTAACATAGCGATGCAAACGTCCCTTGAGTGCCAAAACAACACGTCTGATTATTATACCTGCAGTTGATCTGTTGATGTTAACTAAATCAGCAACCACTTGCCGAAAATCTCAAGCCCACAAAGGTCTGGATTTCGGCTGGAATAGCATACGCGCGTCAAGTTTGATGTTCTAAGTCGGGTCGCAGCTCATCTATCAGTTCAAGCAGCCTATGGCGTGGCAAACGAAACCGTTCATATAGTTATACATCATTATATGTAGCCATGTAGCCAAAGGATTTGTTCTGTCTCTGATTGTCCTGTCTCTCTGTAAAATCCTTCTATATTGCAAATCGTGCATCCAATGTAACATTCCGGCCTTGTTTAAATGAAACACTAACGGAATAACTCAAAATGAACACCTTACGCCAAGGCTAAGTCTACTATAAAGCAGACGTGAGTTTAGAGCGATTTTACGACTAAGTTTACGACACGCCTCGGTTGTGCACACGGATTAAATTTCTGCGACAACTTTACGACGAACGTACGTCGAGCGTACGCTTACGTCTGCTTTGTGCACTCGGTCCCAGGGGCCGAGTGCACAAAGGTGGCGTAAACTACGCCGGCGTAGCTTACGAACGTCGGCGCTACTAAGTCTGTACTACGACTGTATTTTAATCCAAGTGCACGAAGCAACCTGTGAGTTTTGAAGCTATTTTACGACTTTATTTACGATTTTGCGACCTTTTTACGACGGGCGTACGTCAGGCGTAGGCTTACGTTTGCTTTGTGCACTCGGACCCAGTATATTATTTCTTTGTAACAAGCTTACATTCTCGTTTTCAGTAAATATAATATATACATATAAACTAACATTTACGCACTCTTTCTTGTATTTAAAGCATCCTCGATAAAGTGAACAGTCCTTTTACAATGTTGTTTGGTTTTGGGGTTGAGTATGTGCTGAATTCCTTTACCAAGATTTTGCACATTCTCTGTTATGAACTTTCTCTTATTACGCAATGAATCATGAGACTCATGACGTTAATCACGTTAACCAAAGTTGAATCAATGTTGATTCAATGTTGTGTGCTTATAGGGAAGGTGAAAATGTACACCGCCATGATTTTTCCGCATGTTTTTTTTTTTTTTTTTTTTTTGGAAGGAAAAAAATCTTTTATGACTGCCTGATTGCTTCCTGGATGACAATTGAGCCGTGACACGAGAAAACCTACAAAGTGGTTGTGCGCCCAGCGCAGACTCAGATCAGCCTGGGCATCCGCCCAGTCCGATCAGACTCTTTGCTAAGCGCTTAAAGGGTAGCTAAGAGTCTAAGGTACCTCCATGCGGACAGCGAAGTCTCTGATCAGACTGGGTGGATGCCGAGGCTGATCTAAGTCTGCGCTGGGCGCACAACCACTGTTTTGGATTTCTCGCGTCGCGGCTCACATAAGACGTACACATTCCAAAAATAAAATTGGTCTTTTATCTTCTAGAACAATTTTCCTGTTAAGAGTTGATTGCCATCAGAAAATGTGGAAAAACTGTTGAAAGCAGAGCTGTCATTCTGAAATTTATCACTACGCAAAAGCCGCAGTATTTTTTCACGTTTGTAAGCACACGAGTGAACTCTGATTGAAGAGTGGGTGAGTCATCGCGGAATCAACGCTCCACCAACACTATGGTCCTACGGCGACGGGAACCTCCGTTTAAAATCTCATCCGAAAGACTCAGGGAGTTCGAAGTTGTTTCACATGTTTGATTTGCTTGAGTTCATACACATGGATAAATAAAAAAATAGAATAAGAGTGGACTGAAATAAAAAGAAAAACAATAATAGATAACGAATAAATGATTAATCAGTTTTGTACATTCAGTTTTTAAATCCGAGGTCACGGTCCAAGGTAGGACATGGGTAATTTTTTTTTTTTTTTTTTTTTTGGGGGGGGGGGGGGGGGGGGGCGGGTCTTTTTTATTATATTTTAATAGCAGCTATTTTCACAAATGAATCAACAGATTTTGGAAAATATATAAAAGTATACAAAAATAGAAAAAAAAATAAATTGATAAGAAAATAAATGAAAATAAAAATAAAACGGGAGCTATTATTATCTTTATAAATTGACCCCATTGAGAAGGGTGGCAAAAATGAATCCGGGCTAGTTGCTTCCGCTGAAAGTTTCACCAGTCGCCGGATTGACCGAAATAAAAACGCAATTAAAAGTCATTTCAAACGGAGCGGAATCAGACCAAACAGCATAATCACTGTGAGGCATCAAAGAGTCTTCGGAGTTTCTTTTGTTTTCATTTGTTGTACCTTTGCAGTTGTCGGCAATGCCAATGCATTTTACTATTCAGTGCAAATGACAAATATTTTTCATCTGAAATTTAACAGTGATAAACGTGTTTTATAGGCCCAGCGAAATGTGCTCCATTTATTTTTAACTTTCTAATTATACTGAAAAAAAAATTGTAATGAGATGCTCAGGTTATGTTCCGATCTTTATTAATTTTGACCTACCAAGTTCCAAGTCTTAACTAAAATAAAAAGAAAAAAAAACATTAACATGTAATAATATATTTTGACAATAGTTTCCCTGGGTTTTCCCGGAATGTCATTTTATACACTCTTAAGATAGTATAATCCTGTATGTATATAATGTTATGCATATGCATGCGTTTATATGTTTTGTTGGTGTGTGTTTTATACATTTGTGGAGGGTCGCCAGGTAGACTAGCTTTCTCAGCTAATTGTTTCACCCTCCTTAATTAATGTTTAAATAAAATAAAATAAATAAAAAGTAAATGAAATACATGTCTGTGTCGTCGTATAAATCTGGTCAAACTAGTTTATTTTACTCATTTCGCTCATTAACAACATTTGAGCCGCGACACGACAAAACCAACAATGTGGTTGTGCGCCCAGCGCAGACTCAGATCAGCCTGGGCATCCGCCCAGTCTGATCAGAGTCTTCGCTGTCCGCACGGAGGTAGCTTAGACCCTTAGCTACCCTTAAAGCGCTTAGCAAAGAGACTGGTCAAACTGGGCGAATGCCCAGGCTGATCTGAGTCTGCGCTGGGCGCACAACCACATTGTTGGTTTTGTCGTGTCGCGGCTCATTTTTGTCTCAAAGATTCAATATTTAATACCAATCAGTCATTGCTTATCCTGTCCTACCAGCTAATTAACTCTGATGAGAGGCAGATGTCTTTGTCATTGTGAAAAATGTTTGTTTTGAGACACATTAATCTTACAGAAACTATCATGGTAAATCGAGATGTTTTCCAAACTAAAAGAAATCATTATTGACTCTTGGCAAGTTTACGTAATAAAACTGAAAAAAAAAATGACAAAAAGCTTTATTCAAAATAAAGGTCTCCGGCCCATACATATAGTAATTACACTGAACAGAATAAAAGTTGTGATGTCCTTACAAAGTTACACTTACATAATATAAAGATGTATACAAACATTTTCAAATCCAAATATATTTCCAGATTGTCTGATCTGGGATAGGGGACCCAGCTCCCAGCTGCATTCCGTATTCCAGATCCACAAAAGTTTCGTTTTTTAGGCATTTTCAGCCGAAATTATTGGCAGAGCGATAATAGTAAATATTTGCTTGCATACTTTCTGCCCAATGAAAAGCCGATAATTACTTAATAATTTTATATGCATGATTTTTTAACAGACAGAGAGACAAAACTTTATTTTTCTCAAGACATTGAACATGGCATATGAGGAAACAAATATTAATATTATATAGGTGCTTTGCATTAATTTTATACCTATGCAATTTTTTTCATAAATCTTAGCATACCCCAAAGTGCATTCTAGATTCGGCTGAAAGTCTTTGTTGTCAAAAATCTTACACTTACCGTGGGAATAAATAAAGGGACACTGTTTAGGGTTCCAGAATAGTTTGTTGCATAGATATATTGCTGAGAAGCGATTTTGCAACCATTCAAAGTTATCTTAACCATATTGACGAGTGCTGAAACGCTTCCACGTGGTTAAAGTCGACTTTGCGGTGTATATGAATATGTGAATGAAAAACTGAGATCGACATTTCAATTACAAATATTTAAACATGTTATATTTAATGAGACCCCGGAAAAAATCCTTCCTGCATAAAAATATTTACTCTTAAAAAGAGCCAGAGGAGACCGTCTTCGGAGCCAAATAGTAAAGATCCTGATGTTAAAACCGCTAGGCTTGCTTTAGACATTTAATAAATAGAATGCCCGTTTTATTCAATTTGTTGAAATAATGCTTTTACGGTATTTTTACACTGACAGCTGGAAAGCAGGACAGGAGAGAGGGGTGGACACAGTATACCTATGCCAGTGTTTCATACGTCTTACTACATCCTTGTTTGTTGTGTTACAAGCTTTGAAACTGAGGTGCCGGCTTTTATTCTTTCTTAAATTTATCATTTTTCTTCCTGTTAATATTTTAGCAACGCACAACAATGAGTTTTTAGAAATGTAGAACTTTGCGTAGAAATATATAAAATGTCTAGTTTTTCCTATCTTTTATCCAAGCAGTGTACCTACTAGAAAGCGTTTGTTCACACCTTTACGTTGTAACAAAAAAGGATGAATGAAATCACATGTTCAATCTTGTTAAATGATTAAGACGTTAGATAAAAAAGCAAACAAATCGAAATTTAAACTATTTTAAAGCAAAACTTGAGTAAATTACCCCACCCCTCTCTTCCGTCACGTTAAATTTCCAGTTATCAGTGACTAACCGCAACGATTTGCTATGAAAAGTATGTTTGCAAAAAAGGTTGCAGATGGGAAAATAGAGATATTCTGTTTATTAAATTTCGAAAGCAAACTGAGCTGTTTCTGGCACTGGACCGATGCTAATTTTCTGAAAGACTGTCCCGCCTTGCTCTTTTTAAGGTTAAATATTTGCTTGCAGAAAATAAATGTATGTGGGAATATTCATTATATGTAACATGTTTAAATATCTGTTATTGAAATGTTGATCTCGATTTTTCATTAACATATTCCTGTACACCACGGAAACGACAGAAACTACGCGGAAGCGTTTCAGCACCTGTCAATATCAATAAGATAACTTTAATAGTTTGCAAAATATCTACTCCGCAATATTCAATATAGCGAACTTTTCTGAAATCCTAAGCAGTGTCCCTTTATTTATTCCCACGGTAAGTGTAAGATTTTTTGACAACAAAGACTTTCAGCCGATTCTAGAATGTACTTTGGGGTATGCTAAGACTTACGAAAAAATTGCGAAGGTATAATATTAATGCGAAGCACCTGTATAGCGCAGGTGAAATAACTTTAAGTACATGTAGGTGCGAGGACCGGACATGCTTAAACAATATTTCAGATATGTAAATTTCTACGATAAGTCAGGCGACTTCAGAATACGGACAGGTATTGCCAATTCTGTTCATTATGGGAGAGAACATGTTGGTGTCTTAGCCCTTTCTTCAGATTTCCAGCACATTGATTGTCACGACATGCGCTAACAGTGGGTTTCCGATAGAATCCAGGCACCAGCACAGTCTCATCAGCGCATGTCATGTACAATAAGGTAGTGTAAGGATTTTTTTCCCAGTCTGAAGCCGTCTTCGGCATTGTTCTTTGTTTTTGTATTGATTGTTTTAGGGTAAAGTCGGGTAAATTCGGACAGCGATAAATTCGCACAGTGACATTGTTTCCTTTATATGTCACTTGTTTGGAATTATAACAAAATTAACTGGGCAAACAGTGAAAATTCTCAGGTATGTTTTCTTCCCACATTTGTCTGCTCCGAGCATGCGTTAACAATCCAGATTTGGTCACCCAGAGCATGCTCCAGCATCCAGGGTGCTCCGAGCGTTTTTCTAAATCATGCTCGGGAACCACATAAATTGGAAAGAAGATAGATAAAGTATGCGCGTGCTCGCAAAAAATACAAAACGGTGCGCGGAGCAACCACTGCTCACAGTATATATATATCACTAGGATTGGGCATGTGTATTGGGCTTCCCCAAATGCAATATAAGTATAATTAAACTTAGTGTCACAGATTATATACTGCTAGACTATATACAGGTGTTGACTATATACAGGAACTCTTCTTTAAAATCCAATTTTCGTCAATAGCGAGCAAACTCGGAGTGACCATAATTGGACATTTAACGCATGCTCGGAGCAGCCATATGTGGTATAAAAACATAGCTCAAATTCTGAGCCGTCGCATCTGGATTTTAACTGTTCGCAACGGTATGTCCGACTTTACCCGCTGTCCGATGTTACCTGACTCTACCCTACTTTTGTTATCTTGTATTTGCAATCATTTAAACATATGGCGGACCTGTGTATGTATACACCAAGAAAAAGTGAAAATGTTACAGCGTAGACGGAAGTTTGGAGCCAAGATGGACATACATTTTTATCACATTCTACTTCTACATATTTCAAAGGTCGTGCTATATATTCAATAATAATAATTGTAAAATTATGGATCTGTTCATAGGAAAGTACTTCCTGATTTATCCGAGTTTGCAAATTTTCCTCAAAAACCGAAGATCGCAATTACATATACCCAGAGGCAAAATAAAGTAAAGACCTTTTGAATACCTGTACTTTTCTAATTTAATTGCATATGATAAAAACACTTCAATATATGTCTTACTCAAGGTTCATTATGTAACGTAGTGAAGCTACTAGAAAAACAATAGAATAGCGACACTTTGCGTAGATGTCGATTCTAAATGATAATGCTGTTAACAGCATATTCGGTTGCCTTTTTCTAAGTAAAAAGATGGGCAATGATCAGGAATTAATACAATCAAATCCAAAATTTCGCTCTCAAAACCAATAGGGAAAGAAGTACATACACACAGAAATAGACACAAAGTAAAAAGATGGGCAATGATCAGGAATTAATACAATCAAATCCCACATTCCGCTCTCAAAACCAATAGGGAAAGAAGTACAGTCAAACCTGCTCATGGGGTCACCTCTATTAAGGGGTCACCTGTCTTAAGCAGCCACATTTTCTGGGTCCCTTAGACCAAAATACAATGCAAATGAACCTGTATTAAGGGGTCACCTGTCTTAAACAGCCAATTTTTGCCCTTCCCTTGGTGACCCCTTAAGACAGGTTTGACTGTACATACACACAGAAAGTGACACAAGTTTACGAAAGACACGCACAGTAAACCGAATGAGCAGCTCTTTCTTAAACAGTTGGTCATTCAGCTACCCCAATAACAGCATCAACATCTATTTTTACTTATTTTTTTTTTCATTTTAGTTACAAAACAAAACAAAATAGAAGGCAGATTGGACAGCAATACGGGTGACCAAACCGCCAGAGACCATAGACAAGCGGACACAGCACAATATAACATCAAGGATCCGCAACAGAAGTACCACCTTGGAACGGTCAGCAAAATATTACTGGAAGGCTTAAACATGTTTTGCGGGGCCCAAACCTCGCCCTCTGCTTCTGCAGTGGTTTGAAATATTAAGTTCGCTGTTTGGTCTGCATGAAGGTTTCCTAACTTATCAATGTATCATCACCGGAAACAAACAAATCACGGATAAGACCTATGATGAATCAGAGATGAGGACTCAACGGAAAAAACGTATTACGTCACCAGGAGACCCCTGGGAAGTCAGACAACACCACTGAAATACCGGAGCAAAAGAAAACTATAAGTTGAACCCCGAATAACCAAGCAACGAAAAACCCACCACAGGGTTTGAATTTCATTTACATGGAAATGCTTCCTATAGCAGTTTGGAATCCTGTCAACAGGATGCTACAGGCTGGCCGCTCAGCCCGGTTTGTATCTTGCTTATTACAATGCGTTAGATTCTATGTTGCGGCGTCTAAACTTGATCTACACTGTTTGTCTATGTCCTTTCTATTAAACGCTAGGCATTAAGGCATTAGGTGCCTCATATAGTGTATCGTTTCTTGTCCTATAGGTATATGGTTTGATCGCAGTTAAAGACTGATGAAATGGACAACCCACTTACGGCATTCAAACATTTTATATTTCGATGAAGACATATAGGGTATACATTTTTAATGTCACTTTAACACTGAAGAGTTGTTTAACGAAACGCGTTTGTTTATGTGACAAATAAAGTTAAAAAAGGAGCATGTAAAGTCATTTTATACTTCGTTTATATATATATATGCATGATACTTCGTTATATATATATATATATATATATATATATATATATATATATATATATATATATATATATATATATATATATATATATATATATATATATATATATATATATATATATATATATATGTGAGCCAATCAAAAGTTAATGCGCAAAAGGCAGACTCAGGTCAGCTTGAGCATCCGCCCAGTCTGATCAGAGTCGTCACTTTGCACTCAAAGGGTAGCCGAGGGTCTAAGCTAGCTCCATGCGGACAGCGAAAAGTCTAATCAGACTGGGCGGATGCAAAGGCTAATCTGAGTCTGCGCTAGGCGCACAACCACTTTGTTTGTTTTCTTTTGTCGGGACTCATATGTGAAAGCTACAGCCTCTTAGTCTATGGTTTTCGTCTTGGCAAACAAGGTGGAAGCTGAATGCTTCACTAGATAAACTGCCAATTATACGCACTGTGGTCGATGAAGGTGTAAGATACTGAGAAAATAATCTTCTTAAATCTTTTAATTTCCGTGACTGTTAAATGGAGATCGGGCTTGACATTTGAATGACAGCATTTATAATGCTCAAGCAACAATTGCAAGCTTTGAATAACCGATTATCGGTTTTAATTTGTCCGTCACCTTATTCATGTGGTAAAAGCAAACGCCTTTCAAACACGAAGTTTATGCATAAATAGACGACAAAAAAGGTTAGCATTCACGACAACGTAAATTATACTTTATCGTATACTGAGTTTACCATAAATAATTTCGTAGACCATGGGCTAGATATAAAACAGATTAAGATACTCATGCATAAAACTAACGCAAGAAGAAGAAAAAAAAAATGAAAAGATCTCTAAAGGCTGCCACAGTTGAAGGCAACAGTCTTCCTCTGACACCAAGAAGTGTTAGCTACTACATGTAGTCAAACGTGAAACCACAGTCTGTTGACACACATGTAGACGTTCAGCAAAGCAACCGACTCCCTCTTACCCTTGCGAGATGACCACAATACGACCATAGAAATTGAAGTAGTTACCAAACAATGATATGCGAGGAAAAGCTCCACACGCGCTATCTTTAAAGTTTGAGGCACAGTTTAAAACACGGAATGGAAGGGATATCAAGTAATAGTTTTATTAGAAAATTCCGTATTGAAATACAGTAGCTATTATTTTGCGTCGTACGTGTACGTACCGGTGAGTATTTGATCTTGGTTTAGTAGTCCTATTCAACCACTCCAGTAAGAGGTTCCATGAAACCATGTATTCCTCCATGTTTTCCTGCTATTTTCCTAAGGGGAAATATGTTACTCCCTGTTTATTTCCATGGACAATGAAGCTCCTCCCAAATGAGGGGCCGGGCCGCGTAGCGCAATCGGTAGGGCACCTGACTCATAAGTCAGAGGTCCTGGGCTCGAAACCCGGTCTGGCCACATACTTTCGTTTCTCCTTCCGCTGATTCAAGAAGGGCAGTTGTCAGTTACTGGCGAAAGTATGTGCACTTAGTACTGGTTAACCGCTTAGGAGGTCTAAGCCTGCCCAGGAATAGTGTGGTTAGGTTAACTGACCGTTCCGACATGACCATAGCTGTTTACCGTGGACGTTAAGAATCAAATCAACCAACCAACCAACCCAAATGAGGTCTACTGTAAGTGGAAAGAGAAATGCTCATATGGGAGCAAGTTTTCTTTATTTAATAGAAGATTCCATTAAGATTCATTCCTGAAATAGATGTTCCCACCGAGAAGGGAGACAAAGTAGAATTGCAGAGTTGTTTTTCCTGAAAGTGTACCCATTTACCGTAATCGAAGTTCTTCGTATGCGAGCAATGAAAGGCCCTGTCCCTGGTCGTACTAGAAATACTTAAGGTTAATGCGTACACTTTCAGGAGAAAGAATATTGCCATTTCTATATTTACCTCCAATGTCAGTGGTGATCAACTCTTAAAGGAAAGAAGTTGCTCTTCTAGAAGCAAATTATTTCTTAAGAAAAAATATTCGTTTTAGATGCGCCTCAACCTGCAGGGGAGAAAATAGGAAGTCACAAAACTTGCTCCTATATTTAACATGCTAGAAAAAAATGAGGTGCATGCATATCCCTTATCACTGTTAAGTGGAAAAAAGGACTATGATTAATTCGAAGGCTAGAAATCGTATTTGTTGTTCCTCCGTTTAATTTCAAGTATTTTTTCACATCATTTCCAATGACGTCGCATAATTCTGATTAAAAAACATATTAGACCATCTCAGGAAGCTATGCCCGGATAATTCAAAGTGTATCGGACTAACTGTTTCCTGACCTCCTACGTTGATCTGCCAATGCTTTGAGCCGCCACGTGTCATACAGGGTCATTAGTGTATTTTGGGGCCTTGTGTATACTGTGCAGGCAAAATTGGAATATGCTTTCTTGCATTTAAGCCAGAGTTCTCAGTTTAGTTTTGCAGACTTCTTAGACTTCGTAATTGCTGTGTGCTTGGTGTAATGGCTCTGGGGCCGTATCTATAAAACGACTTGAGTGGTTGCTATGCTGTTGCTAAGGCTGAATTTCTATAAAGGAGATTCCCTACAACTATGAAATTTGCTCTGGAGGAACAGTCTGAAAAAGACTGTTCCTCAAGAGCAAATTTCATAGTTGTAGGGAATCTCCTTCAAAGAAATTTAGCCTTAGCAACAGCATAGCAACGAAAAGTGGTTTTATAAATACGACCCCAGGTCACTCTGTGGGGAAGTGCAGGCTGACACAAGATTTTGCTGTTGCAGTTCCAAACTGATTTCATACATACGAAATTATTCATCGCATCTCAGACGAATTGTGCTGGAGACCATATAAGCCTTACTGACAATCGGGTGAACGAGCACCTCACTTGACTCTGCTCTTGTTAAAAATTGCCGTAAACAAATGAGCCGCGACATGAGAAAACCAACGATGTGGTTGTGCGCCCAGCGCAGACTCAGATCAGCCTGGGCATCCGCCCAGTCTGATCAGAGTCTTCGCTGTCCGCATGAAGATCGCTTAGACCCTTAGCTACCCTTTAAGCGCTAAAGGAATACTCTGATCAGACTGAGCGGGTCTCCAGGCTGATCTTAGTCTGTGCTGGGCGCGCAACTTTTGTTGGTTTTCTCGTGTCGCGACTCAAATAACAAAACTGGACGAGTGCTGCCAATGCGTGAATCTCAGAAGCAATTTCAATGCACCAGGAGGAACAGTAAATTAATCTATATGAGCCGTCACACGAGAAACCCAACATTGTGGTTGTGCGCCCAGCGTAGACTCAGATCAGCCTAGGCCTTCGCCCAGTTTGACCAGACCCTTTGTTAAGTGCTCAAAAAGTAGCTGAGGGTCTAAGCTACCTCCATGCGGACAGCGAAGACTCTGATCAGACTAGGCGGATGCCCAGGCTGAGCTGAGTCTGCACTGGGCGAACTACCACATTGTTGGTTTTGTCCTGTCGCGGCTCATTTATATAACGAGTACCTGTAGATGTACATTGTCTCAGGGACGTTGTTTTTATTCAAGTATAAGTAATTAGAAAAAATCTCAGGAACTGACACAATTCAATCCCAGATACCACCGAAGACACCATGTTGGAAAAGACAACACAAAATTAGTCACTACCAAATACATCATAAGCGGAAGCCATGTGAACAGCCATTTCCCGTGTAGGTGGTCACCGGGCTAGCTGGCGAACACAAATAAATCACTTCTGTTGAAAGCATGCAATATTCCATTTTGTGTCAAATTCATACCTCTACAGTGTAAAAATCGCGCTTAGCTATAAAACACAAGTTGTTACATGTTTAGGTGTAAACATGTTTAGGAATATGTCATATAGCTAAACATGTACGCCTTTTCTATTATTTTCCCGGACAAAGTCTGCTAAATACATTTTTTTCTGTTACGCGTTTCGGATGAATCCATTATCTCTTTTCCCCGTTGAAGAACGAAAAATAAAACAAGAGGGCCATGAGGCCCTGAATCGCTCACCTGAACAATTGGCAAGGTGGCTTATACTTATCATGTCGGAAATTGTCAAAATATGAGTTTTGGGTCAAAAGTCAAAGAATGACCATGACCACTTGTACTAATAAATCTTCATGTACTCATTAGACAACCATATATACCATTTTAGGCCAAAACTTTCCATGAAATCTTATGTTCTAGCATTTTCCCATATTTGACCATGCCGCAAAAAAGGTCAAGGTAAACCCAAGGTCACCATTTGAACAGTCTTGGTGGTACTCTAGTACTCCATGCTATTTACCAAGTTTCAGGGCCATAGGTGTATTGGTTCTGGGGAAGAAAAATATTAAAGATTTATCCCGTAAGTGGTAATGGCGGCCAAGTTGGTCACGTGACCTGGACCTTTTGAACAAATTTTCATTCAATCAACCCCTGGAGGCTCTATATGAAATGTGTTCACAATTGGCCCTTTGGCTTTTGAGGAAATGGTTGAAAATGTCAAAATATGAGCAATCTGGATCAAAGGTAAAAAAATGACCTTGACCTCTTGTACTCATAATTCTTCATGAACTCATTAAGACAACTGTATAAACCAATTTTTTTAGGTCAAAATCTTCATAACTTTCAAAGAAATCTTATGTTCTACCATTTTCCCATATTTGACCTTGCTGCAAAAGGTCAAGGTCAACACAAGGTCATAATTTGAACAATCTTGATAGTACTCAAGTACCCAATGCTACTTACAAAGTCTCAAGGCCATAGGTCAATTGGTTCTGGAGAAGAAGATTTTTAAAGGTATTTACCATATATGGGCGTGGCGGCCATGTTGGTCATGTGTCCAGGACCGTTAGAAAATATTTTCATTCCATCAACCCCTCGAGGCTCTATATTAAATTTTGTTTCAATTGGCCCAGTGGTTTTAGAGCAGATTGTTTGAAATTGTCAAAATTTGAGATTTCTGGGTCAAAGGTCAAAGAATGACCTTGACCTCTTGTACTCAAAAATCTTCATTTATTCATTAAGATGATTCTATGTAACAATTTTTAGGCCAAAATCTTCAAAACTTACCATGAAATCTCATGTTCAAGCATTTTCCCATATTTGACCTTGCCGTAAAAAAGGTCAAGGTCAACCCAGGGTCATAATTGGAACAATCTTGATAGTACTTGAGTACCCAATGCTACATACCGAGTTTCAAGGCCATCGGTTTACTGGTTCTGGAGAAGAAGATTTTTAAAGGTTTTTACCATATATGGGCGTGGTGGCCATGTTGGTCATGTGACCTGGACCGTATGCATAAATTTTCATTCCCTCAACCCCTGGAAGATCTATACGGAATTTGGTTACAATTGGCCCAGTGGTTTTGAGGAGATTGTTTGATATTGTCAAAATTTGAGAGTTCTGGGTCAAAGGTCAAAGAATGACCTTGACCTCTTGTACTCATAAATCTTCATGTAGTCATTAAGATGACTGTATGTACCAATTTTTAGGCCAAAATCTTCAACAGTTTCCAAGATATCTTATGTTGCAGCATTTTGCCATATAAAAGCATGAGTAAGCAAATTTGACCTTACCGTAAAAAAGGTCAAGGTCAACCCAAGGTCATAATTTGAACAATCTTGGTAGTACTCATGTACCCGATGCTACATACCATGTTTCAAGACCATCGACTTATTGGTTCTGGAGAAGAAGATTTTTTCAGGTTTTTACCATGTATGGGCATGGCGGCCATGTTGGTCATGTGACCAGGACCGTTTGAACAGCTTTTCGTTCCTAAGGTCCCAGGAGGCTCTATATGAAATTTGGTTACAATCGGCCCAGCGGTTTCAGAGGAGAAGTCGTTTGAAATTGTGGACGGACGGACGCCGGAGCCTTACCATCCTATAAGCTCCCCCGGAGCCTCTGGCTCAGGTGAGCTAAAAAAGAGACGAAAATGTTGACAGAGGAAATTTTCAAAATAAAAGGTAAATATAACCAGTTTTTACATGTTTAATTTCGAAGCATATACCTAAACATACTGCAAATTGAACATGTTACGATTTAAACACATAAAAAATCGGACTGCATTTTTTGCATTGATTCTGAACTCATTTTTTACAGTGTAGAAGAGAAACCATGTGTTGATTTCTATCTAAACTAATTAGTGACCTTTTGCCACCGTGGAAGCGTCTGTGTTGAGGACGAAAATTTAATCAGTGGTTCTTTGAAAGAGAGATGATAGCATATGAGCCGCGACACGACAAAACCAACAATGTGGTTGTGCGCCCAGCGCAGACTCAGATCAGCCTGGATATCCACCCAGTTTGATCAGACTCTTCGTTAAGCGCTTAAAGAGTAGCTAAGGGTCTAAGCTCCCTCTATGCGGACAGCGAAAACTCTGATCAGACTAGGTGGATGCCCAGGCTGATCTGAGTCTGCGCTGGGCGCACAACCACGTTGTTGGTTTTGTCGTGTCGCGGTTCATATTGTGAGAGATACAGAGTAATTATCAAAACGATTCCTGGAAGTTCAGAAATACAATATGTCTCGTGCTCCTGAGAAGGCTCTTTCACTGAGACAGTTGTCAGTTAACGATTATTATTTTTCATTTTTTTACTATGATCGACCAAGTAAAGATGGCATCCTCAATCCCGCATTGTATTACATGATGCGAGTTACCAATTGTAAAGTAAGAGTCTATGGGTCAATAACAATCTGCTGTGTTTATTTATTATTTACTTAGTACTTTAGTTATTTCATACATCTTTCTTTCTTTCTTTTTTTCCCTTTTGTTCATATAAACGTAAATTATCCAAATATTGAAGTCTGTTCAGAGAAACATATTGTACTTTTAGACTGGCAATTTTACACTTACGTTAAACGTTCAGCTTAACGTACGTACAAAATAAATCAAAATCATAAGGGCGGCGGTAGAGTAGTAGATAACGCACTGGACTATCAATCCAAGGATCGCAAGTTCGATCTCCCGCTTCTCCGGTCTTTCGGGTGAGACTATAAATCGAGGTCCCGTTTCCGTATGACCTAGATACTTGTGGGACGTTTAACCAAAGTTAACTCACAAAATTATAATAAATCATACCTAGAATAGACACATACACTGTCTCCGCCATCAAATTAAACGCAGTAGTGTGTATGAAAGTCTCCAGAATATTAAGAAACGAATACTGACATATCTTCTTGTTAATGACAGGGCTTTGGCAGAACAGCTGCTGCTCAAATTTTCAATATTCTCATGGCAGGTATTACCATAACAGAATATACGTTTTGCAACTCTCAAAGACTTGTAGAAGCCACAATGATTTGATAGAATATGGAGTTTTGGACACAATCTAAACATCAACACTCGGTAGCAGAATTGGATCAAAACAGCAAACAAACACATCCGGAGCCATTATCATGCATCTGCTGCAAAACTCACCTGATACATGTAACAGGAGTATGATAACATGATGTTATATCATGTCAGTGTAGATCTACGCATGCGCGAATGTTATTAGGTGATGCCTTCAGAAGCGATCTCTAAAGACGGTTGACTATATACCGACGTTTGCCCTGATAACACGTTCGGTTGGGTTAAATAACGCCACCGACTTACGTCATAACGCATACGCGACGTCAGCAAGTTCGAACAAAACTGTGTTTGCTTTTCATTTGTTTGACTATCTTTACGCCTTAAACTCTTATGATGGTGCAAGATAAATAGAAAACCATGTAAGTGTCTTTTGATATCAAGTACATTGTATATCAGGCTTGACCAGAAACACGTCGGACTGGCTCAGCAAGCCTCGCCATTCCTATATTGTTTATTGTCTCGCCTGATATACTTGATATCAAAAGACACTAACATGATATTCTCTATGTGCAGAGATAAAACAAGATCTCACCAGCAAGACCGACATTGACACGTTGGAGCAGAGAAACTCAAACGTTGAAGCCCGAAAGGCTCGACCAAAGACATTTCATCAAGTACCAACAAACTTAACTGAACGTGCTAAGACCAGAGCAATCATTAGGTCTTTGACCCGACCCCAAAATGTTAAGACGAGAATGAGAGAGAGCGAGAGAGAGAGAGAGAACTTAATATATACTGATAGCCATTGTCCGAGTAACCAGGTAACGGGGATATTACCGAAATGTTAACCTTTTAAGACCTTTTTGCGCGTTGATTTAATCAATTACTTTCTCTGAATATGCAAACTTACATGTAGCAATTACAACATTAGCAATGAAGGAGACAAGAAATAAGAAGATTCCTTTTAAGCTGCTCCATTTTCGTTCTTCCTTTTTTCTTGATTTGAACTTGTCGAATATAAATTTCCCTTGACGACATCAGTGCAATGGTTGCATAATTACGCGTTAAATGAGCCGCGACACGACAAAACCAACAATGTGGTTGTGCGCCAAGCGCAGACTCAGATCAGCCTGGGCATCCGCCCAGTCTGATCAGAGTCTTCGCTGTCCGCATGGAGGTAGCTTAAACCCTTAGCTACCCTTTGAGCATTTAACGATGAGTCTGGTCAAACTGGGCGGATGCCTAGGCTGATGTGAGTCTGCACGCGGCGCCGACCACATTGTTGGTTTTCATCACGTGTCGCGGCTCAAATGTTCTCAGAATCGGTAAACCCCAAGTTTGATAAAGGTGATGGAAGGTCTCGGCAGACACAACCCATCGGGCACATGACGTCAAAATCCCAATGATCCGAGAAAAGCGTTCAGGAAGGGCATCAGGAAAGAGATACCTGATACAGCGAGAACCTACAAGAGGCCATATTAAAGCAAAGGGACGGAACCCAAACTTTCCAAAGTTTCACGTCGCTACGATAAATCAGTCTTAGTTTCAGAATATTTCAGACTTTTTTGCCAGAAAGAGGTTGATTAACCAGTTATTTCTGTACTTACTCCAATTTTGAATCAAAATCAGCAGTGAAACTATGATTACATACTTGATGATTTACTCGGATTCCAACAGTGATATCAACCCAGTGATTTCAATATTAAAGTAGCTTTACCTCATTTTGTGGGATATATGCATTTAAGCTCTTCTCTATGGCTGAAACTCAACAGCTTGAAACAAATAAATGATGGGCAGTTCTCGGTCGGCGACAGATACCCCTTTTAGAGCAATACTTACACACGTAGTCCGTGACACCGTATTGCAGCCGCAAACATTAAGGAAGATACACCTTAATATTCATTCGAGAGCGCAGCGTACCCCATCAAGCCAACCAAACAACCATGGCCCATGCAAATTCACTTTCAAGGGCATCGGGTAAGATGCGTCTGATGCAGTGATAGCCTGCAACACTCCATGTAAATCTCAAAGAATGGAACAAAAGCTACGCTGAGGTTCATGTCGCTATGACCAGTTTCTTTTCGTGCGTGATTGGGTAAATATTAAAGAAAAAAATACAAAAGTGACCCATTGACGTTGAGATGACACTGTTTCATCGGTAAGTACCCGCTGGACTCCTGCTCTATCCATGTTTAAAAACGTAAAGGTTTCCCATAGCCTAATAGCCGTAGGGGCAGTGGGGGTTAGAGAC